>CABFOV010000394.1:125017-177026 GCA_902141375.1 Timema poppense | reverse complement strand
ATGAAATGGAGGACCTACAGTTTAACGTGGAATCCGGACCACGGTGGAGGCCTGGCATTCCCCACATTCACAAGATGTCTTGTCAGAGTTGAAGGAAGGGTTTGGTAGTCAGATAAATCTTTGCCGTGACCAAGGATTGAACCCCAGCCGCCAGCATAGAAGTCTGACACCGGTTTTATTTGATGACAGTTTTGATTCGCTCATTGAGTGAAACGCTTGGCAAAATTTTGTAACTGTTTTTATACTTGTTGATATTTCTTGTTCTAGGTCATTATGTTGGTTGATAAAATATGGACACAACAACAAATAATTGTATTTGCATGAGGCTCTACCACCATTGATAGAGAGATCGAGGTTTATATCCCGGTTGGATACACCATTGCTGGTTTCCCGTATTTGAATGTAATGTGAATAAATTTACTTGAAGCTACCTTCCTCATTCCTAACTTATAAATCAAGTCATTGTGTTGAACATGACACTAAAAAACAAACTTTAACTACCTTACTCGAACAAGTGTGGATAACGACCCCAAAAGTTATGCTGGTAAAATTCAAGTGGATATAAAATAACCTCGTTTCAGGAAAAATAAAAATAAACAGAGGTGTAATAGCGTTACAATAAAAGCCACCGGTTTCACAAAAAGTTGGACAGTTTGACCATTCCTTCCCACTCCAATTTGACCCTTACTCTTTCTCAAAAAAATCATTCCAACTGAATTCTGAATCCACCCCACTCTCCAAAGTAACTTATTCGTAAAATTGTGACTGATGACTGCAATACGATTGTAAAAGTGATTTACCTGCGTTAACAAAACCACCTTTCCCTCCTTTTTAACACTTCATATTCTTTGTGTGGAATTCTTTTTAGTAGCATTGGGGGGAGGAGGGGTGTTGCGTCTTTGTTGTATTGGAGAACGACTTTTCTCCCCTTTTCCCCCTCCCTGCCATACGAGAAGAAAGCGAGCGAAGGCTTCTAGAAAAGTTCACATTCGGAGACCAATCCATCACAATCTACTTGACAAGTTGAGCCTTCTATTGCTTCACGTGCTACACTAGGATATCTGTATTCTCTTCTTTTTCAAGCTTCTTTACCACATTTTTTTTGAGCTCCAAGTATTCGTAATTCTCTCTTTGTAATTGCGTCTTTTTCCCTGTGGAAATTACTATAATTGATTTATGGTTTTACTTAAAATTGAATTTTAGGTTTTTAAATGGTATTTTCATTATTTCATTTTGATATACTCTAACGAGCATTAGTAAAGGAAGTTATATACACATCAATTAATTTTCTTACGACAACTTTACTCAAAATGGTTTTCAAAAATTATATGTTTTCATGCATTTTAACAAAGGATCATTAAAGGCTTTAGTTCATCTTTTTCATAAGATAATCATCCACCTACCCCTTTTGGTTTTAATTTTAAAGTTAACATTGTATTTAGGTTTTGTTGGAAAGTCACTAATGTTGGAAACATTTTAAGGGATTTTCAGCTCTTTGAGCGTTTTTATGGATATTTTTGTGCCATGTCCCTTTAACTTCAATAAATGTGTGAAACATTATTAAAGAGCAATATTTTTCTAGAACTATGAACTATCACACCAAAAATAAAATGCTAAATACTATTCAAACAGATCTGGCTTTAGCTCTGCGTCATACTACTTATCTTTATATTTATATTTAGGATAGTAGGGTATGGATTTGTAACAAACAATTTAGAAGTAACGTGCCTGAATTTTTAGGGAAAGAGAGTTGGAAAGTGATTTTAATAAAATTCATAGTACCCCAATTATAAATTTGAACACCAATCTCATCTTCACCGCTAAACCAAACAATACACGACTGACTCATTTGCCCGAACGCTTAATAATGTTTTAACAAAAAGTTAGTAAGCATTCATTTATAACTATTGGGAAAATTAATAATAAACTGTAGGCACTTAGCTTGTCTTGGTAATATTAATGTAACGTGTATATATTATCATTCAACATTTTTTAAGTTTTGCCGACATGAGTGAAACCAAATGTTAGACCCTTCTAGTCAGCCCCGGATTTGACTGTACCTATGCCCATGGGACAAATAAATGTTTGCACCCCTTTGTTTTACAATACGCTGAAAACAGATAAAACCAAATTTAATTTTTTATTTATTATGTTAAGAAATCACTATTTTATTAATAATACAATAAAAAGAATTTATTAAATCGTCAATAAATTGCAAGGTGTGATATGTTGATAAATGTTTTTTTTAAACTAAAAACAGAGTATATATTCTAAGCCTACAACGAGAGATGATTCTTACACTATAAAAAACAACACGCCATCAAGTATTTGCAAAGCAGTTAGAAATAGTCAGTGATTACTATAAAATATGGACGGACATCTTTGTCTAAATTTTGAGATATCGTCTGCACACTATGGTGTAGGAGAAAGAGAAACTTTAGGATATTGGTTTCTCTCTTACACACGTACAAGGCAATGTAGCATTTTAACATCATACGTTTACTGTATTTGTACGAAGAAAGGAAAAAAATATATAATAAATAAAAAGAATAGAATTAAATACAAATACATAATACTAACTAAACAATAAATAAAGGACAAAATATATTGCTGGTGTAAAAATTACCCTTAAGTGTTTGTTGGTAAACCTCCTGTAACGAACATCCTATTATTATTATTATTATCAAATAGTTGCGGAGATTCGGAAGTTTCTGCTTCTGTAAAGTACCCTAAAATTCATTTTCATCGTAAAATGAAAATAGACAGTTTATTTATAATCTTAATCAACACCTAACACGAATTTTAATCAAAATCGTTAAAGTCGATTTTGAGAAAAAAAAATGTATTTATTTTGCGGTTACAATACTTTTACCTTTTGTGTTCGAAAAGTTAAAATATATATATACGTATAGCTTGAAAGTTATTGGTTTTATAAAAATATGCTTCCTATAAAATATTTGTATTATAAAGAAACTTATATATTTGTAACTATAAGTAATTTCATGTCTCAAATAGTTTAGGAGAAATAACAAAATAATAATAATAATTTACGCATCAGACCAGAGCCCTTAAAATCATTTTGCCAAAATATTGAGGAAAGCCATTTTGTTTGGAATATTTATAAATGTTTAGAAATGAAATTTAATCAAAATCATTAAAGCCGATTTTGAAAAAATCGACTTTTTCTATTTTGCTCCTCAGTAAACTACCCTTAATTCTAGGGTTAGATATCCATTTCCAAAAATCCCTCAGGGCAACCCTATTAAAACCCTAGATACCAATTTTTATCCCGATCGGTAAATTAGTTTAGGTTCTAGTTGGAGGTACAGACAAACAGACGTAAAGTCAAAAACCACTTTTTTGGATTAGGGGGAGTCATGAAACGTCAAGATTAATCAAAATCTTGAGTTCAATTTTTTTTAACAATCACAATACTTTCTCTACCTGTAAGATAGCGAGAAAGTAAAAATGATGGTTACATCAGTAATTTATGCAATATTATTAGTGAATCGAAGGAGAGTGGTGGGGAGGGCAGGTCCCATCGAATCCAAATTGCCACTCTTTCCCCCCCTCCCCCCTAAAAAAAGGAAGAAATATTTTTAAATTCAATACAATGCAGTACGAATCATCAGAATAGGCCTAATCTTTTTTGGTTATTATAACATGCGTGGCAACCAAATTTCACTATTTTTACTACACATGGTTATAAGATTTATTAAAAGAAATGTTTTGCCTAAAATTAAGTTATATTTAATTTGAAGAGCAGAACAAAAATAATGGACACATATTTTTTTTGTTTTGACGTGTGATGTATAGTTTTCGAGCTACTGCGTACGGCTTGGTAACTGGTGACGTCATAGGCCGTTAACAGTAGTGTCAGCGTTTAATGATGTTTGAATTACCGTAAATCAATTTGTATTTTACTGTGCGATAGTGTAATGCCGTGTTTGTGATCAGCTACCAATTTTAAATTGTATCAACATAGCTATACATACGTATTAATAAAATTGATAATTAAACACATACCATTTGACGATGTGTTTTAAATATGTTTTACATGGTTAAAGATCAAAGTTGTCAGCTTAGCGACTTTGTTGCTATACCTATCCACTTTTATGGGTCTGAAACAATTAACTTTCAATTTTTTTTAGCGTTAGCAACTAATCTGGTGACTAACAACATTCCTTAATTTTCTGTAAAGTTCATGTGCATTATTTTAAAATTTAATGCTGTAGAATTTTGATTTATAAACTACCATACTGCAATGTATTGCTTTGGTCTACAGAAGAACTCTCATTCACAAAAATAATCACAATGACATCGTTCCGGGGATCAGCTAATTCCACTGATGTATCTTACTTTCTGTTCAGATTAATGTATGCATTTTTGGTTTGAGGACAAATCTGACGACATTTAATTTTTAGTTTAGCCACCATCTAGCGACTTTCTGGTACTAATCTAGCTACAACACTTATATGTCGTTGGCAACACTGCTAAAGATTTTACTTTTAAGTCAAATGTCGTGATGATTTAGATAACTGTAAAAAGAACTCAAAATTATTTTGTTGGTAAGAAGGTCATTTATTCATTAATTTTTCAGCCATCACATGGTTTTTTTTTCTAAACGAACATGATGACTAAACAGTGCAGTGTTTATTATGATAATTATTACAGAAGAAAAATAACTAAACTTATTTATCATTCTATTACTCCTCAAATCAGGAAAAATCTCTGGTATGATATAAGAAATGGTTGAATAGAATTAAGAGGGAGAAATATGTGCCCCCTGCATCTAGTTTCATTTGCTCAAAGCATTTTAGAGAGTCAGATATTGATCAATCCTCTCTTTTAAAAGAGAGACTTATGCTCAAAATAAAAAATCCATAAGAGAAAATTAAAATTTGAAGCGTGTTCCTTGTTTTTGAAATGTAAAGATATATTAGAGGCTCCAAAATGTACTTTCTCTTACATAAAACAAATTGTCAGTGAAATCATCGATACTACAAGCAAAGAATCTGATTAAAGCCCTGCTATATCTACAGATGTCGTTGAGTCGAACCCGCCTCTGTGGCGTAGTTGGCTAACGCGCTTGTCGTCTTGAGCTCGACTGCTGAGGACGGGGAGAACGAGGTTCGAATCTCGGTCGGGTGAACTGGGGGTGGTTTTTCCTAAATGGTTTTTCACTCTCCCTCCATGCAAATGCGGGTTCATTTCCTCTAATTCAACCTTCCCAAGTCCTAATCCATTAGAGTAATTAGTACTTAAAAAGCGTATAACCCGAACTGGTAGTAAGACGCGATGCTAATAATAATAATAATAATAATAATAATAATAATAATAATTAAAAAGTGAAATACTTAGATCTGTGAATAAGGACACATTAGATGATGCCTTGCAGTGTTTAAGGTGCCCATGTTGAGCACTACAGTAGAAAGATTCTCGTGTAAAGTTATGCATTCCACAATGACTATTAAATTCCCTATGCTTTAACTGGCATGACAACAGACATATTTTAAAACTGAAGTATTACACCACAGTAACCACATGTATAATATCGATTTGTTGTAGGTTTTCATCCTGCTCGCTATCACTATCCTCACTTCTAATAAAAACTTATAAGGGTTCAAACCACTCGTGATGCAGGTGGCATAGATTGGTGTGTACAACAATCGAGGAAATTAAAGGGAACAGAAGTGAGTGAAGAATAGTTTATATAAAGAACTATGTCAGAATTATGAAGGTTATACATTTCAGCCAATTTACTTTAGAAGATACGAAAAAATTTGAAAAACAAATATTTGATGTATCATGTAAATATTGAGCTTACTATTTTATTTACTGCCTATGAAACACAACTGCTCTTATTTTCTATTAAACATATTTAAAAATAGCTTCTAGAAGCATTAAATATTCATAGTTTTATTTTCTTCTAGCTCCATCCCCCTCCACTCCCGGAAATAGGATTCTGGCTACGAAAATATTTGAACCCCCTTCTTAACCTCTCATGAAATAAAATGACTTGCTTGAAAGTGAATTATGCCAAATATTTTCTAAATTGAAAACAATCAATTAATAAACACAATTTTAAATGTAATGTGCATTCAAATGGGTTTTCTTCAGTAAAAACACGACTAATAAAGCTAAGAATATTGGGTTGTTATACAAGAAGCTTTATGTTTATATAGGTGTATAAATATATTTTTACACAGATGTGTATTATGGAATGTGCTGTAGTAAAGAAAATATTAATAAACGTTATACGTGGGTATGTATATTTTTCTAGAACCTTGTATGATAGAGCTCTTTAAAAGTAATAAACATAGAAAGATGATAATCGGACCCGTCATTTTTAAATTTTCCAGAGGAGTTCCACGCCTATCATAAATATATGTCAACAAGCAAGTTTCTCCACACACCTGACTACTGTGCTAGGTGTCCAGTTCTTTTGTTATTATTGATAAGTTCAGTACAATAGTTGTTAATGGTTAAATCTAATGGGGTAGCAGGAACGAGAACAGTATTTATTAGTAAATTTACACAAATAAATGAAAAGAGGGGTTGGGAAAACTCCCTTTAGTTAAACCGGCCAATATTTGAACATAGACCTCCCCGTCAAGTGTGATCAAGAGATTGCGAGCCAACGACTCTATTCCTAAACCACCAGTGTGGGTAGACTTGGTACCAGGTTGATTTGCCAGCATGGACGGAAATTTATATTTGGTAAATTATTGGACATTGACACTGGGTGTTGAGTATGTCTTAGTAATAAGTTAGTTTGTTCATAAAGTGCCTATATAATCAGTTTTTTTTCAGAAAGGGCATGTTAAATAGCCTAGTGAAAACATAAAGGTTTCTTCACACATTTATCCTAACCTCTAGACAAATTACATCCTATGTGAATATGCACATCAATTTACAAGATTATTAATACACTATATTTATTCTTACCAACAAATTTACGCATGTGTCCTTGCGATAAAAGTGGCTGTGATAGGGCCAAAATTTTGTTTTCTAGAATACATCTTCGTCCTTTAAGTTTATATTGTGATGTTTGTATTTGAGACATTATTAACTTACGGGCAATGAGAATTTAATTTCATATAACTGAAAATGTTTGGTTCAGAAACGTGATTGGTTTCTTCAAGTCTTTTTTTGTAAACTAGGTTTTTTTACAGTGATATTTTGCCAGCCTCTTGAAATAGTTGGCGCACCCATATAGGGTGTGTGTGCTTTAGGAGTCAGAAATGCAGACTTTAGCACACTCACATCCTTCAAAAGAGGGTGATGACGTCTTTTTGAAATGTCTCTTCTGCGTTTTGGAGCTGAAAAAAATAAAATAAATTTGTAAGCAATTATAAAATCTCCCTCATACCACAACACAATCCCCAAAAAACAGTTGAATACAAAAGTATAGTAAATAGTAAGAGGCTGAAAGAATACTTAACACCTTCATCAAAATACAGAGAACGTGTCCAATAATCCTTATGTAAGACAATCTCAAAACTTTGTTATTTTTGGCTCTAGCGAAAATGTTGCTAAGTTGTGACCCGCCAAATATGGAGAAAATTTAGAGATATAATCGAAGAATAAATCTTTGGGGAAAAGGAGTTTCTCAAACTGTCAAAATTAATAAAGAGTACTTGCCAGTATAATCAATAATAAAGGTTTATATAAATGTGGAGAATAAAACTTTGGGGAAAAGGGGTTTCTCAAATTGTCAAAATTAATAAAGAGTACTTGCCAGTATAATCAATAATAAAGGTTTAAATAAATGTGGAGAGATAACCATAAGTGACAATAGGAAATTGATTTTTTTTTAAATTTTATTAGCAATGGTTAGTCAACTAGGGTGTGGAGGGTGTGTGTGAAATAAAAAAAATATATATATTTATTTGATAGAAATTTGAAATGTTACATGAAGGGTGAGGGACTACATTAGTTTACTACAAATGTATTTAAGATTTATATTTTAAAATTAAGGTTATGAAAATATGGGCCTGTTAATAGTTTTAAAAAACTATAAAGTAACAGTGAGCGGGTAGTTACTCCATATCTTACAAACTAGCTTGAGCTGGAAATATATCACTTGTCAGGAAGGTTCATTTTAGGTAACGCGTAGCATTGTGATCCTTTTATTACTTGTGTGAAGCTGAGTCCAATAAGCTAGTTAATAATATTATTACCAGCACCACGTCTTACTACCCGTTCGGGATATACGCACTTGCACTAATGTTTAATAATAGGGTGAGTGTGAAATGAAATGGAGGACCTACAGTTTAACGTGGAATCTGAAACACGATGGAGGTCTTACATTCCCCACATTTACAAGTTGTGATTAATACACGTCTTGTCAGAGGTGAAGGAAGAGTTTGGTAATCAGATAAATCTGTACCGGTACCGATGTTTGAACCCCGGACGCCCAACAAAGAAATCTGATACTTTACCACTAGACCGCCAGGTAATAATAAAGCCAAGGAAATTAGTGATTTAGGCCTATTAATTAAACATAAATATTTGAAATGGAAGGTTCAGTAATGAGTTTTCAAATTTACTTACTTGAAATAGTCAAATCTACTGGATGGCCGACTTTTTTTTTTCGTTTTAAGGTCAAATGTCGAAGAAAGCACACGTGCTTTGTTGATATTTTTTGTAGGAGTTTATACCACTGAACAACAAAAAAATATGTTTATATTGTTATAAAGGTAATATAACTCTAGATAAGTAATGCTAATTATTATATAAATAATACAATATTATTATTTCAAATCTGGCATATACACAAGTCATGGTTTATATTTATTTGAAAAATGAAACTATAGATAATTTGGGGCTCACAAAAATTTAAGCACATGGATGGGCCCTAGTACTAAAGTGACAACTTAAATTTTTACTGGGTGCCAGTGATGGAGAGGTGGAGTTTCATACCCCGGCCAGGTACAATGGGGTTGGTTCTCCCCATGTAGTTTTACACATAAGGTTTCCCATTACCTGTCTTTTTTTGTTTTTGTTACATTCAGTACATAACATATTAATGGCTAAATTAAATTGAGTAAAGATGAGGAAAGTAGTTAATAGGAAATGAACTTACTTTTGTGTGTTAGAGAAGATTGATTAAAAACACATTAATAAATCACATATGAAGAAAAATTTTCAGCTTACCAATCTAAGAATCACACCCTGGCCTAATAATCAACAATGTTCGAGAACAGTGTGTTAGCTCATTAGGTCACTGGTGCTGGTTTCTATATTCGGTATCACATTTACATTTCCTTCAATTCCTTTTATTATACCTACCCATTATAATACGGGTTCATAGGTAACTTTTTATTGTGTGATAAAATGTACAGTAGTGACAACTTTTTTCAATTAGGGTTAAAAAATTCAACAAAAATATAAAAAATTTACAAAAAAGTTTGAAACACTCCAAATAAATGAAGAAATTGTTAAAGAGAATGAAATAATTCTAAAGTTTTCATAAAGCTAAACTTTATTCCCATTTGTACAAACAGATAAAAAATAGAGATCGGTGGTGCTCTAAAAAGTTGCCATTCAGCCGAGCACTTTCAGTGAAATGTATTTTTAAACAATTTTGGCCCGTAACTTTTTTCTTCAAATTATTATATTTAAATTTATATTATGACATATTTTGTAAAAGCATCTAAGTCAGTATATTTTATTTAGACTCCAGAAGAAATAGACCCTCTTATTATGCCCTCCACCCTCTTATCCTGGTTATGCCCCTGATGAAACCGGAACATTTTTATCTCAAATATATTTGAAGAATAGTAATGCTTTATCTTTAATTAGTTTGAATCTAGTAGGGTCTACAGTTTTATACACTCTGAAAAACAACTTTTTAAATTACAAGGCCCAATTAAAGTTTTTCAAACCGTTTTCAATTCGGAATCCTCATAAGTGTCTAAAGTTAATTTAAGCAGTTGTTTGTTTAGTTTTGCATTTCAATTAATTATATTTTAGAAAATTCTTTTTTATATATTATTATTATTATTATTATTATTATTATTATTAGCACCGCGTCTTACTACCCGTTCGGGTTATACGCACTTACGCTAATGTGTAATGGTAGGGTGATTGTGAGATGAAATGGAGGACCTACAGTTTAACGTGGAATCCGAACCACGGTGGAGGCCTGGCATTCCTCACATTCACAAGATGTCTTGTCAGAAGTGAAGGAAGGGTTTGGTAATCAGATAAATCTTTGCCGGGACCGGGGATTGAACCCCGGCCGCCAGCATAGAAGTCTGATACCTTACCCCTAGACCGCCAGGTCACCCTTTTTTATGTAAATCATTTTGTCAAATATATATTTATTTAAAAGCCATAACCCCCCTCCCCCTTGCATGGCAGTTTAATAATTGTTAAAGAAAATTATTTGCAAAGAAAATGAACCTACTTTTTACCCGCACCAGTAACCAAGAGTACTAACGCGCTAGTCTTGCAGTGCACTGAATCAGTGCTGACAGGAAGATTAAGGTTCTAAACTCGACTAGGTGGACTTAGATCCAGGCTCTTCACAAGAGATTTATCACTGACTTGTGTTTAAATTATAAATTTATAAAAAGATAGTAATTATCTTCAGGCATCACCTCTAGGTTCACAAGAGAACATGATGCTTGTGTATTTTGACTCCCATACTTTTCGTTAACTATTGTCAACTAGGCCCCTAGATCCCAATAGGTTATTAAAGCCACCTCCCTGACCAACACTTTATTAGGCTACCCTCAACCTATACCTCCCTATAGCCTTAAATACCGTACTAAATAGAACTTAGAAATCAAATCCGTTACACATACATACCTGGCAAATGCAAAGAGGGATGCAATAGTTTGGTACTTGGGCTGAAAGTCTGGTTTAAAATGTTCATTACAAATTATAAATTTAGAATGAATAATCTCTTTTCTCAAATTTGAGATTGCAAATGAATTTTTTTACGTGATAAATCTGTTTAAATATTTTGTAAGTAGCCGATAGCTAATATAAGTTCGATTTGTGCATCCTGGCACAACATAACTTACAACAACAAAAGCAGGGATAGTACGGAAAGTTCAGATAATTAAGATACATGATTTTAATATATTTCAATAAATATTACGTTAATTTAGACCAGCAAACATTGAGAGATTATTAAAATCTTTAACAAACAAGCCCTTAGTGGGGACATTAAACTGAAGTTACATTTAGTTAGAAAATCGCATTTAAATAATGCCCACATAATAATAAACAAATATCAGCCTATCTCGACTATAACATAGCTAAATTAAATAGATAATGTTCCATAATTCAAACAAAAAATATTAACATAGTATCTAAACTTTCCTTTACAGTGTCCAGAATTTTAGAAGTCGTCTCCTGACGGTATAAAATAATAATCACAGTCCATTCATCATTGCGTCGATTTCAAAAGTACAATATTTAATAGATCTAATAGAGGTCCATCCTCTCCGGTGCCGAATTCAAGTTAGCCGCAGATGCTACCTTTATATAAAATAAAACAACCATTTTTCTAAGTTTATCTGTGTATAAATCTCACCTACAAGTGTATATTTTTAATAGTAATAATAATAATAATAATAATAATTATTATTATTAGCACCGCGTCTTACTACCCGTTCGGGTTATACGCACTTACGCAAATGTGCAGTGGTAGGGTTTTGTGAGATGAAATGGAGGACCTACAGTTTAACGTGGAACCCGAACCACGGTGGAGGCCAGGCATTTCCCCACATTCACAAGATGTCTTGTCAGAGGTGAAGGAAGGGTTTGGTAATCAGATAAATCTATGCCGGGACCGAGGATTGAACCCCGGCCTCCAGCACAGAAGTCTGACACCTTACCCCTACACCACCAGGTCACCCTATATTATTAATTAGTTGAGGTTTTATGAGTAGTATTAAATTCATTTAAAGTCACGTCCAAAGAAGAAAGGCGAAGTTACTTTAATTTAAACTGAATTTTTACCTCACCTTTAAGAAGAGAATCCTATCAAATTCACTTGCCTCGTAAAGAAAGAAGCTATAAAGAGTAACACTTATTGTAAAATTACTGAGTATTAAAAAAATATGAAAATAAAACTTCTTAAAAAGATTTTAAAAACGGTGTTCCTAAACGCGTATCAATGGGCACACATCTAAGGCGGTAGTTTCGTCTGACCTAGTTTACTAATGATGGGAATGTCAGAGTTCGTATTCCGGCTGGCTTAACCAATTTTTTATCGTGATTTTTATGACTCTCTTTATGCAAATGTGGATACATATTAGCTATTAGTTTTGAAGTAAACAAAAAATCTTAAGTTACATCTTGCAGGTATTAATAATAATAGTAGTAGTCAGTGTTGTTAAGGTTACTTTATATGCAAGGCAGAGTCGAAGACTAATTCAGATATTAGTTTTTTATTTTTCTCACATGACACTAATTTTAAATTTGAAAAATTATCAACTCAGTGCAGTAAGGTAAATAGAACGGTTTACGGGAAAAAAGGCACAACATAATATTTTATGCTGACATAATGTCTGAGTCCGTCCATGAATATAATATAGAATTCATCTAATTATTTGCCTGTGTTAAAATACTGTTTATTAGCTGTTAAAGAATTATTATAGTTTTAAATATGCCATATAGGCCTATTGTAATTTACTTCTAATCTGTTCATAATATATCAAAGTTTTCTTTTTCATTTGATATTTTTTGAAGATGAGAAGGCTATTGCAAATTTCGAAGACTAAGGAAAGAGATTTGACTTTCAACTTATATACCTAGAAGATTCTCATACCACTAGTAATAGTAGATATATTTGTTATGATAGTAATAATTTATGACTATAATAATAAGAGTAGTTACCATATATTTGTAATGATAGTAATACAAGTAGTTATATTAATATTTCATTCATACATATTTATCTAACATCGCTTTTCCCTTATGGGGTGGCAAGAAAATGTACATATAGCTTAAAAAAACAACTCCGTTCTTAACTCCTTCTCATTAACTTTCTCCACACTTCCCTATCCTTTCCCCTTCCTTCGCTTCAAGAACATCCATAAATCTAGTTATATATGATCTATTATTTTTGAACTCTTAATGTTTCTGTTTTTCACACATTCGTCTACCACATTTATCCACGTCCAATATGGCATACCCCTTCCTTTGATCCACACATTCTACCTTCATATATTTTCTCCGTGACCCAACCCAAACTAATCCCTTCAACATGGCTTAACCAACTTAAAACACTCATTTCACATTGACCTATTGGATTACCTTTCAAACAACACTCCTTCAGCATCAATTCATTACTGACTATCCATATGAGTTTTTCCACATACATTTCTTATATATCTCATTTCAACAGCATTCACATTGTTCTTGTGTCACTCCTGACAAAGCTACTCTTCATATACACAAAACAATGTTGACGCCAACACACTTTTATATACTGTCAACTTTGCCTCTTCCAGTAATACTTCATTCTTTTAATAGTCCACATAAATCCAACTACTCTCCGAGATGCATTCGCACAACTGTTGATTTACCCATCCATTCTACCATTTTTACAGAACTTTTTGCCCAGATACACATTATCATTCACTTGTTCTAAAAGTTTTACATTTATACTATGATTACAATCATTCCCCAATCCATCATCATCAAAAACTAGCACCCTAGTTTTAGAGACATTTATACGAAGATCCATTCTGCCCGTCACCACATTCAAATTATTTAGTGCATTCTGTAAGTCACTTTCACTATCTGTCATTAATACGGTATCATCCATTTGCATATAAGAGCACTTGTAATATTCATAATGGTTTGCGATAGTAGTAGGCGCCATATATTCGTAATTATAGTAATACAAGTATGTTTATTCGTAATGATAGAGATAATAGTGGGTATATTCGTAATGATAGTAGTAATAGTAGCTATATTCTTAATTATAGTTGCAAAATTGTAATAATAGGTATATTCGCAATGATAGGTGAACTAATATGTATATTCGTAGCTATTGTAAAATTTTACGTAGTCTCTATTAAAAAATCTAGCCTATATATAAATGACTTACAATAAAACTAACTCTAGAATAAATATAGAACCCAGTCCCCAGAACGTTAATTCATAGCTTGGTAGACCGTAACTGAAATAGAATCTGGGAGACATAGGATACCGACTAATATAAGCTGAAATAATTAAATTACTAATAACCCGCTATTATTAGCATGGGGACTGAATGGTAGGCTAATTCGGCCGGGTCTTGCGGTGACGGAGAGGTCAGGGCTTGAATCCCAGCCAGGTATTTTTTTCCAAAATGTTTTCCACATTCCTATTTCGAAAATAAAAGGACATTAAAAAAATATACATACATTTCAATTCAACTTCATTATAGTAATGTGTATAAAATTGGTTGAGTAGTGAGATGTGGTTCAAAAACAAATTAACAGTTATTACAAATTCAGAATTTAATTTCGTGGTGTAAAATTAACACAAATTGGGATACCCAAGGTTGACTATATTTTAATAAACTTCAGTGAAGTCCAAATAGTGTAAAGTTCTGTTAGTTAAAACGTATTGAGTAAAGGAGTAAAATAAAAATAATATTTTATACTTAATCAAATTAAAACTAAGATAGCAATGATAGAATAAATGTAGACATATCAGCCAAATGAGCATGTTAGCTGTCGCGAGGAGAAAGGAATAAGGAAGAAATTATCCAGGAATGAGTGGGGATACGGGGAGTACATGAGAAAGTATAGGAATCATGACTTTGATGTTATAGTTATATAAGGAGGAATGAATAGGGGAGGATGCCAAATAGAATTATGGAGATGAAGTATTTAGGAAAAAGCCTACAATAAAGGACAAGAACGAGAAGGAAGAAAAGTATACAAAAGAAAATGTTTAAGTGAGAGGAGAGAATCGGAAGCAACTAATGAGGGAACAATGATGAAAGGATAGATGAAAATTGAGTCATTTTACTAAACTAATCCAGTCACAGACTGGAAAATATTTATTATGACGATTATTTAGATGAAAATTAGACAGTTCTATTATCAGCGTACCATGAGGAGTTTAAAGATATGAAAGGATTTTTTAATGATTATTTCCTTTACTTTTATTAGGTAGAATTATTTTCTGCTTTGTTTTTTTACATCTCAACCTTACTTGTCTGACATATCCACACTTAGTTCTACTTATAGGTTAAGAATGATTACTATAGGATTAACACTAAATGTAGACGTATTAACATTGAAAGAGAGTGTGAAATAAGAAGAAAGAAATAAGTACACCCATCTGGAAATTGAACTCTAATATTCACATTACAGGTGAACCAAACTATATGATTTTGACATTTAGCCTGTGTATCCACCGTCGAGGATAAAGTAGACCCTACTTTCAACATTTATACTACAATACAATTATTTATTTATTTAAGTATAGTAAATTTGACATTTCACTTTAAAAAAATGGTACGGTGCACACCATAAACTTTCTATCCCCTTTACATAAAAATTCTGATATTTACAAAGATACATGAAACTAGTTTACATTGTTAAAAATCACATAATATCAAAAAGAATAAGCAAAATAATATTCACTGTTACAGAAATATATTGAGAGAATATTGAAACTCTTGCTTCTCCAAAGAGCACTATAATCAATATTACATATCCCAGACGTTCATCTAAAAATATATACTCGCTTATAGCTCGGAAACTTTTGAATTTATAAAAATATATTTTAACTAGTGGATCATCGCAGCATTGAATGCGGATTATTGCACTTTTTATTAGGAAATCATCTATATAACAAGCCTTTACTTGACCCTTTAGCTAAACTTTTACTGGTCAAAAGCTATCAAATCAACAATATATTTTTAGCTTTCAGCGTTTAATTTGAATCAGAACCTATGGTTTTGCCTTTCATGCGACGATGATAACTTTAAAACAACCCCTCTCTAAGCTCTTTATATCTTCGTTGCACCAAACCACTCAAGTAACAATTGAGCTGTTATTATTTTAATAAAAGCGAAATATTATATTTATCAATGAACAATTATGAACAAATCATGGGTTCCATGGTGATGTAAATAAAGAATGATTGTACAGATGAGCCAAGGCCCACACGGAATGAAAAGATAAGAAATCAACAATTAAAATTTGTTTTTAGATTTAGGCTACTATTTTTGCCGACATCCTAGACGCTTAATCTTTAAAGTTATTGCCCGTTGGTCAAAACTGGTTGAGCCATTTAACCGTAATTTCAACTACCGGAAACGGGCATATTAAATTATTATAGAGGATATATACATATATGATAGAGAGAGTGATAAAATGTGATAGTGAAAATGAGAGTGTGAGTGTGAGATGAAGAGAGATAGAGAGAGAGTTTGAGATAGAGAGATTAAGAAAGAGAGAGTTAGATTGAGATAGAGGTAAAGAGAGTGATTTATAGAAAGTTTGAAAGAGAAGGAATTTGAGAAAGAGGTAGTTTGAAAGAAAGATTGAGAGAGAGTGTTTGAAAGAGAGAAAGGCAGCGTTGGTGGGAAAGTGTTGATGAGATATACCGTTCGAGAGGTATAGAGGGATCGAGTGTTTGAAGATATCAGGTGAGTGATAGTGGGAGTAGGTGTGTGTGTTAGTGAAAAACTACTAGGAGCAGAGAGAAAGAGATTGTGTGTGTGGGGAGAAAAGAGTGTGTGTGAGAGAAAGTGAATATGTGAGGTAGAATGCGTAATAAAGTTTGAGAGAGTGTGTGTGAGAGTTTTAGATAGAAGGTTAGAGAGTTTAGAGAGTGAAAGATTAGTTTAGAGAGATAAAATTAGAGTGAGAAGGAGTTTAAGAGAGAGTGTGTTTGAGAATGAGAGTGTTGAGAGAAAGCTAAAGAGAGAGATTAATAGAGTGAATTTGAGAGAAAGCGAGAGCTAGAGAGAGTTTGATAAAGAAAGTGAGATTGAAATAGAGAAAGTGAGATTGAGATAGAATGAGAATGATTTAGGGAAAGTTTGAAAGAGAGATTTTGAGAGTGTGTTCAAGAGCTATAACGTTTGAGATAATACGTATTTGAGAGAAATAGCAAAGGGTTGAGAGCTAGAGAGCATCAATAAGTATTTTCCTGCTCCTACTGTCAACTTTAAGCCTTAAACTAAACTACAATACCTACTATGTTTCAAAAGAGGTGGGTGTTGAACTAAGCAAAGAGAGAGGAAAGGAAGAATAAGTGCACTGGCCTCACAATCAAGCTATAGTGCGTGCGCGTGCGTACTCACACACACACACATCTAAGCCCTTGAACGTTTAAAATTACAAGATGTATGTGGATTTCTGTTTGACTATTATAGCAAATTACACATTGATGCTTAAATTGTACATGTACCACTCTCAGGTGATTACATTGATTCCTATTTATGATTTGAAATAGTGGGAAAATAATTTTAAAGCTTCACAATATTGGAATAAATGGTTTATCTCACTTCTAAAATAATCGTGGCAGCGCTGTAAATAAATAAAATACCTTTGTAAACTGCTAAATGCTACAAGTAGTTTCCGGTATTCCTAAAAGTATCGTTACACTATGGTTAACAAACTATTTCAAATTTTGTTTTTATAAATAAACTTTTAAAGCTTATTCTTAAACCGATAAATTATAAATAATTAGCTAAAACAAAGATAAAAATTATATCTAGTCTTGTGGTTTCTACTATTTCCAACATTAATATTCAAATTCATATTAATCTTGATAAAGTATTTATTAATTTTGTTAAATATAAGACATAATATAACACTAAATACAAATTCTAATCCAAGAAAATTTAAGTAAACTTAGCTGTGCTATATATAGTACTAGCTACCCATCACACCCGCTCCAGTGGTCGCGTGGTTAACACAACGCTTTTGCAGTAGTACTGGACTGCCGATGACGGGGAGATCAAGGTTTTGATTAAATAATTGATTTGGATAAGGATTCATATCATGATACGGATAAATCACTTTTTGTTCGCATCCGTATTTTAATTGACTAATTTCAACAAAAAGCGTTTATTGTAACATAACTATAATAATTACATATATAGTCTCACGGACTTTTTTTGTTCACATTAGTGAGAACGTTCAATATGTATAGTATTTTTTTTATGTAATACCAATAGTTTTTGCAGCGCACGTGGAGAAATCATATTTTTTTGCAATTTTTTTATATCTTGTGTAAAACTAACGACATTTTTATGGGATTAAATTAAATTTTCATAATAAAATATAGCCTATGTTACTTGCTGATAATGTAGCTTTATATTGGTTAAAGGATTTTTAAAATCGGTCCAGTAGTTTTTGAGTTTATTCATTACAAACAAAAAAACAAATAATCTAGTCTTTCCTCTTCATAATATTAGTGTAGAAAATTCAATTTTGAATATTTAACTTAATGACATAATTATAAGAAAAATAGTTATAGGCTGAAAATGTTATGGTTTTCATTGTATAGTTTAATAGAATGATTATTAAAAGTTATACAGTGTATTTGTACTAGATCAAATAAATCAATTTTCATGGGTGAAAACCGATTTCAAAACCATAGAATTATTTTGTCACAATCTTTTATTTTGTAATACTATGTTTTTATGAGTGAACGAGTGTTGACCGGCCCCTTAAAGATGAAAGATTCGAGAGAAGGCTATCCAGGTGTACCAACATTAACTTGTTTTTATTCCTCTCTTACTACTTGTTTTATTTTTTCCGAGCGAATAGGAGGAAGATAGGAATATGGTAAACTTCGCGTCCTTCCTAATCCCCCCTTCCCTGGCCACACAGCATCAAATCGCTTACTGGTTACTTCAAATGAATATGAACATAGAGAAATGAAAGAAAAGAGTAAGCGATTCTTTTACGTGTTTTACTTAAAAGCTTTAGTGACCACGATCTAGATATTTACTCGATTTGAATATATACCGCGCACTTTATAACGTCAACCATGTCTTACTAGCTGTCTAGGAAAGCCGTAAGCTTACACAAGCGAGATAGGGAGGAGCAACGTATAATTAAGATTAAATGTACCCTTATTTGCGTGAGAAGAAGATGGGAAATCATTATCCGTACTCCCAAGCTGGTATCCAAAGACTATCCTCTACAATAAACATCACAGGTAAATGCCAGGCCTCCACCGTGGTTCGGATTCCACGTTAAACTGTAGGTCCTTCATTTCATCTCACAAGCACCTTACCATTACATATTAGCGTAAGTGCGTGTATACCCAAACGGGTAGTAAGACGCGGTGCTAATAATAATAATAATAATAATAATAATAATAATAATAATAATAATAATAATAATCACAGGTAAATCATAGTAAACAAAATTTACGCCTTAATTCTAATGTCCCCTTGTACGCACTTCTTAAGAACGTATATTTAATTAATACATAACATAAAATTAACTTGATAAAATGATACACATTTACCACTGGATGGAGATGAACTCGAATACCATTAGTAGATATCTTCGTTAGAACCATCCTAAATGGAACCAAGGACCCTTAGAGTTAACTCCAGCCATGGAGATCCGTGGGTTGGGTACTAGTGAAGGCAACTTATACAGGTTTATTCATATAAAACTAAGGCTTTCCATTTGGATTCGTTGTAATGCTCTGTTTTGCTTTCAAACTACGCGATAACTATAGGAGTTTAATTTATTTGTCACGAGATGACTTAGCGCAACTGTTAAGGATTTGCTGCTTCTTTCGCCATTGTTGTTTTAGCCTTAGTAATTATTGTTGTGAAGATGAAATACACAATACAACAGGGAATGTTCCCTGTGAAAACCTACTGGATAACAAACTTTTTCACAGCGAAGCAAAGAACATACCGTAGGGACTTTTATGTTCGCAATCCTCCGGAGAGGAACACAATACTGATAGTGGTACACAAGTTGGAGTCAACTGGAACTCTTGTGAGTGAAACCAGAAATCATCGTTCATCCGCACTGACGACGTTTGATGTGGAAGTCTAGTTGGGACTGCTATGGTAACCACGCAAGTCATTAAGGCGTCTATTGAAGGAGACAGGATATTCGTATTAAATGTGCCAAAGAGCTGCAATTAAGGCTAAGTTGAAGCCGTATAATATGACGGTAGAACATCATCTGTTGAAACCAGCTGTGACTACGTGATCTCACAGAACACACGCATTTGGGCCACGTGTCATCCGTGAAGCACTTATACACCCAGTTAAAAGCGGAGTTTGATGTGCAATATTTGAAAAGAAAAATGTAAGTCCAATTTTTTTCGATGAAACTGTAAACAACGCACAGTACACTCACATTCTCATGGAATTTATTGAACAAGAGGATAATTCTGATTTGGGTCAGGGGTACTTTCAAAAGGACGGTGGCACTTTTCATATGCCACATGAGTTAACGGTACTCATCCAAAGTTACGACCGGATCATCTACAGAAATTTGTGGTCACCAATATTACCGGATATTACCTCCTCAATTTTTTTATTTGGGGCTATCCGAAAGAAAGTGCCTAAGCTACACGCCCTCAGACATAGGACAATTTGAAGAAAACATTACACATGAAATCAATGATATTGATAACATACTGCACAAATGAACGGCCAGGAGCATGTAATGAAATGACATGATCACGTCTTTTATCTTGAGGTGTATATAGGACATTTTCAGCATTTTGTATAAGGGTAGCGTAATATCCAAGAGATACTGTATATTTAAGACCCAATACATTGTTTCTTGCACAGTTCGTGATAAAATAAATACCTAGTGAAATTAATCAATTTTATATGAATCACACTGTATAAATACATATACATACACACCTATATTATAACGTGATTTTAAACCACGTCTTAGTTATATTTAGGCCTATCTGCATGTACAGTCTTGAGATAGGAATAGTGAAGGTAGAATTTAGATTAAATGTACATACATCTGCGTGGAGGAAGTGGGAAACAATCTAGGAAAAACTCAGTACACCTGTTTGGTATTTGAGCCCCGATCTTCCCGTTACTAGCAATCAAGTTCAACCCAAGAGTAACCCATTATACTATGCGACCACCGATGTGGATGAAGCAACTATAAATATGTTGCCATTCAAACAAGAGGATTAGGATGAAAATGTTGAATAAAACGAAAAATAAAGCGAGAGAATGTAAACCATATTAATAGATAGAAGATAAACACCCCCTAATAGTAATACCCCCTATTGATTATCTTGTCTCGGGCACCACGATTTTGGTCACTGACAATATCAATCACAAATAAGCGTATGAGGAGGTGTTCAAGTATTAAGTAAGCACCTTAGAGGGGGAGAGGGTTCAAGATTGCTCATTTATACTGACGAGCGAAGTGGGTGTCAGAACAATGCTTACGTAGGACAGAGAGGGATGAGCAAGAATGTATCCTTCACCCAGTCATCCCAAATGGACACCCCAAATGGACACCCCAAATGGACACATCATAGTTAATGTGTAAAGACAAAGATTCAAGGAAATTTGTTAGGAGATTAAAAGTAGCTTAAGGTTTTTTATAACTGTGATAATTCATATATTCACTAATAAAACTATATTCATTATTTAAATTAAATGCAGATTAAAATAGTTTTAAAGGTTTTAGTAATTTTATAATTTTTAAAGTTTACTTGTTTATTAGAGTAGTGGATTGTGCAAACATTTGTGCCGTTAAAACGGTAGTTTTTATTTTTCGTAAACCAAAAAATACGGTTTGAGCTAAATCTGTCCGTGTTTAATTTTCTAGTTGAGGTTGGCGCAAATAATGATCGTGTAGACGCGTTTTGTTGGTTTGTACAAACCAGGCACATGCGCAGATATTAGAAATAACATACTGGAGCAGAGACAGGAAGTGTATAGATAAGTTTCTTAATCAATACGCAAATAGTTCCAAAAATCATTTGTATCATCTCATCCCGCTAATCACTAATTAATTTATCATGTGAACATTCTTCTCTTTTTAGCATTTAATATTTGATCCACCTCTGAATTTTCTTAGATTTCACGTCTTAGCTTCTTCTTCATACAACACAAACCGATAGATGATAAAACTCTTCTTCATCTATTTGTCTTGGGCAAACTTGGAATCTAGTAAAAATTCGCCACTTCTGAGAAGTAGACTTTGACGAGGAGAAACTGGAAACTACTGAAGAAACTAAAAGTTTGCGCACATCTAACTGAACGAATAAATAGGTAGGCTTTTGTTAATCAATTTGCACAAACTGATTTGCGCGAACTAGTTTGAGCCAATTTTTGAACGTTTGAACCCAGTTTGGAGATAAGGATGTGTCCGTATCTACGTGTAGTTATAATGACAAACCATTCAAGGAAAAATACCCTCAGTACTACCGACTGGTATTCATACTCTGATCTTACCATCACTGGCAGTTCAGTTTATGGCGTGAATAATGACTCAAGCCATGCTACCACCAAAGGAGGATATATCTAGTAGCCTACATGAATTTACATCAAAAGTTAACATAAAGTGTTTAGTCATATTTACTAGATTTGATATATTTTTACCAGCATTAGCGGCTACGTGGTTAGGCTTATCTGATATGGTTGGCCATAATGACGTGGAGGTAGGAGTTTAAATTCTAACCTGTTATATTAAAGTTTGTAAAATAAAATTATAGGCATCAGACCAAAATAAACGGGTTTAACTGGACTTAGCAATTTAATATTTATAAACAGTGCGATGCATATAATCTGAACAGATAGTAAGAAATGGTGCTTAGAAAAAGTTGTAAACTGGCTCTATTATTAGAAGAATACCAGGTTTATGCAAAATTTAAAAAACATATATTTTGAAATATATTTGTATAGTTTTTTTTTCATAAGTAGTCATTTTACCATATTTTTGTAGTTAAAGTAACATATTACTTATTAAATATTTATACTTATCTCAGAAGGCGTCACGTTTTTCACAATACTTTATAAGTGAAGTGCAGATTATTAAACCGTGTTAAGGATAGCTCAAAAGAAAATCAAAATTAATTTTTACTTAATATGGTTGTAAAACATCAAAAATGTAGTAACTTCAATGAATAGTTTAGCACAACTTTTCATACATTTACTAAGCCAAAATTATTTTCACCAAACTCAATTTAAATAAATCATTTATTTTATCATCGTGTCCTAGTATACATTTGGGTATTACGCATATTAATATATTAAATTTAATTAATGACTAATATATTATTCTCCTGATGTGTCGTTGCATCGCCTTACCTCCTAGTGGTAGGACACGACCAACCATGTACTGGCCGGCAAGGCAGTCTCTATAGTAAGAATACTGGTTGGTTGGAACAGTGCAAGTGTACTAAGGCTAATACTGAGAAATAATTGTACTTGTAATATACAGGCTAAAATTTTCCTGCACCGATCAGTACCGCATCCTTAATAATGTCATGGGTACAGGTACGATAAAGGCTACTAAGCGGGTATTCTAAATTAATTATTACAATTAACTGTACAGCATTAGCCTCAGATGACCAAATTAATTATGTGCAACTGAGGTTAAAACTGATGGATCCATCTGTTGAAAAGCGGCCAAAAACATAGACTATTGGAAAGTGGAATATGAGAGCCGTGTATGGAAAAGAGAATTAACTGTGTGTATTTTAAACCAAGATAAAAGGTAATATTATTTTGATGGCGAGTGATGGTAGCCTGGCATTATAGTCAGGTGTGGATGAATGGGAAATAAAAGTCAGGGAGTAAGTTTAATCCTAAGCCTAACATATAAGCTATTTGTGAGAAGGTATGAGTTGGTTTCATCTAGATATTTATAGGTACGTAAACAAATAGGCTATTATAGAACAATGTTGTTTGCTGTTTAGTCTTCAGTGGAAGATTAAGTCAAAAATGAGAAAGTGTAGTTTTGGAATGAGCTCAATAAAGTCTAGAATATATATGTACTTGTTGAAATAATTTTCTTGCTACGAGCTATGAATGTATAGGTGGATACTCAAAGAGAGAATTTAGAGAGAGTGTTTGTAAGGAATGGTGTTTACAGGGTAAACGAGAATAGTAATGAGCTAGTGTGTTTGTGTTTCGGTAAAAGATTTATTTGTGTAAAACACATGGTTTAAGCATAAAGATGTTCAATTGAATACATAGAAAAGGGTCGACAGTCAAAAGATGATTAATATTGTGGTGTATCATGAGAGACTTAGGAGTTTGGTAAAGATTACTAGGACCGTGCGTGGAGCTTAATGTAGAATGGATCACTTCCTAGTGATCTCAATAATATAATTAGGTAGGAATTTTGTGAGGAAACAGTGCAAGCGTATTTATCAGCTACGAGTGAAAGTGGAAAAATTGTATGATCAAATTGTGAGAGTGGAATATAAACGGTTGCTGGGAGAAAATTTAACTTTACAGATTATTTATGGAATTCCGAAATAAATGTCAGTGAAATATAAAATAAATGTAACAGAATAAAAGATACCAAAGTACAGTACGTGAAAAATGTTTGTGGATCTGAGGTGGTGGTAAACTTAAAATTAAAGAATGCTGGAATGAACTCGTGAAAGAAGATGAGAAACGAAAGAAACACAAAAAATATTATTTCTGTGTATATTGAAACAGAACGTAAGAAGTTGAGTAACATATTATAAAATGATAAAAAGATGAATGCAAGGAAAGTAGTTAAGGAGAGTAAGGAGCCAATAAGATTAAAAGAAGAAGAAATAATGCATAATGATGTTGATGGAGATAATAAACTACTATAGAAGTGGGTAACAAGAATGAAACAAGTTGTGCAAGTAAATACCTATGGCATTCAGAATAAACGAGGTAGACTATCTGGAATGAAATTAATATAAGAGAGAGATGGCGGGAGAATTTTGAGACATTTTATGGAGAATATGTAGAGAAATGTGCAAAAAATAGGGAAAATGCTATTATGAGTAAAATAAAATTAACAAAGCTAAGCTGTTAAATGCTATGAAGGTGTTAAAGAATGTAAAATCTGAGGGCATAGATGGGATCACAAGCGAAGTGCTTAAATGAGGCTGTAAAATACTTCTTGCCAAATTGTGTGAGTTATTCAATTTATGTGCTGGGATTTCGAATATTCCTAGTGACTGGAAGAGTGCTCTCATCTTTCCATAGTACAAATGTAAAACAAAGTAAGAGTGAATGTAAGACTTACAGGGCAATTAGTATGTTAAGTTTTCCTGGCAAAGTTATTGAGGGAGTCTTATTTGGGAGGGTGCGTAAAAAAACCGAGGGTTAGATTTGAGGTATGTGATGTAGTTTCATGTCAGATAGAGGTTGAATGGTATATATATTTTGGCATTGCAACAACAGATTGAGTAATTTAAGGCAGTAAGAAAGAATGTGTATTTTGGGTTTTTTGAGCTAGAAAAAGCAGCGTACTATCGTGAGAATAGAAGTGTATTACGAAATTTTCTGAGAGAGTATGGTATGAATACACGGTTGGTAGATGCAATTACGGTGGTGTATGATGTAAATAAAGTGAGCGTTAGGATGGATGGACCTTTGAGCGAATGGTTTGACATCGAACATGATGTTAGACAAGGTTGTGCTATACCTCCTTGGTTGCTTAATGTAGACGTAGGGAAGTAAGTGAGGACGTGGCTGGTGTAAAAATGGGCATTGTGAATTTGAGGTTGCTGTTATATGCAGATGATGCCATATCTATAGCTGGTAATTAAAGTGACTTGCAAAATGTAATAAATAAATTGAATGTAGTGACAGGCAAAATGTATCTTTGTATTAATGTATGCATAAATATAGTGATATATGTTGATAAGGACGGATCAGAAATGTATTGTCAACTTTGTTTGAATGGAAAAATTTTAAGATGAGTCAATTTTTTTTGGAGCAGAATGTTCTGTAAAAAATGTAAGGATTTATGATGAAATCAAAATAACCGTTAATGCATCTCGGAGAGTAGTTGGATGTATGTGGATATTGATGATGAAATCAAAATACCCATGAATGCATTTCGGAGAGTAGTTGGATGTATGTGAACTATTGCAGAGAATGAAGTATTATTGACATAGGCAAATATGGCAGTGTATAAATTATGTTAACACCAACATTGTTTTATGTATGTGAAGCGTGAGTTTGTTGAGACTGACACAATAGCAAAGTGAATGTGGTTAGAATTAGATATCAACGAAATATATGTGAAAAGTCTCGTATGGACAAAGTCAGTAATGAATGGAAGCGGAAGGAATGTGGTTTTACAGGTAATCCAATCAGCCAATGTGAAATAAGTGTCTTACGTTTGTTTGAGTATATTGCGAGGATGAGTATAGGTAGAGTGGAAAAGGTAAAATATATGAAGTTAGAATGTGTGGATTAAAAGGAAGTGTTAAGCTATGTGAGACGTGACTAAATGTTTCTAATGAATGGGTGAAAAAGAGAAACATCAGGAGTTTTATAATTATAGTGCATGTATGACTTGGTTTATGGATGCTATTTAAACAAAGGGAGAATGCAAGGATAGGGAATCGTGGAGAAAGTTAGAAAAGATGAATTAAATAGATAGTTTTTTTTAGCCACATGTACAATGTCTTACCTTCCCCGTAGGGCAACGTGACTATTAGATATGAACGTATGCACCCTATGTATGTATTAATCTACTATGAGGTCTGTGTCATAAACTTTTTAAAAAGTGTATCTCCCTACCCTTCAAGGCAATCCGTATTTAACTATACTAATTAGGTAACAGTTAGAAAAAAAAATTGAGGAAGAGTATCTACTTTACCTTTAAGATAGCGTGGGAAATTCTTAATGGAAATTTATCCTTAAAACATCTGAATAGGATTCGAACTTTAAATTTACTGCTGCCTGCAAACTAGACTAGAGAATTGTTAGATTTAGTCCTTGTGACCATTGATGCAGGGCGTATTATTTTAATTATAAAATAATAAAAGTAATTCATACCTAGTTTTTTTCTAAGCTAAATGTATATATTTGCCCTATCCCATCGTGTACCGACTTTTCCTACCGTGAGAACATTAACTAAATTATCCTGCTTCTCCTTAATCCGTGATACTTGCCCGTATACTAACAAAAACGGAAGGACTGTATATGTGTTTATATAGTACATAGGCCAAGTATTATGAGAAAATATGTGAAGTAGCACAAATAGAGTCTCTTTTCTTTTTTTAAGTTCATGAAATTGAAACTCGAATGAAAAACCACCTCACCTTCGGTGTCTGTACACATGGTATTGAAATATATACACAGTCTCTCTATGGAGTGGATGAATATAAGCCAGGTACGCGGGCAAGTAGATTGTGTAAGGATGAATATGTGAACGCAATGGCGCATGATATATTTTATTTTATTCTTGCGCTTAAGCCATGTTCTAGAAATTTTGTCTTTAATATTTTTATTTTAAATATCTATTCTTTCATTTCCACCATTTATTCTTATGAGAATTCTTCTTCGTGTTTTACGATGTGTATTTAGTGACATTCGTATCTATAAAAACTGTTTTTAATCCACTGATGATGAAAAAAATTATGTGGAGACGTGTTTAAAGTAGTTTTATTTATACTCCGTATCTTATTACTCTTATGAGCAAACAATATATCATCTACGCAAGTAGGTTAATTTATGAACGCTATTACTATAGGGTTTTCGATGTAATAAAAAAATTATCAAGATCTCAACAAAAAACTATTGAGCTGTAGATTTGAAAAAAATTCCAAAACTTCTGAAATTTCATCCAGATTTACAAAAAAAACAATGTAGCTTAGACAAGCAAAGCTGTAGGATTTTGCACTCAAGTATGATTACTATTAAATATATGTCATGATCATATTGGCATTTTCTAAATTCCTCTTTACTGAAGATAAATATTTGTCAATAAATTCCACAGATATTCAACAAATGTTGTAAATAAAATTAAACTCTATATTTTTATGGAAGCTAAACTTGATATATTTTAAACTAAAAGAATATTTTTTCTATAACGTCTGCTAAAACACACCCCTTAACTCACATTTCCTGCACCTCCCCCTTAATTTCTCCAATGGGAAATAGATGAAGAAGATAGAATTACTTATGGAAATATACAAGTTTATTTAGCACTACGTTTTACTGCATACACCTATGCACTAATTCCGTTAATATATTAGTGATGAAGAGGATTGATTTTAAATTATTTGTACCCAAATTCTCATAAAAGGAGTGGGAAAATAATTTAAAAAACCTTTCTAATTTCACACAACTGGGATTCGAATCCTAATATTCGCATAAATTATATTTTATTATTTTAAGAAAGTGACATCTATATAACATTAGGCTGCTACACCAGTGTATGCTTGGAGAAATAACACCTCAGTACACCCGGTATGCGTTTGAACCCCAACCTCTCAGTCTCTTGTGAACCGGACTATTGCAAGTTTTATATTTATTCAGAGCTCCCACCGATTCAGCCAAGAGTAGCCATCACATATTAAACATTTAATCATTGTGATTAATGTTGTTCTTAATTGAACCCGTGTTTCTAATAAAGTTGTTTCCATAGTTCAAGTCGGATGGGACTAGGCCCATCTCGAACTGTCGAGAACTCGAACTACATGGAATAACTGAGAAAAACAAAAGTAGGCACTTGTTTTTTATCTGTTATATTCTTGGAATTTGAATCCACTTGAATCTTCATTTCAACAGAATCGTAGCATCCAGGAAATCGTCTTGGGTGGAGTATCAAATCTTCCACATAGTTTACTTTGCATTCACCTTTATTACTCAAATCAGTTCTATATAAGAGGGACCCACCTCGGTGGCGTAGTTGGCTAACGCGCTAGTCGTGTTGAGCTCGACTGCTGAAGACGGGGAGATAGAGGTTCGAATCTCGGTCGGGTGAACTGGAGGTGGTTTTTCCTAAATGGTTTTCCACTCTCCCTCCACGCAAATGCGGGTGGACTTCCCCTAATTCAACCTTCCCAATTCCTAATCCATTAGCGTAATTAGTACTTAAAGCGTATAATCCGAAAGGGTAGTAAGACGCGGTGCTAAATATTATTATTATTATTATTATTATTATTTAAGAGGGTGATTGCCGCGAACATCGCAACCCCGAATTATACGAAACTCTTATCTATTGAAACACAAACAATCGATACTCTAGCTAATGTGTTGAGCTGTAATCAAAGGTAAATACCTGAACTTATGAAATGGACAACTTGGCGTCCATTTGGTGTCTGCCCCACTTTAATTTGGTAACTTTATATATGATATATAAAGTTTTCAAAGTAATATGTATACATATATATCCTACTTTAAAAACTCTCCCTTAGAGATAGTCTTTCTTATTTACTCTGAGGCATTAAGAACTCGAAAGTTCATCGCCGCACATACTAAAGGAAAACCACCTCTCCTTATCTTGAACTAGTTTTATTAGGTCTACCTCATTATATCCTATCTCTTTCAGGTTAATTCTAATGTTGTAAACCTCTTGTAACAATTAACTAACATTATTGGAAGTGTGATGGGAAAACCAGACAAGAATTTTAACAATCATAAACATCTAATTCAACCTTCCCAATTCCTAATCCATTAGCGTAATTAGTACTTAAAGCGTATAATCCGAAAGGGTAGTAAGACGCGGTGCTAAATATTATTATTATTATTATTATTATTATTTAAGAGGGTGATTGCCGCGAACATCGCAACCCCGAATTATACGAAACTCTTATCTATTGAAACACAAACAATCGATACTCTAGCTAATGTGTTGAGCTGTAATCAAAGGTAAATACCTGAACTTATGAAATGGACAACTTGGCGTCCATTTGGTGTCTGCCCCACTTTAATTTGGTAACTTTATATATGATATATAAAGTTTTCAAAGTAATATGTATACATATATATCCTACTTTAAAAACTCTCCCTTAGAGATAGTCTTTCTTATTTACTCTGAGGCATTAAGAACTCGAAAGTTCATCGCCGCACATACTAAAGGAAAACCACCTCTCCTTATCTTGAACTAGTTTTATTAGGTCTACCTCATTATATCCTATCTCTTTCAGGTTAATTCTAATGTTGTAAACCTCTTGTAACAATTAACTAACATTATTGGAAGTGTGATGGGAAAACCAGACAAGAATTTTAACAATCATAAACATAGTTTGTTTTATTTAGGACAAAATAGAAGGTAGATACATAATTAGAGCAAAATATAACAATATGGCGTGAAGCGCTTCTCCTCTCAGATTTAAATAACTCTGCTGAGATAAAGGAATTAATTGACATTACAATATCTGAAAATAAAAAAAGGGAAACATGTAGTTATATTATGGTTGTCAGTTCAACAGTAATATTAATCGCCATCATGGAAACCTATGGTTCCTTCTATGGTTCCCTTGGTTATAGCATTAAGTGCAAGCAACAATACTAAATTGTAACTATTAGAATATTCCAGGTTGTCCTAACGGCGGAAGTAATAGCTTCGTCTGGCCGCGTGGAACCTCAATCGTTTCCGGCCGGCCGTGGATCGAGTCCCGAGCAGACAGTCGGTTGAAGTCTCCGCTCAGTCAGTTGTGCCAGTTAGAGAGTGGAGGTCAGAGCTCGTGCTTTGGTGTTGGAGTTTGTGTTGTAGCTCATCACGGGCGGTGAGTGTTGACCCATTTACTATAACGCCAACTTGTAACTCGTTACAATGTTATCCTCCCATATTTGTCTGGGACCTTCAAAAGGTCTCGTGCCATTGGGTTTGTCAGCCAATAATCTGAATATGGGTCTAGTTTCTCCCCCTCGTGCTACAAGTCCTGATCACCGTAGTTTAAGAGACTGGATTACCCTCACACTGTATTATGATAGCTACAACGTATGCAACTCAGCATTATGTAACTTGCTCCACTACAAAGTAACCTCACCACTTTCTGAACAAAATACCATCATAACACCTTGTTTCCGAACAACCAATATTTGTTTTTCTCATGTAAGGTAAGATATCACATTTCAAAGTCATAAAGAAAGAGCAGTAAAATTATTTATATTCTGAGTCTTACACTCCTTGAAAGCAGGCGAGTTCTCAACAACTTACTGAATAAGCAGTAGCATGTATTTTCCAATCGTATTCCTTTGATAATTTCCACTTTAATATAATTATAGTTAATTTAAATTGTTCCTAAGATTTAAACTCAACCAAAATTTCAAACTATATTATGTTGTTCGAAATAATATCTAAATCTGTGTTATCTGTGTGATAATATACTTAGTCGTTTCAGCGTTCAATTCTACATATATATCCTTACTAGAATTAATTAAAATATTTGCGTTTCTTGCAACAGATTTCCCAGAAAAGCTAAATCAGCTTTATATTTTAATAACTCCCTTGTAGCGTTTAATGTCAACCCTTCTCTACTCTAATGCATTACACAAATAGCATACACTAAGGCTGGATTAAATGTGACGAGGAAAGTGTATCTCCTTGTTTAAACCCATTATGTATTTCGAAAGTATCTGATAAGTGAAATCCAACCTGAACCCTGCTACGCATATCAACTTGGCAAGTTTTTTGCTATCCCAAACTTAACAAAACATAATATAATATATTTCTTTTAACTGAATCGTAGGCCCTTTTAAACTCGATGTACTACTGTATGTATAATTTATGAACCATCATGTTTTATTCCCATTTTTTTCCAATATTTGTAGAATAGTAAAAATTATATCGATTTTTGATCTCTTTCGTTGAAATCCACACTGATTATTCCCCAATTATTTATTCTGCATTTGCCACCAATCTCATTAAAATTAGGTAGAATGAAATTCTATAGCATGTTGGTCGTATTAAAATAACTCTTTAGTCATTACACTCTGTTTTATCCCCATTTTTGATCATGGGTATTATAATACCTTCCTTCCATTCTTGTGGTAGTACCTCATGGTTCTGTATGGAACATAGCAATAATTTATAAATTTATATTACTTAATTTTGCACCACCTCTCTTTAATAACTCTGCTGGAATCTAATCTATACCTGGAGATGTATGGTTCTTTAACCTCCTAATATCTTCTTTGGCCTCACTCATACTTAATTCCGAAAATGGTGTTTTCAAGCAATTAAGTATAAGCAATGTTGGTCACTATATGTGGGGTTTTGCTGAAACAACTGGGCCTCCCCCACCCCCAACCCCCCGCCATATGTTGGGCACCATATAGCAGTATTAACTCAGTTTTGATGAAAATGAAGCTTGGAACTATCTCATCTCGATATTTGTACTTGGCTATTTGTCTAGGTTCATACTCAGTTTCACCCCTCAGCTACAACCACTCTTTGTAATTTAAATCAGAAAGAGAGGAAATAACTAATAAAATTATTAGCTGAAGGTGAACAATAAATCTCCCTGTTGGTTCTAAGATATCCTAAAATTTCCTATTGTGAGCCTATAAAAAAGTTTATTTGTTAGCGTTAGGATGGATCTAGAGAACTTTTTCCACCAGCTTACGTTCATATCTCAACAAGCTTGCTTATAATCTCGTTGAAAATTAAAGAAAGTAACTTTTTCATACATTTGTTTTTGTATTAGTATAACTTAAATATATGGTCATTTATGAAAAAGAGACCTTTAGGAATCTTTCGACCTTATTTTTGCGTGAACCATATTTTGAAATAACACATCATAGAGTTAATTATTGCGTTAGAGCTGAACGTTCGTGTGGCAATTTCTCGCTTATCAAGTGGCCCCCTTAAGATCATTTTATGAAAAGCGCTTTAAAGTCAATAGGTATTTAAAACATCATATTATTATTAGCACTACGTCTTACTACCCGATCAGGTAATACATACTTACGCTAATGTGTAATGGTATGTTGATTGTGAGATAAGATGGAGGGACTATAGTTTAACGTCGGATCTGAACCACGGTGGAGGCCTGGCATTCCCCACATACACAAGTTGTGATTAATACACGTCTTGTTAGGGGTGAAGTAGGGGAAAAAATATTAATAATGGTATCCTCTACTGTTCCTCGTGCACATGTTACAACTGTACCATAACTGTCGCTAGCTTCTAGGCTAGCCGTGTCTTATTAACCGTCCAGGATATTCTTATATCTACAGTAATGCGGATAAGAAAAGGGATGGTAAAATATAGATAGATTTAAGGGTCTAGATCACACTATACACATTTTTAGGGGCAACAAATTTTATATCTCCTACCAGAAAAAGAGCAAATCTAATTTTTAGATTAAATTTTAATATGACGTAAGTCAAACGCCTCTGTGGTCTAGTGGTCAGATTTCCTGGCTACATACCCAGAGGACTCGGGTTTGAACCCCAGGGTTTCCAGAATTTCTCTTTAAGGCAGTGGATATCTGGACGAGGTCAATACAGCCTCGTGAGGACGAACTAGGAGCTACTTGAATAAATAGGTAGTGACACCGGACAAAAAAACTGGTATTAATGGCTGGAGGGTTCGCTATGGGGACCACATGCATGACACCCTCTATACGCAAATATTAGCACTATCATCGCTAACTGTGGCAGCCTCTTGGTTGGAATAACTTGATCATAAACTCACACCATAGAGCTATTTTTAATGACAAAACCTTTCTTAAATATAATCTAATTTGCATTATAAATTTCTCGTGATTGGTCAACAGATAGCCTCAATCACTCAATAAAAGTTAAAATTGGATATACCCCCTTTTCCCCCTGTACCCTTCACAAGCATTAGTATGGAGGGAGAGTAGCAAACTGTTTAAGATATAAAAACTCCTAATTCACCTGTCATTGGCCATGCAATCTATTATGAGAGAACCGTATCAGTGATAGTATGGTCTAAGGATTCACTCTCATGTTGGACTGGATTATTGTTGACGGTAGGATCTTGGTTTGAAACTTGTTTGGACAGCCTTTAATGTGTTTAAACCCTCCTTTCAAGTGAATGAGGGTACATATCTTCTCAAATGTTACTTTCCTAATCCCTATTTAATTAGTTAAATTAATGTATACGTATAATCCAGGTTGGTGATAAGATTTGTTAGGGGAACAAATATTGCGACAGAGAAGCCTTAAGCCATGTGGCCACCAATGGGAGATTAGAACTACCTAAATAAATCACTCGCTATTTCCAGTGGACCATTTAACCCCCGAAGGTGATGTGGACACTCCAGTATTTCAGTTTTAAAACTGGTAAAGGAGACACTGGAAGGATAAGGAGAAAGATAGCATAATAAAGGACGGGAACCTTCCCTTATGAAGTTTGATAAGCTCCTGACACAGAACGGTCCGTCCTCACGCTGGAGATATAATTAACTTAGGTCGGCGGAGGGGTAAGACAGCAATATCCGTGGAAAGTCTTCGACAGTAAGTAGCCGTGATGTCGTTAAAGGAGAAGCGAAAGACGGGGGAGGAGAACCAATGATCCACGTTTGATTGTAAAGTAATGAAAGATGTTGAAAAGAGACGATATTTTGAAAAGCGTTACAATTTTGCACAGTATTCAAATAATTCTCTGTCAAAAAAAAAATCTTATAAATGAAGAAATGACTTAATTTAGACCAACACACTAACTTGGTTAATAGTTTTTATATTTTTACGCTTAAGCTCCCGGGTTAAATTCTGTTGGTGACCAAAAATCTATAATTAGCTTTTTTTATCACTGCTTCTTACTACCCATTGGGGTTGTAAACAAATATTATAATTGTTTTAATGTAATAAGGATGAGGAAGGAAGCATTTTAGAGGTAATAATAATATCGCGCGTCTGGGCTACATTATTTGTAGCACAGTTTGTGTAAAGATTAGCCAGTACTAATGTATTGTTGCCCAGGGGATTCCCAAATGTACTAATAGTACATCCTTTCCGTAGAGGCTCTTTCCATTTATCGATGAGATATGGTGATGGAGATAGTATGTAAAAGAGTGTGGAACCAGTAGAAACACTTAACCTAAGCCTAATTAATCAAATCCTGGTGACTATTGGGGTAATTCCCCTTTCAGGAAAAATACCCAGGGTATCAGCTGTGAATCGACTCTAAGACTAATATGCTCGTCGTCAGGTGCATTGACCACTACACCACGGGGCCAGTAGTTTTAGAAGTAAAATACCTCCATTTGAGTTGAAGGAGAGTGGAAAACCATTTAAGTAAAACTACCTTCAATAGACTCAACTTGGATTCGAATCTAGATCTTCCCGTATTCAGCAGACCAGTCTAACACAGGAGTGATGTCCTAAACCATGCGGCCACTGAGGCAGATAGTAAATTGTTAACTGAGTGTTTCACTGCCCGTTCGAGCTGTAAACGTTAGCACGATTGAGATGACGAAGGTTGAATTTAGAGGAAGTTTACCCGCATTTTCGAGGAGGGAAAGTGGAAAATCATTTAGGGAAACCTACTTTTGTACACCTAACCAGGATTTGAACTATTATCTCCCTGTAATCGGCAGTTCAATTTATTATGGTAGTGACACCTTTAGCGTCAGACCATGCGGCCACCATAGCGGATTAGCTTGTTTGTAAGTTGTAGTTTTTAAAGATTTGTTGTATCCTAATTGCGAACAGTCCAGATTACAAACAAGTAAAATAGCAACTCTCTGGAATTCCTATGTGAGAGGAGTGATATGGGTGCAAGATGCCATTGGTAGCATCCACCGGCCACCGGGGCTTTCCTCCTTACCATGCTTACTAGTCTAAACTAACCTAGCCTAGCCTTACCTAGCCTGACATAACCTAACCTAACCTAGCCTAGAAAAACTCCTGTGCCTAATTCAGTTAAATTAAGAATGATGAGGCTGAAGAAACGTACGACTGCTAGGCCCCCATGGGCCACCCCTATTACCAAATTAGAGGAGTGGGGAGTGTTATCCAATGCTATGCTAACCCCACTCTGACCTTATGTAAGCACCATTATTCCTGTCTTTAATTGAGTTTTTAGAAATTTTAAATGAAACTTTTTGCGGTGTCAACAAATTCATACTGATTTAGGGTCTGTTGGAAAGGTATAAATCAACAAGTTTGCTAGATGAATTTACTATATTAAACTAACATAATTAAAGGTAACTAACCAAGTGCAAATAATGAAATTAATATGTGTTTTGAAACAAGAGCATACACCCTCATACATAACTTTTACAATAGTAGTCTTCTGTTAGCTTTATTGGACAAGAGTCATGACACTAAAAACGTCCGCAGGCGTGAAAGGCACTAGGTATTGAATTGACATCAGTGCCAGGCCAGTCAATCTTTCACTGCAAATCGAGTTTCTTTGGTAGGTCTTGATCCTTTTCAATTAGGAAAATGACCTCTCGACCTCAGCCGTTGACACAGGTAAAGTATCAAGGACATACAGCAGATGTGTGATAATCGAATATAAGTGCTTATTGCATGCATCCATAGAAGACATAATCCCATTTGGAATGTCAGATTGTTTCTCGCCTTTCCACTTCTCACACCACAAGAGGTATCCTACCTCAACCGCTGCCTGATAAGTTGTTTAATCATAGTAGAGGCTTAGTTTTTTATAGTTCTTTTACATGACTTTCATGTGTGTTTTTGAGTAACAAAACCTCTATTAATGAAAGAAAATCCTTATTTTGACAAATTCGTTGCTGAAAAATTATAATACATCCATCAATACAAGGCAGGAAGATGGATCTAAAATAGCACTCTTCAATATAATTGTGGGGAGGGTTATCCCTTTTTGTCTGTTTCTTAACCAGTCGTGGTATATAATAACTATTCCGAACATGTTATCCGCCATACCCGTAGCCTTTTTGTATTTTTTTTATCTTTCGTTAAATTTCGGTTGGGAAGGGGGGAGGGGGGTTTCCGGATCCAATGGACACCCTCCCTGGACACACCCCTTAGCTACGGGCCTGAACATGGCCAGTCCACAATCTTGACTCCTCCTCATATATCAAAAACTTCATGTTCACAATCTGAACTTTTCACAATCAAGATTGTTCGGAATCTGAAGGCCACCGTAATGATTATAATATGATCAATGAAACAGACCAACCACAAAAATTAAGTCATATTTTTAACCAAGGGACTGAATTTTGTCCCCTCTGAATTGTTTCCATTCATACTTTTCTCAAAGAAATAATACAAATGAAAACACTGATTTATATCCAATAGAATTAACTGTGGTGGGGTAATTAACGTATAGATTCTAGGAACACAAAATATATCGTCACATGACTTACAAACTAGATTAACCTATGAGGGTACGTTTACTAGACACCTTTCCATAGCACATAGATAAGTACACTAATATAAAGAAAGGTAAACATATACAGACAAAGCATCATTGTCAGCATCAACCTTAGTGCAAAAATTGTCCTCTAAACTTGTGGTCAGCCGTTCTAATCACTAATCCAGCTGGTAGGAAGAAAGGTATGCTGGGAGCCAAAAAGGGGCCAACAGGTAGAACAGAGTGTACACTCAAAATTAAGAATATGCCACTACAGAAGTGCATAGTTGAAACTAGGAATAGTTGCAAATTAAGACGGCCGCCTAGCTCTCGATAACATTTCTTGTCTAGAGACAATGCCTTCTGTACTGATAATGTAAATTCCAGTTAGGGATAAACTGGTCCATGACCCGGGGTTCATGCAGGGACCAAATGACTGACTAGCAGGACAGTTGTGTCCGGTACTTCATCAGAGGATGTTGTTAAACTTAAAACCTCTGCATGGTCCAAGAATATTCTAGAGTTGGATAATTTACCCATAGACAGTTATCATGTACCAACTATCATATTTTGTAAATTATGGTATATTTTATATTCCACGTAATTAAATTAGATAGTTATAGAATAGTAAACATATTTCCTATTGTTTATATGTGTACGTGCGCTCCCATCTTCTATGAACTTGCTACGGGTAGTAAAAAGTATCTTACAATTACAAAAAAAATACTAAAAATATACTTTCAAGCGGTTATCAGTAAGGTCATGTGATTTTTAGCTATCACATTTGATAGGGATTAATAAGTACACCCACCTTAGTGGCGGAATGGTCTAAGGCATCACTCTCGTGTCAAACCGTCCTGCAGATGGCAGAAAGATATAGTTTCGAATCCCGGACGGGTCTTTTGAGGGGGGTTTATCCTAATTGTTCTCCTACTCTCCTTCCATGCAAATGTGGGTAGCTTATATCTAAAATGCTTCCTTTCTCATTTCTACTTTATCAAAGTAAATGTCCATTATATTGGTCTAGTGGTTAGAGCCCCTGATTATTGATGGAAAGGTCCCGGGTACGAGTCCAGGTGGTACAAAAGGTATTTTTACCTAAAGGGGAACTGTTCTTATGGTCACCATGGTTTGGTCAATCAGAAAGTTAGGTTTAAAATTTCCACTGGCTCCAAAACTTCATGATCTCTAAGGTTCCGATGTTTATGACCTTACAAATTGTGAAATATGCAAGAAAGTATGCTCTTAAAATACCAATATATAACCTAAAAATGAACAAATATGCCCTAAAAATGTATGTTGATGTTAAATGAATATTATTAGGGAAATATTTGTGACCTGGCGGTCTAGGGATAAGGTGTCAGACTTCTATGCTGGCGGCCGGGGTTCAATCCTCGGTCCCGGCACAGATTTATCTGATTACCAAACCCTTCCTTCACCCCTGACAAGACATCTTGTGAATGTGAGGAATGCCAGGCCTCCCCTGTGGTTCGTATTCCACGTTAAACTGTAGGTCCTTCATTTCATCTCACAATCACCCTACCATTACACATTAGCGTAAGTGCGTATAACCCGAACTGGTAGTAAGACGCGGTGCTAATAATAATAATAATAATAATAATAATAATAATAATAATAATAATAATAATAATAGGGAAATAAACCTCAAATCAAGGAAGTAGTTTGCAGTAAAAGAAATTATTCGACAAATTTTTAATTATTTATCTGACCTGCTCACAACAAATTCATAAAAACATTATAAAGATAACAAGGAGAGTATTTATAATCAGAACAATAATTTAGTGTGTTGGTGAAGGATAGTTGTACGAAGCGGTCAGTAGCACCGTCTCCCAACCTAGGCTCCCCAAGTTCTTAACCTGGTTTTCTCCAGAAACGGTCCCTCTCTAGTGGGTGTAAACTAATTTAAGTTGTCGGTGTATAGTGAACCTGTTGTGAGCAAGCCAAACTAAATATGATTCTTACCTTCAAATAATCTGGGCCGAAAATATTTACTCAATAATCGGATTAATATTATATGTGAAGCACAATTTTTTCGATAGAAATTAGAAATATACAGTTATTTAAGTAATTTTAAGCAAAATATGGCTTTATGTCCACAAAATCGTAGAAATATGACATAAAATCAAAAACTGCTCAAAAAATGCAATAAAATGCTAAATAAAATGTGTATATTTGATGTCAGGTTAGTATAAAAATGTGTATAATTCATTAAGAATTAAATTAAAGGTGAACGTATAAATATGATATGTCATAGACATCTGAGCCCTAATGATCACTATCCTCACGTCATTTAATTAAGTGAATATATGACGGGCATCAGTATCGTCTTACGCCCGATTCAGTGGTCACTCACACAAAAAACTAAACTGCCAGTGACGTGGAGGTTGGGGGATCAAATTACGGTCGGGTGTACTGAGTATGTATTTTTTTTCTAAATGATTTTCCACTCTTTCTACACCCAAATTCCGGTACTGTTCCTCTAAATTCAACCTTCCTCATCCCTAATTCATTAGCGTAATTAGTTCATATGTGAATAAAGTTAACGGGTAGTAAGACTCGGTGCTAAAAAAAACATTCTGCTAAATTGACTAAATCTTTCAAGCTCAAGAAAGATGTAGGGCCTACATCCAGATATTTAATATAGGGTGTCGAGATTTCCTTTTTCAGATTTAATGGCCCTTAAAACAAACTTCTTCGTTATAATCTTAGAATCAATACCTTAGAGATAACTAGAATTATTTGTTTTTCATCCCTTGTTGTGAGTGGGCTTCTAAGAAAGTAAGAATAAAGAAATAGATATAAAATAGAGAGAGAAACAGACGAAACGAAATAAATGACAAAGGAAAGATAAAAAAAAGAAAGGTCGACCAAAAAACAAACAAGCGCACAACACAGTGATAAAAGGACAATGACAAATGAAGGTTACGGAGAAGAACCAGCAACTCATATTATATTCAAACAGATTTGTTTAAATGTTTAAGTTTAGATGTAAAATCTCCTGCTTCACTCTATGATATTCCTAACTTTGGCTGTATTGTGGAGCAAAATGTCGTTTATACGTCATTGTATTACAATATGGAAGTCATTAATACTAACTAGAATGCATGCCTAGTTTTCTTTTTCAATAGAATGTCACTTAAATACTTTTGGTCTGCATTCTCCTACAAGAGAGAAAAAAATTCTCAAGAAGTTGTCTAGTTAATAAAATTAATAGTTGGAATATAATTTTAAAGGGACGATAGTACGACAATGTTTGGATATAAAAAGGATGATAATAATGAATAAGGCGTCCAGAGATTTAAAAGTGATAACACAAATACTGGTAGCACAGTGTAGGGACAATTATTTATCTTTAATATTTTTGTCTGCTTTGACTGTGTGTCTTGTTTTTAAAACAGTAGTTTGCCAAAAGTTTTAGTATATTCTTAAATATTATAAATGAGAACGTTTTATTTAAAAAACAAATGTGTTGAGCTATGTTTTACCAAAATGTTATGTATTGGGTACGAGCCATTATATTAATATGTTATTAGTTGTTTTATAAATCTGTTTATTTATCAAAAACAAAGTCCTTAATTTGATTCGTGTGCCAAGGTGTCATTTTTCTAAACATATTTAAAGGAATAATGGGGGAAGAAAAGTTATCCATAACATATCTATATACATCCATAATATATATATATATATATATATAGAGAGAGAGAGAGCACCACGTCTTAGTAGGCCTACACATTCACTTATGTACTAATTAAGCTAATGGTATTAGGGATAAGAAATGTTATAATTATAGAAAGTTTAACCACATTTGCGTGGATGAGGAGTTAAAAACCATTTTGTAAATGTATCCTCAGTACACATGAACAAGCTTCGATCCTCAATCTCCCCGTCATTGATAGTCTACTCTACTTTGAGAGTAGTACCTTAAAACATGCGTTCACCGAAGCAGGTTACAATATGTTAATTTTGATATTATGAATTAGAATGATTGATAATAGAAAAGGAGGCACTCCCTTTAGTGAACCAACCGCCTATTTGTCTTGGAAGCTGATTGGCCGCTTGAAACGGTTTCGATTTCTTTGTTCTTTTGTGTACGTGTGTGTTCTTACTACTTGACAAGGTTGTCCGCATATTGGGTAGGAATCTGGAAGAAATAATTTATACGAAATAAATCGGAATTTGAGTGGATGAATATTATGAAATTATTTAGAAAAAAAAGCATGATTACACCCACCAGAGATTCTAAATCCAATTCTTCCCTTCACCGAAAATCTAGTATTTTCTAGAGTGATGCTGATGTAAATAGTTACTCTAAAATATAATTATGTGATTGACTACGTATACTTTTATTGATTATTAAAACGTTAATATTTGTCTAGCTTGTATGCCTACATAGTTTATAAACAAATTGAACAACAACCCTAAATAAAGGGTGAGATTGTAAGTGTTTTTCTTTTCTAATTTAGTTTTAGATTACTCTCATATTTTCTCTAAAATTTTAAATCGTATGATATTAAAAAAAAATTTGGAATTCAAGATAATATTTCTAGAATAGGTAATAATATTTAAAATATGTAGAAAAGGGGATACATTTTTAAGTCTAACATTAGATGTGACATAACTATTATAACTCTCCCACCCCCCAACCCCCTCTCGCGTTTCGTTTTGCTTCTCAGCAAGACTATTATAATTTAATTACATAAATGAATCAAAGTTAAGGAAGGTGGAATATAAAGGATATGGATTCTAATTTGTGTGAAAGTTGAGTTGGAAACATTTTAACTAAACACCCTCAGTGTGACCATCCGGGCTTAAGCCCTGACCACCCTATAATTGGTAAACCAGAATAATTAAGCTTGATATTTAATACATATGCCTCCAATGTTGGTAAGATTATAATTAATTTAGTTATTTATGTAAAAATTTGTTTATATTATCGTAAATGGACTATATATAGTCATTAACATGATTATATTAGTTTAATTTATTTTGGGTATTTAACGTGAACTTTCTGAACTGACTTATAATATCAGTATACGACTTATAAACTAACTTAAATTTTGAATATACACAAGATTCAGGCCTCGGCCGTTAATTAATAACTGTGAAAGGGTAAACCCAAATTTCACAAGTGATAATTTATCCCAGCAATGTCGGGAATCGAACACAGGCTCCTTAGCCTGACAGACAAACACGCTACTGGCTGATCTAAGGTGTCGGACTACCACGAAGAAAGTCCCAAACAAACCATGGGAGAGCATATATTCTCTTTTATCCACCCTAATCCAAAAAAAAGAGCCATTTTTTCAACGTTCAACTGTACCAAGTTAGTTTATTTTTCAATCACGCACAATCACATCTAAGGACAACAAAACAGTATCCTTCATTACATTAGCCCAACTTAAAAAAAAACAAAAACAGAACTATATATAAAGGGAAAACAATAAAAGAGGAAACGAGGTAGAAGCTGCTAGCTGCGGAAATAAAAGTAAGAATGTAGGGAGATAGCAACCAGGGAATAAAACGCTAGCAAAAGTAACTATAGGAAGTACCTCGTAGTATAAGACAGAGAGAGAACTCTTGTATGAGAGTGTTAGCTGTTTGGTTTAAAGGGAGGGGGGNGGGGGGGGGGGGGGGGGGTGAAGATTCCCCAAATGCGACGCAATGCGAGAGAGGATCAGGCCAATATTGCAGGCAAAGAGTGTGGGAGCGGGTGAGATTAAAGTCATACGTTATCGCAACGAAGCACGCATGCGTGTTGCTCCTTAAGGGGGCCGGGGGGATGGGTGATGTGGGGGTGTATAATGGTCAGGGGGGGGGGGAGATATGCGCACATCGTAAAGGAGCTTCTTTATTAGGTTAGCTAGTTCTACTTCCTAATCGCTACTTACTTTCTTTGCGCAAGTAAGCGGGTAAAGCTAAAGAGCTAAGGAGGGAAATGAAAATACGAATAACCTAATCAACCGTGAGCATTCAATATTGATTTGGAAATCAAAGATACAGTGGATTTTCTTTATATTTTGGAGGAAATCACCAATGATTTGGTTTTTAAACACACGTGTGCACGATGATACATTCAAAGTTTACATTATTCATTCGCACACTACATTTATACACATTAATATTTATAAAAAATAAAACATATGTTTTAAGATATTGGTTTTTTTCTGGTGATCTTTGTGAACAGCACCACATTTAAAACTCTATAATTGCAGCATTTTGTTGAATACGTTGAACGAAGATGTTTCACCCATTAAATATGTGCAAACCTCTTAGTTGTAAGTACTTACTATCGATCAACCTCTCAGAGAGAGAGGTATTGTGATCGTCCAAAAAAATCTAATTTTTGAGTTTTATAAATCTCGACGTTTCATTACCCCCAGGAAACAAAAAAGTTGTTTTCGCAACGCCGTTTGTCTGTGTGTCTGTATATTGGCCTAGAGCCTAAGCCATAGGGCTAGAACTTCATATAAAGGGACATCAAAAGGTCTCTCCCAAGGAGTTTTTGAAATTAGATGTCTAACCATAAAATTAAGGGTAATTTACCGAAGAAAAAGATATAAATAATGGATTTTCTCAAAATCCGCTATAACGATTGGTATACATTTTGTATCCAGGCACTTTTAAAGATTATTACACAAAATGGAAACTTTCATTTTTCAATGAAAATTTCTTTGGGGGTACCTCGAGTAAGCAAAAATTTACAATTTTAATCATATTAACACAACTAATTTGAGATACTATATAGCTTATAATTGAAAAATTGTAGTAGTTTTAGAAATTAATTATTTTATAGGGAATATACTTTTACAATACTATTAGTTTCTGAGCTATAATGAAATATATATTTCTTATAGTCGTTGAAGATAATATGAGATTTAGTGTTATGCTCTTTGTTGAACCGAGATACTACTATTTTCTCAACAATTCTGTAACAGTTTATATTATTTCATATGTGCTCTTTGAGAGCGTGCTTCTGCAACAATGTACATTATTTTGTTTCATAGATTTTTATTAGTTTTTAGTAAATTTCTCTATTTCAATATAAGAAGATATGTGAGGTGCATCGTAACATTTATTCATAAATCTAGTCACTTAAATAATTATGTTTTTTTAAAAATTTATTTGAGCTATTTAACGTGTACTTTCTGAACGGACTTATAATATCAATCCACGATAATTAATATGTGTAGGGGAAAATACCCTACAAATTTTTATAATTTAGGTATTTTTATATAGGCCTAGAGTCCAGGGTTGTTTTAAAAACATAGCACAATTAATATGGGACCAACGGCTCTACTTCACCTTTGAAGGAATTTGTGATACGGATTTTTATTGTTAAAGTAAACCCGAAAACCTGGCTAAGTTTGAACCCACGAACATCGGGTCCTGAAGGGAGCACTTTGCCCCAAAACCCCCAATATCGACTTTTTTTTTTGTTAATTGCAATATTATCAAATTAATAATATAAGGAACGTACTTATATTGAAGAGCTAATAGGATTAATTGGTACAACTTATTTGGTCAAATTGAACAATATATATTCAGAAACAACAAGAAATAAATATATTCAAGAGGTACTCTTGTATCATAAAATTTAAGTCAATTAAAACAGGCATAATATCATTTCTAAAAATGATAATAGAGATTATTAAATAATACAGCTAAACAATTAATTTGTGTAAGAAAAGTAAATTGTAGTTCTGTGTGAAACATTTTAAAACATTAACAAAATAGGGGATTTACTGATAAGCAATGATAAGTAATTTAAAAAAATGTCATTTCTGATCAATAAATCCTATATTCTGTCAATGTTTTAAAGTGTGTCACGCAGAATTACAATCTACTTGTGTAAATAAATTAATTGTTTAACTTTATTAGTTAATAATTTCTCTTATAATATTTAGAAATGTTACTATGCCTGTTTTAATTGACTCAGATTTTATGATAAAAGAATTTCTCTCTCTTTAATAAATTAACTTCTTGTTGTTTCTGAATATATATTGTTCAATTTGACCAAATAAGCTGTACCAATTAATTCAATTAGCTCTTCCACATACGTACGCTCCTTATATTAGTAATCTCATATTCCTCCTTACAACAATTAAAATGAATATTACAAAAAATACTATCCAATTTAAGCTTTTTATTGTTTTTTGCAAATCCACGTCTCACCGTAAACCTACAAACTATACACATTTTAATAATGCTAGTGGGTAGGGTTAGGGAAGGTTTAGTTTAGAATAAATTTACCAGTATTTGCGTAAAATGAGGGTGATAGACAATTTACGAAAAGTTATCCCCGGCACTGGCTAATCTTACTAGATCTACCACGTGATTTCCGATGTTGGTGTTAAGCTTTATTAATTTACCAAAATATCGTTACTTTAATTTTGTATTACTCTTAGTGACTGTAAATATTTCCTATTTTGTATTCTTTTAATTGTTCATTTTGGAGGTTGGCTACCATACAGGCTGTTGACCCTTTAAATGTTTTATCCAGTTTAGATTAATTTTATTTTGTTGAAACAGTAATATCATAAAATTATGAAATTGATATATTTTTGAAAAAAAGAATTATTTTATTGACGAGATCCTAAAAAATATTGTATTTATGATAATTTTTTTACAACCGTTTTATTCACTAATCTAACCATAAAAACAATATTTTATTCTATTAGATTAAAGAAGTTAAAAACAATGTCTAGATTGTTTGCATTTGTTTATTTTATTCAATATGTTATTCTGTATATAGAGTACAATCTATGTTCTCTAATTAAACAGGCATTACCAAAAGTCAATTCAATTATATGAATATTTGATTAATATATCTAATTATATATGAACCATTGTTAAAAGACCACACTCTATTCCTGTTGTTATATTGGACCAAATATACGTACAGAACAGCTATTTCCGATGTGGTTTTGGAAATATTTTCTCTATATTTTTAATCGGATGAACTAATTTACGTATGATTTAGTTGAATTAGTGAATCCTGTGATGAGAAATGATATAATATTTGAATTTGATTTTTTTTTCTCTCTGTGCACACGTGCTATGGGTAGTTTATTTCAACGTTGACCCCCAAAAGGCCTGAGCAGCTAAATTGATTGAATCTCATGCGTGGGGACGTCATGACGTGCGTGAAACCATTAATTTATCAAAGTGTATTTGAGCAATTAAACGTAATTGACGCTAATTGACCACTCTGTATTCTGATGCCTGCACCTTTAATGAGACTGATTAATCATTCATAAATATACTTTGATGGAATGTGTAATCTACGGCTGAATATTGCTGGCTGATTAGTTTGAGACACTTATTGGAAAGAAGATTGGGAGGAGATTGAAGTAAGAATTTGAATGGGGAAAATACACACCCATGGCGTGAGGGGGATTACTCTCTTCTTTTAAACACTTTAGTTTTTTTTATAATTGTGTCTCACATCCCGTCCGGTCTACACGGACATCTGATAATTACGTTAATATGTTAGGGACGAGGAAGGTGTAATTTAAGTAAAGTGTAACCACATTGGCATATAGGGATGGTGTAAAATAATTTATAAAAATAAATCTCAGTGTACTCTATTTGGGTTTTAACCTTGATCTTCTCGTTATTTGCAGTTAAATGTATTGCGAGAGTGACGCCTTAGTAAATTCGACCACCAAAATGGGTAACGCAGAATATATGTCTGCATTTTTAATTGGTGGGAAATTATGATAAAATATTATTATTACTACTATATGTTTGCTGGTTATTGGTGAACTAGTTAGTTCTTTTCTAGACGGAGCGGGTGTCAGCCACTTCCATGTCTAAGCACGGGCCTGATTAAAATTAGTGACCTCTGTTTTAAGTTTTTTTGTTTATATATTATGGCACATATTATGGGGAGGGACATGGCATCCAGGTTCGGTCGCCTTATGTTTAGACTATTAGCCTCTCAGACGGTTGCCCAGGATACACCATAGAAGGTTGTCTACACGTCGTACCCGCAATGAGATAATGTGATTGGAGTTATTATGAAGAAATGGAGCCGGGGTGAGTCTTAACTTAACTTAAGCCTAATTTACCAAAATTTTGTGAGCGTTGGGATCATTCCACCTAAGGTACAAATACCCACGGTACCAGCTGGGAGTCGAACATGGAACCACCAGGCTCATAGCCAGGTGCACTGACCACTACACCACGAGGCCGGTTGCTGACGTCACCCGCATGCGGGATGAAATGCAACGCGGCCTCACCTTGGCTCGCTCGCACACAGAAGAAATCCTCCATTCGCCTGTTGAATTTCAGAAGGTGTGTCTCTTTTTGTTTCATTTGCTTTCTCAAAGTTTTGTTTTGCAATATGAATGCAGATATGGACCCCAATTTGATTAGTCCAAGAAATATAAGTTCTGGGAGACAAGTCTCGGGAAGATTAGGTTACAAATTCCAAACTTGCACAACAGCAGCTTGGAGAGAAATTTGCATGAAATTGAACCCAGACTTTGAGAGTTTGCCAAGCGCAGATAAAAATAAGTATAGTATTGAACAATCGCACAATCCAAACTGGATAGAACAAATACGAATGACAGTTTTACCCACGCCGTCTGAAAATGGTATCGAGTACACATTCACTCGCGAGATTGGATGCGGGTGACACCAACTTTGTCTGAAGATATTTGTTAAGTGCCAGCAAATTATTTGTAATTAAAAAAAAAAAATGCATTCTTATTTATTATGAAAAACTATTCTCAGGTACCCCATCTTGAACTCAATTGTCAAGGTAAATTTAAAAATATATCATTTTTTTTTGTAATTTGTCGTATATAAGTTACCATTACATTAACTTATTTAGAAAATAAAGATAATTTATCGTTTAAAGTATTCCCCTGATATTAATTTTTAACAAAATAGCTAGAGTTATTTTGAAAATATAATCAAATTCTACGCAAAAACAGTTACAAGTAAACTACTGTAAAAAGCATTTTTTAAGAAAAACGAATACATATTATGTAACTATTTAACGTGTAAAAAACTTAGGTACCCATTATGAACCAAATCACGAAAATAGTTTTTTTTAAATATAATATTAATATTTTGTAAAATTAAGTCAACTTTTGAATGATTTATATCCCAAAACACAAATTTACAACTTTTTGGATGTAACAACACTCCCCAGATACACATGTTAAACATTATCGCTAGAACCATTTTTAAGTTACATAAATCTTTCAAAAATCACTCATAAGTAAACTTTTATTTAACGAATTTTTACCCAAAAACCAGGTATACAATATTATTCCGGGATCAGATCTTTATCCATTTTAGACAAAATTGTTAAGGCCATTTAAAAAAAATTGGGGTTTAAGAAATCACTCACCTGTAAACTTCTCTATATTTGAGGTATAGAATCAAAATCAAGAAAATCTCCAGAATTATAGCCCTATAAAATCTAAATATAATTATTTTAAACAAAATTCATCAAACGGTTTTGGAGACATGGCCAGGGATAGAAAAACATTTTTTTTTTTTGTTCGGACAGACATAATACGTAAAAGTTCATCATAATAGGCCTATCGGGATTGAACATTTTAAATTCACAATAATTTCTCTTGATACGAGAAAGTAAAAATCAGCCTTGAGTAAACAACAATTAAATGAATGGTATTATTCAATACTAATATGTACAATATTTATATTTTAAAATAGATTACCAAAAAGGCTAACCATTTAGAACCAACTATTGGAGCAATTTTCTAAATATTCAAAGCTTCTGAGAAATCAGTTATCAATAGATTAACTAATCTTAAACATGTTTCTACTACAACAACAAGTATACAGTGTTATTGGTCACGCCACACAATCCACAGATTAACATTTCGAACAAAATAGTCAGGGTAATTTTTGAAATACTTGGAATTAATGTTCATTTAAAACATAGTAGTTATAATGGATTAAATAGCAAAACCACTATTTTTGTTAATTACTGTTATAGCCGCTTATAGATATCAAATTCTTTTAAAATTTAAAAATGTCACCCGGATACAGGAATCGAAACAGGAAATTTTGGCTTAGTATGCCACGAACGTAACGTAGGTACATTATAAATATTATAGAAAATATGGGGAAAAAACTCACTCATTAGTAAATTACCCCTAGTTTCGAAATAAAAATACTTCCTGGCGTATAACCCTATAAAATCTAAATAACAAGATTGAACAAAGTCCATGAAACCATTTTGGATTTGTGTCCAGGTATCGACAGATAGAGAAACATGGATATAAAGAGAACGGTAAAATCTAATCTTTTTGGGTTCTGGTTCACATTAAACGTAAATATTCATCAAAATTTCGAGATCAATTTTTGTCACGATTACAATACTTTCTGTTGATGTGAGAAAGTAAAAATTGGTACAATCAATTTGGTGACAACAACCTTATATTTGTGTTACTAAAAAGCGACTTTTTCTAAGTCGAATTGCTTTAAAAAAAATAGTATTAGTGTTAAGTTAATAAATGGAATTGTTATATAATACTCGGACAATGGTCTCATATCACAGTTTAAAAGAAAATACATTATTTTCAATGAAAAGAGTATTGTTTTATAAAAATCAATCTTCAATAAGTCAGATGGCATGTCCAGTTAAATAGTGTTTTTATATGTAGCTAATAAAATTCGTAAGCTTATAATGAAAATACACGGCATCTCTTAGTGGGGCATTACATCACTTTATATTCAGAAGAATATTAATTATGTTTGTTTTCACCACATTTATGTATCTTTAGGAGAATAAAATTTGAAAGGCTTAGCCTTGTTTACTAATATAACGCTGTCAAGGTGCTATTTTTTTTTTCACCAATCACTCATTCAAATATTCTTCTATTCCAAAATATGAAATATCTCAAACATATTTGAATTTATAAAATCGTTTTTTGTGACTTGTTTCTAAGAAAACTGAATTTTTAATATGAAATACATATAAATAAATACAATTTTAAAACAATTATAAATGGATTACAAATAGTTTAATAAATATGTGATTAAATCCACAACACAGTTTTTGATATTCGATTTTATTTAAGCTTAACCCTTTGTTGATGTTGTTATATACCACGTGACTAAGGTTCATTCATAATATATCTCTCAGCTCCTAAAATAACAATTTATAGCTGGAACGTTGCAGCTGTGCTACGTAACTTTACTAACCAAAAATGAATGCCATTATTTCATATGGATGATTTGTTATACTAAAGGAGGGATTCAAAATTAATACTGTTTAAAATCCATTTTAATTCATGAATATAAATGATCTCGGTGAGTATTATTATTAATGGATAACTAAACATACATACAGATAAGACAGACAAGTACAGACATAAATACGTCGTGATCAAATTTCTCAGGTTCGTGAGGAAAAACTGCTGCTATACTTATGTGATGGATGTTAGGTTTGCGATCTGAGTAAGAGCCGGTCGCTGCGACACTGCTATTATGTGCTGACTATTTATAGTCTTTATTTTGCAACATTTTGGTGAAGTTAAGAGTAGTTTGCTTTGTCTAACACTTAACCAATTAAACCAATAATAATAATGATATTTAGCACCGCGTCTTACTACCCGTTCGGGTTATACGATTTAAGTACTAATTACTCTAATGGATTAGGAATTGGAAAGGTTGAATTAGAGGAAGTGAGCCCGCATTTGACTGGAGGGAAAGTGGAAAACCATTTAGGAAAAACCACCCCCAGTTCACCCAACCGAGATTCGAACCTCGATCTCCCCGTCCTCTGCAGTCGAGCTCAACACGACAAGCGCGTTTGCCAACTACGCCACCGAGGCGGGTCAATTAAACTAAACAAGCTTGTAATAACAATAGTGAATATAAGATGATTGTCTAAAATTTCAAATATAATCTTTAGACTACCTCCATCCATTCTTTCATTCATTATTTCATTTATTCATTTACTGCAGCATTTACTTATAAAGAGTAAACAGACTAGGATGACCCTTTTATATAGTAGCGATCGCTACGGGATGATGTTAAAGTGCCCACATCCGATGTTTGACGCTGGGGGTGGACATATTTCTTAATATTATGCACTTTTTTGATAGTCATATTATAATCATTTAGAAAGCTATTTAAAGAATTCTAGGTATACAACTTTTTTGTTAATTATTTTTGGATTAATATACAATTTTAATTTAATTAACTTATCAGTACCTAGATTCATGTCTAGTTCCAACATAGATCCTGGATCATGGTTCCACTTTCGAAAAAGACTAAATGGCCAATGAGGCGGAGATCGAGGTTCGAATACCTGTCGCGTGTACTCAGAGTGGCATTTATTATATAGTTTTATACTCTCTCTCTCAACGTTAATGAGGGTAGATTACCTCTAAAATTCTACCTTCCTCATTTCTAATCCATAGGATAAATATAATAAAAAATAACAAGAATAACTACAATTTGACTATACCACCCTACAAATTGTATACTAAAACGGTAATATTTTAAAGAAAATCTACCAGTATTTGCATGGAGGGAGAGCAGAAAAACATTTAGGAAAAGCAACCCCCAGTAGATCTGACTGGTAATAGAATCCCATATCCCCTACATCGGCCGTATAATCTACTGAGAAAATGACAATTTAGACAACGCATCCACCGTAGCGGGTGTATAATAGTTGCATTTACATACATACATACATACATACATACATACATACATACATACATACATACATACATACATACATACATACATACATACATACATACATACATACATTCATACATACATACATACATACATACATACATACATACATACATACATACATACATACA
>CABFOV010000394.1:110426-122951 GCA_902141375.1 Timema poppense | reverse complement strand
TACATACATACATACATACATACATACATACATACATACATACATACATACATACATACATACATACATACATACATACATACATACATACATACATACATACATACATACATACATACATACACACATACATACATACATACATACATACATACATACATACATACACATTAATTTATAAGAAGGGAAAATGTATAAGCTTAAATACACCTACCTTTTGAAAATAATAAATTATGTTTGAAGCTTTACTTTTCAAACATGCTGCTGGCATGAAGAAATAACACTATTGGTGAACACCTCAAACATGCCTTGAGATAAATTTTATGCTTTTGCTTCTTTCTATTTCGCTACATCTTTTTGAGACACTTCCATTATTTTTTTATGAATATCAATTTTTATACACAAGCAATGAACAAGTCTCCTCTTTTTAAATAAATTATTTTTGTTTGGTATTGCGATTATTCATGACCTATGTAAAATATTGTTCAGTAGGAATCTTAATTATAATAAAAGTCAACTATAATTATAAATTAAGGCCACTTAGACTGACAGCTGTTATCCAACTAAAAGCACATGAGGGGGTCAGTAGATTGGACAAATTTAAACAAGTGTGGTGAGTATAAACATGTCATTGTCATGAGCATGATAATATGTGTTTTAGAATGTGCTTGGCATTCGTAGACTCAGGCAGACAATAACACCTAAGCGAATTATAAATATTAATAGACAAAAAAAAGTGCTAAGCTTTCATTTTCAACGTCACAGATATTCGGAAGTTATCTATAAGTATGTTTATCAAAGATGAACACACGATCAATAATATTATTTTAAACATTAGAATTTGAGCATAAGATGTGTGCTACGTAACACTTTGATGATGCACCCCCCTCCCCATGTAACATCATGTAGACCCCACCCCCCATCAAAGCGTTACGTGATTTATGGATGACCCCTACCTAAGCTGATGGTGTTTGTAAACGCGAGGGGTGTTATTTAAAACAATTAAATTAACTAATCAGGTGGAGAGTTTAAATATTCTCTTTCACCCCAATGCAGTTTAACAAATATGTCATAGTTTCATAGATGAAAATGGATCTTGTAAAATTAAAACGAAATAATAATCGTATTGGGTTGAAGTTGACATGAATTTTGTTAAGTAAATATAACATATACTATAAAGATAAATAGAGCGGAAATAAAATATAAGTTAGGATGTGAAATATCACCACAGTATCGTCGAACACATTAAAAGTTCCATTGAAAGTTATACATTGTAAGAAAGTACAGAAAAAAAACTTTAAAAAATTATATGCACCTTTTTTGTCATTAAAGTACATTTCTGGCATTACAATGGGGTCTGAAGTCATTTATTGATCAAATATTAATACACTTTTCTTAACTAAAACATGTTCTCATAAATCTACATTAATACATTACTATATTATAACTCAATCCACACTTAGCTAAGTTCTTGTTTAAAACTCATGGACCAAAAGGATCTTTTTCTGATGTCTTGCGTCACTAATAATAGTCCTTTGGACCTACTGAATATAGTAGAATCCAAGCCACTCTTTATCTTGCCTATTTATTTTGAAAAACCAAAAAGGAATCAAGACTTCATTTAAGAATACACCTTTAATCTTCTCTTCCAAATACATGTTCATGTTTATTAATATGAATCTAAAAGCACCTAATTTTACATCTCTAACAAAAATTTGTAAACCTAATAACCCTATACGACACCTTGTCAATTATCAAAATGCCCCAGCATATAAGACATCCAAACATTTAACTATAATAATACAGCATAATTTACAACTTGCATACTCTTATAACGTAAAATGTTCCCATGGTTTAATTGAAAAACTTAAAAATAATCCTTTAAATCATCAATCAAAATTCATATCACTAGATATTTCTAACTTGTACACAAATGTACAGTACCTGTAAATTAAACCATTAAAATCCCCAAAACTATTAAAAAAATAGTGCTTCTTCTGAATACATCAAACAAATTACATCTGTCTTCAAATCCGTTTCCGATCAACACTATTTTCATTTCGACAGCAAATTTTACTCTTAAAATGATGGTTTAGCAATTGGTTGTCCTATTCCATGTCTATTGTCTGAGATTTTCTTACAACACAATGATGATAAAATAATAAGCCAACTCAAAAATCTCATCAAAATAAAATTCAACTGTTGATATGTAATAATATATGAACAAGATCCTAATGCACCTTCACTTGATTTGATTTCCAATATCAATAATATCCACTCTCAACCTAAATTCACCTTAGAGCATGAAATCAATAATAGCATTAACTACCTTGATATTAATATCACTAAAATCAAGCACAACAATTTTGAATATAAAATCCACAGAAAACCCACGCATACTGATGCAATCATCCCGAATGATTCTAATCACCCTACAATCTATAAAAGAACTACTTTCAACAGGCTTATTTATAGAGTACTTCATATAACTCTCAACAAAAAGAACTTCAAAAATGAACTCAACGTTTATCAAACAACTTACTGTTTCCAATGGCTTACCGAATTAAAAAAAATTTAAAAAATCACAATTTACCAGCCAATCCACTCTCAAAAATTCTAATGAAAATTGTAAATTAAAACTAAATGGATCCAGTTCATCTACTCAGGAAAAGAAATTAATAGAAACACCAACATTTTCAAAAATACACTAATTAAAGTTAGTCTTCAGCACTAATAATAACATCAAAAATTATATCAACAATTATAACCTAAACAAAACCCACCAATATGAAAAAAGTTGCATTTATCAACTCACCTGTGATTGCAAAAGCGTATACATAGAACAATCTAGGCACCAAAATTTACTAGTTTTTCTGAGCAGATGAGCGATTTCAGATATGACAGGAACAAATCAACATTTTCTGAACACCTCAAAAGAGTCAGGACATCAATCCAATCCAATGAACAAAAGTACGAAATTTATTTTTAAAAAAACCTCAAAAGGCACAACAATGAACACAATCGAGAATATCTTTATTCAAATTGCCTTTTTAAATAACAAAAATGTATTGAATGGACAAACAACTTTTGAAAACCAAATACTCATTAATACCCTTAAAAAAATCCCTCAACATACCAAAATAAAAAGAATCTTCATTCCTGTCTGCACCCGCCCATCCTTCTACGACCTATTCGGGCCAGTGTCGGGAATACTTGAACATTTTTCACTTTTTTTAAAAAAAATCTCTTTTCCAATCTATATAACATATTAACTAAAATAATATTCAAACATATCTACTATCTCATGTCGCAATATCTCAGTACATAATTTATTCTTATATGCATAGTATCTTTGACTTCTTATATTTCTCCAGAATTTTCTTCTCTTATTTTATATACACACGTTAATTGTAACTCTCATATCAGTTTCCTTAATCACACCACATGGAATACTAACTACATTATTATAATATCTGGTAAATTTGTTATATCATAAGTATTATTTCTCGTGATTATAATTTATCAACCTTCACTAACTTTGCAGTTTATAGCTCATTGGCTAACGCATTGTGTTTTAACTATGATTTCATTTGGTGTGTTTCTTCTTTTTCATCAGACCTGAGGATGATGACGTCGCAGCATCGAAACATGTCGTATAAATAACGTTGCAGCAGTAACCAAGGAACAGGGAAATACAGATAAGAAAAGAATTCAATTTCTTATATTTTTTTCAAAATATAATAAATTCTTCTGTCAATCTTTCACATTAATAGAGACATACGAACTTGCATGATCATATAATCCTTTGTTTTTGAAAACACACTTTTAATTTTAATATGACTTAAACGTCTACAATTTTAATATGGTTCTGAATTATTTAGATGTTTGTTATAACGTCAAGATATTCCTAACTATCATGTATTATAACTTGTAATTAACATTATCAATCTCCTTCAAATATCATTAAAATATTGTGCATATGTTTTAAATTATATTACAAATTTATGTCTTTCACTTTAATTTAATACAACTTGTACAATCTAATTTCACTAAAAATTGGATTTTATTTATAAATATTGCCTACTTATGTTTAATTTGTATAGATATCCTAATCATGGAGTTTGACCAGTGAAGGTAAATGGAAGTTCAGATGTTTCTTGGTTTTTTAACAGTATCTTAAGGGCCCGGACATGCTATACACTGATGGTAGGCTACAGGGGTGAAGAAGGTAACATTTAGAAGAAATACACCCACATATTTGTAGAGGGAGAATGGACAAATCATTCAGTAAAAATTACCTCAACACAACCGACTGGGATTTGAAACCAAATCTCGTCACCAAAAATCCAATCTAACTTGATAATGACGCGTTAGACCTTGAGACCACCGACGCGGGTTTAATGGTAGTTAATATACCCGATATTGCCATCCCTTCACAATGAATTCTATTTTATATTTAAAAACACACAAATTGAATTAATTAAAATAACTCCTATGATTTTTTTCAGTTAGTTTAATTAGTAGTAGGCCTATAGTTGGGCCAGGTGTACTACGGGAAATGTTTAATAGTCTCTTTTTCTCCCTCTATGCAAATGTGGGCACATGTCATTTACATTGCTGCCTTTATTTTAGCTCCGCGTCTTATTACCCCTTCATGTTACACGCATATGTACTAGTCTGCGTATAATCCGAACGGGTAGTAATAATACTAATTACACTAGTAAGTCAGGGACTAGTAAGGTTGAATTTAAAGGAAGTGCACATATTTTCTGGGAGGGAGAGTGGAATTTTTTTTTTGAAAACTACAAACCTCAGTTTAGTATATTGCTATAGTGACGCCTTAGACCATGTGTTCATCAAAATAGATAATTATAACCTTACTAATTTTTGACTAACATAATTATATTCCATGTAGCTAAGACGGGGAGAAGTAGAAAATATAAAACTATGTAAATGCATTTGTTTCTCGTTTCAAATATCCAACCATACCTATGATGTTTGATATTTGAACAACATAATGTTTAACTCAGTTCCTGATTAAGTTAACATACAAATTTAACTTTATAAACTAGTGTTTTCTAAAAGTCTTATTCCGAACGACTTACACAATATCTTTTTTTATCGACCATCTGTCAATGTCAGTGGTAACCACTCCCCTTACTAATAATTAGTAGCTTGCACGCAACAAATGTCTGCGCTCATAAAGATATCACTGCCAATGGCTGCTACGATAAAAATACATAATGAGTGCTGGAATAATTTTGTAACTGCGTCGTTAAGTTTTATAAAGAAAAGTTTATAACAGCCACGCAATTATTATGTAACGTTGATTTTTACGGTTTTCTCAGTAAAGTGTTTTGACATGATTCATGGCTAAACAACGTCTTTAAGATAAGCTATTAGGGAACCTAACTACTTGTACGTGGTCTAAAACGTCCTGCTCGCAATATACTAGGCTACCAGGGCGAGGATGTCGTCGTTATATTCTTGACCTACTTAGTGAGCAAGGGTGCTTTATGTATTTGAGCTTCCCTCATCCTCATTCATTGCTAAGGCACGCGCTGTTCGTCTAAAATTATCCTCCTAATCCTTAGGCCTACTATTAAACTGGTTATTACCTTGAGGTTATTTTTGCACCACGTTTTACTACCCGTTCGTGTTATACTTTTTATGTGCAAACTATTATGGTGGATTTGGGGGTTTTTAAGGCTATATTTAGGGGAAGCGTACTTGCATTTGCGTGGTGGGAAAGTGGAAAATAATTTAGGAAAAGCACCATATATCTGAATGAGATTTGAACCTCAACCTCCCCATCATTGGCAGTCTAGTCTACTGCAAGAGTGATGCTTTAGACCATGCAACCACCAATGCCGCTAATTTTGATGTTAAAATTTCCAGTAATTTTAAATGTATTGCGCCACACAACATCTAACTATTATTTTTTCATTACCTAAATATACGGGTAAAATTATTTGAGTATAATAAAATAAACTATATACATTTTAGCTAATTGAAATGTATGGAAAAATAAATGTTGAAACGTTGGTAAATAATGTTTACTTTTCTAAAATCTTTGTTTGTTTGAAATAAAGAATAATTGACAACCCCCAGAGAAAAAAGTGCGTTACGTTTTGTCTTATTTGGTTTGACGGTGACGGGGTGATTTTGATTAGGTGGTGTATTTATAAATTGTTTCCGTCCCTCCCGCCACGCAGATATAGCTAAAGTTCTTTACAGACTCTCCATTCCTCGTTCTTACACAATTAGTGCTATGATACGGTTGGCCCGGATAGTTGGTAAGTCCGTTAAATGTGTATGCGTTATAGAAGTCGTGACTTAGGTGCGATTTCACATGGGCGTTTCCTTGTCGCGCGTATTTACTAATATGCGTCAGGTCTATCCTAAGTTTTGATTAGGTCTGTTAAAACAAACGATTTCTACCGCGTGGTTTTTCGACGTATAGAGTGAATCACCGACTACAAAAAAAACAACTTAGAATTTCCAGCAGAGCGCAATTAGTAGCTTGCTAAGGCACACCATATAATACAACAAGGAAAAGAAAAAAATACAGATTGTTTGGGTTCACCCACTAAACAGTGGGCGATTGACTGAGAGTACGTTTAAACTGTTATATTATAAATTATGAGAGCACCCATCTAAATGTTCAATTTCTCGCTATCTTAAAGGTAGATAAAATATTGTTATCGTAAAAAGAAAAGAAAATCGAAATCGAGAATTTGATTGAATGGGAGTAACCATTGGAGATGGCTAATTATTTGATGATGTTTAGTTCGTTCTTATAATTCTTTCTGTTTAGGGGTGTATGGAGTAATCTATATATCTTTCTGTTGAAAGCGGCTCTTTTTTTATGGATAGATGAATGATTAGAATCATTGGGGATGAATGATTGTATCAGTGTGCGTGGGTTTTCTATGGATTTTATATTCAAGTTTGTTTTGTTTGTTTCTGAGTATTGAAATGTCAAGTTTATACTGCTTTTGGTTCCATACTCTACAGTGAATTTTATATTGATATGAATATTATTCACATTTTGAGTTATATCAGGCAAAGAATAATTAGGAAAATACTCGTAAATCACCAGACTGTCGTCAACGTATCGAAAATAAAATTTTACATTGAAAAAGGTTTTAAGTTCATTTAATATTTTGTTGTCGTAATGCTGTAGGAAAATTAAAGAACAGATAAGAATAGTATTCAGTTTATTCAATTCATATTCAATTTTATATTCTTACTGCACTTCACATTATTTTTCTAATTTATAAACATTTATTTATCCAAAATTAAATCTGTATTTTTGCTGCCTTAACCTCACACTTGACTTATACTCATACGTTTATATTATATGTATTTTAATGTGTAATCTACATATGTGACGTATATTTTAATATGTTCTTAACTCTTTTGATATTATGATGGAAGTATAGTGAAATTCTCAAATTGTAAATTAATTAAAAATTTATGTTACTTAATCCGGTGTGTTTTATATCTTATATACTAGTTGATCTTTGGAATTTATATTAAACTCCAATTTTAAAATTCTTGTACATATTGAATTTTATTATTACATTTAAGAAGTTGTTTCCTTAATACTTTTCATTACGTTTTTCAAAAATAAACTAGGGGAGTTTTCCACTCTCCCTCTACGTAAATGTGGTTTCAACCTTCCCAATTTCTGATCGGGTTGGACTCGCGGTTCTGCTTTTTCTTTCAATCTGTTGTAATATTTGGTTTGGTTGAAGTGTACATAGAGAAAAACCAGCCTCGTAAAATTTGTTAACTCTCTAAAAAGAGTGCAGAGTGATGGAAACTCGCTTCGTTGACACATTTGGTTAACGTGCCAGATTCGTGTTTAGCTAGACTAACGAGGATGGGGGAGATCGAGGTTCGACTATCAGTCGGGAGAACTGGGGTGGTTTTTCCACTCTTCCTCCCGACGAAAATGCGGGTACAAACTTCCCGATTACTAGTCCACTAGCGTAAATAGTACTTAAGTGTATTATAACCCGATCGGTTAGTAAGACGTGGTGCTTAAAAGAGTAATAGATAGCAGACTGGCCTACACTAGAGGTCAAAGTGGTAATCACTGCTTCGGTGGCCGCATGGTCTAACGCTATACTCTCGCATTAAGCTATAGACTTCTGATGACGGGGAGATTTAGGTTCGAATTTTGGCCGGGTGTACTGAGGGAGGTAGTTTGAGCTCATACCTGCACTTGGAAGGTTTTGTTTTGACTATTTTGTTTATGATCTTACCTTATCATAGTTAAATAAGTACAGTAACATTAATATTTTATACATCGGTGGTCGCGGGGCTACAAGTCGTCAGGCTCGCACTAGATTAAATTGACGTGGGGATAAGTATAGTAAAGCCCGAACCGGTAGTAAAAAAAACTGGGGAAAAACAACTGTTTATATGTAGATTCCAATTTTTATACAAAGAGACTTTTAGAAAATACAAACTTTTTCAGCCAACATTTATAAAATAATACTACAGTATCGGTGATATTTCATAGGTATTGATAGGTTGCTGAAGATCAGTTGACTTCACGTATGAATACGTGAAATTAAATCTAGTGGTTTTTCTAGTTGTTCCTATGAAAATGGGACTGTAGTTCGGTGAGACAGTGTTCAGATGTCATGTTTATCTCTAGGATTCGGCTCGAATTTCGTTGGAGTACAGTGGGGATAAATCTCGATATTGAGATTTTAGATCTTGTTATTCTTTTCTTTATTCTTGAATATATTTGTTTTCTCTCTTGCGTGCAGGGCTGTCCATCTGGGCTATCCACACATTTATATTAATAGAACAGGAATCTATAATAATAAAAGGAAGTGTTTGTCTGTGAGTTTGTTTGATTTTATTGTGTGCGATGACCAGCCATAGCTATGGGACTCAGAGATCTGAAATTTTTATTATAGGTGTACAGGAGGGGGTCTGAATGCACATTAAAGCCGGATTTTTAATTAGCTTTTTAATTAGGTTATTTTTTAACACAATACCACAGTGGGTCACGGGCAAAGCTATGTGAGATTGCTAGTTATGAATAATTTAAAATGTAAGTGTGCCCTCATTTGCGTGATGGTAGATAATGAAACCATTTGTAAAAATCCCCATCAATTATTCATCCGACCATATTTGAACCCCATCATTGGCAAAATATACTAGGTTCATGGATAGCAATCTACCATCACAATGCATTTTATTATAATTTTTGTATACAAGCATCGATGGTTGCATGGTCTAGGGCGTCACTAGACAGCCGATTACAGAGTAATCTACGTTTGATTTTCTCACTCCAAGCAAATGCGGGTACACATTCTACCTGGTCTAAAAATATCTGGTCACCGGAAAAACCACTTCGAAAATGGTACGACCGTTCTAACAGACTTTAGCTGTGCTAAGGATTTTTAGGTTTGAATCCCGTTGGGCGAGCCATCTAAATTTGTATACTTGCATCGATGACCGCATGGTCTAAGGCGTTACTAGAGGGCCAATGACAGAGTGCATGACGTTTTATTTTCTCACTTAAATTAAATGCGGGTAAACATCCTACCTGGTCTATAAAAATATTATTGACTGGCAAAGCTCCTTTAAAAATGGTGGGGGTACACTCGGAAGGAAGTACAACCGTTATAACAGATATAAGCTGTTCTAAAGTTATTGAAGTTTGAATCCCGGTGTGCACAACGTCTAAGTGTCAGGCTCATCTAATTCTGGCGGTAGAGGTTGAAATATAGTCCCCAGCAGTGTAAACTGTAGGTATTTCTCCCTACGGTACATTTTCTCAATTATCTCTACTGCATGTTTTGCCAGAAAGGGTACGTGTCCCTCATATAGTTATGGCGGGGAAGGTTGTGGTATCGATTCTCGCGAGGGTGAACTGGAGTGGTTTTCTACTCTCCCTCACTCCACGTAAGCTCAGGATTATTAATACCTTATTATTCTGGTTAATAACGGATACCTACATCCACGCATGTCGACGGACGATACCAAACAACCAATTTTAGTAGATTTTTGTGGTGGGGATATCGACCCTAGCTGAGGATTCAGAGGCCCCTGATTGTTCATAATTAGAGTCAATACTCTCTAGTTGTGAAATCACCAGGATAAAACCATTACCACATAGTAGGTTGCGACATTGCGATGACGTCATCAGGAAGACTCATTGCTGAGGGAAGGGATGCCAGAGTCAATGACCTAGCTCACGATTTCAGGGTCATCATCTATTCCTGTTTTTTCGAGTCGCCAAACTGGTGCCAGGGAAAACCCATTGCGACATCATTCAAGGTCAAAATGATATTTAAAATTGTATTTAATAAAATTGCTGTTTCTAAAATAATTTACCTTGGTGGCGTAGTTGACTGACGCGCTTGTTTCGTGTAGAGCCAGATGGTCAAATACGGGGATATCGAGGTTAAAATCCCGGTGTGCACGCCGTCTAAATGGCAGGCTCCTGGCGGGAGGAAAATCGAATAATTGGTCCCAGGGTGGGCATTTAGAAAGCACATCTAACCCTGTGACCTTCAGAAGGCCATGACCGATCCACCAAGTGGCCCTGGGGCTTAATGGTGAAAAACACATCTGAACACGTTAACTTCAGAAGGCCGTAACCGATGTACCAAGTGCCCTTTGGGGTTCATGACTCTTCAACAAGGTCGTTATCACCCACTTTCGAAATTTATAGCAAGTTACTGTTGCGACATCTGACGACCCCCACTGAGTTTAGGTATGGCGAAGTGAAGGGGGAAGGTGAAGTGAGAGGCATTCCAACAGAGTCTTGCAAGAGGGAGCAGTCAGTGTAACTTAGCTCGTTCTGTGCCGTGGCGATGAAAGGAGGGTGAGGAGTGAAGTAAAAGTTAAAGGGTCCTTACGGCCGTGATGCGCTGTCAGCTGATTGGTTGTTACATTCTTCGCTAAGCGGCTGGTCAGACAAGATGCACCCAGCGCTCACTAGTGATGCCATGGGAGGAGTGCCCAGCACCATGGACTGCACGCCAATAAAAAAATAAATAACTCCTACGCCCTATCCCAATCTTACCCAGATATAAAAAATAAATGAATAAATAACCAATGAGCATACATACATACATACATAACCATTGAGAATACATAGAAAAGAAATGAGCACAAATAAAAAACAAATGAGACAAAAATAAACAAGTTTGGAGCACTGTAAAGATGGTCAGGGGGTGAGGGGGAAAACCAACAGCCAATCAGAAACACGCACAACATTACATAATCATCACAACACACACTCTTTCCAAATAGGGGTCAAGGTCGAAGTTCAAGGTCAAACTGGAATGAGAGGGCGTGCTAGGTAGTTGTATGTGTTATAATTATAAACCATCTGGATTAAATGTCAAACTCAAATATACTTATAGAAATATTGGTGTTTTTATCCTGGCTATGTAAATTGAGGGTATCTACTAACATTGTTTATCATTCTTCCTCCATGCGAAAGTAGTTATATTTCCTTTATATGCAACCATTCTCATTCCCGGCCCATAATTATGATTGAATGCGGTTGGTATGAACGATTTAAACTTGGATTATAATTATATAATTAAAAATAATACTTAAAATGGGAGCTTAAAATTTGTAAAAGTATTTTAATCCAAAGTCGGTTAAAGCAATTTCCATGTGTTTCAATTATATTAGATCATTGTGAGTAGATTAATTAATGATATTTTAACAGCAAATTAAAAGATAGATGTCCCACCAGGGATTATATTATTCCAATAATAGGAATCAATTAATACATTTTTTCGTGATTTGAGTCCTATAATTAATTGATGTATAGTCAGTCCCTTCAAGTAAAATCCCTCGAAAACAGAAATACTTGCTGTGATGGTAACAAAAAGGTGAATAACGTTGCTATCACACGAGTAATTAGGCTATAAGAAGATATAGTTGGGCTAATGTATGCTTTTCCACTCTAATAAGTGAGCTATAAGGTAAAAATCTATGCTTGTTTTAATCATGGAGTAAGCTATACAGGCCTATCATTGCTTGTTATCACATGTAAGCCATCTATATAGGCTGATAAACGCCTGTCTTCCCTTGTAGGCTAAGTTACAGTAAATATATAGGCTAGCCAATACTTGTCCTACCCTGTGATATAAATATATACTAGCCGGTAAAATCCTTCCCCACCTTATAGATTATTTGCAGAGACCATCAATCGTTTGTCTTACGATTCCTTATATATGTACGGGAAATAAAAATGCTTAAGACAGACTTCTTGAAACCAGAATAGATCTTGGAAACTTTATTATTGGTTCACCCTCTAAACCCGATGCTAGCTATAATCTTTATTTTATTAATGTCAATGTGTATTTGTGTGCTTAGAAAATTCTTAACTTTGCTGGCTCAATAGTAAAGATGTTTCATACATTTATAAAAGTAATTAAACCAGTCATATATAATCAATACGTATAGGTATTAAATCAGAAAACCACATCAATGTGCACGTGGACTTATTTGTCTAGGTAATCTGAGGGGGGG
>CABFOV010000394.1:65517-110294 GCA_902141375.1 Timema poppense | reverse complement strand
GATTTTGATAAAACCCCTGAAACAGAAAAAGTTGTTTTCACGATGTCGTCTGTTTGTCTGTGTGTCTGTATCTAGGCCTAGAGCCTTAAAAATTTTACCGATTTACTGATCATTCTTATCTAGATTCTAGAGTAGGGCTCCCCCAAGCTGTTTTAGGAATTTGATGGCAGCCCCAAAATTAAGGGTAGTTTATAAAAGAGCAAGGGGCGAAAAATCGATCTTTTTAAAATCCAAATCCGCTATAACAATGTTGATTAAATTTTGTATTTAAGTACTGTTTAACATTACAAACAAAATGGCAACTCATATTTTCCAATAAAATTGACTTTAACGCTACCTTACACGAGCATAAATTTCCAGTTTAATCCAACCTCCACAACGATCTAAGATACGAGATAACTAATCATTGTAAAGTTGTAGTACAATTTGGAATTAAAATCTATTATTTGTAATGTAATTTTTATAAAACATATAATTTCTTTTCTTTAATTTTATATATATATATATATATATACTGTTGCAGAAATACTTCACCCTTGAGCTTATATTAAATATACACTTTTTTTAAAATATTTGGAAAAGAGGAACATCTCTGTTCACAAAAGAGCATGGTAATCAATTTCAATTTGCCAAAGAGCTCCATCAATATTTTTATTATCTATAAGCATATATATATAGGGGCCTATATTTGTTATACATGAGATATATATATTTATATTTGCTCATACATATATATACATATATTTGCTCATATATATACATATATTTGTTTATAGATAAGAAATATATAGATTTATATTTGTTATGGATCAGAAATATATATGTGGCTCATAGATTAAAAAAATATATTTATGGAGCTCTTTGACAAATTGAAATTGATTACCATGCTCTTTGGTGAACAGATATGTTCGTTTTTTTTTTCACTGTTTGAAAAATGTATATATTTAATTTATGTTCAAGGGTGGAGTTTCTAAAAAAGTGTATATGATTTCTTTTCACAAATCCTATGAATTTTTAGTAAAAGTCTCCATCTTCATATTTATTTATTTAGCACCGCATCTTACTACGCGTTCGGGTTGTACGCCAAGTACTAATTAGTATAATGGGCTAGGAATTGGGAGATTTTACATTTTAGAGGAATTGAACCCACCTTTGCGTGGAGAGAGCGTGGAAAACCATTTAGGAAAGACCACCCCCAGTTTACCCAACTGAAATTTTAACCTCGATCTCCCCATCCTCGGTAGTCTAGCTCAACAATAAACAAGTGCGATCTTCTTATTCTATATAGCTATTTATTCTATATTATTATATATTTATAAAATGAAGAATGTGTGGGTCCATCATGAGCTTTGCGTGATATATACCAAATACAGAGGTGTGACTTTTAAATATTAGTAGCTCATGTACACAGACATGTGCACCTATAAGCCAGGATTTTAACATATGGATTATAATATTTATATTTAATTGAGAACTGAAAAAAGTAATAAATATTAACGCTGCGAGAAAGTTTTACTAAAAAAATTTCCCACAATTTGGATGCACTGAAAGTTTGTTTGTCACGAAGAATAAACAAGAAGAGTTGGGTATCTACAGCAAACTCTTCTTTCCATGTCACCATAATATATCCATTTTTAAATGTGATTTATTTCTAATAAAGGCCCTGCGCACAAGGCGATCTGACCGAACGACCCGTAGTTGCCGTGGCAAAAATAGGCCACGACTTTCTCCACGACCATGTGTAGTGTGCCCAGACCACGTCAACCATTTTTTCGTGTATTTCTTCCTCACTCATTATATGAACGTAGATAAATTAGGAGTAATTTGGTACTTGTCGAGAAAACATCGAAACAGAAGAAATAAGAAATTCTGGATGCATCCTAGGTTACACACGCAAGATAAGAAGGGATTGTTTTAAATATTTTATCAATATCTTAGGTAATATGGAGAAAAGTTATTTAAATACACTTATATGTATGCAAATTCTATTGATGAACTCTTGCTTGCATTCCAAAATATCCTTGTATGGGTCAAAACCACGCTAACTGCACAAACAACACTGACAAACTTATCATGAGTGATGTCAGGAGACAACTTGTTGATCTTGCTTTAACTGCTTATGCAATACCGGACATCTAATCATGTTTAAACATCCGGTCGTGGCGAACGCCTATACGCCCTCCGGTATCCCAGTGACCGACTGGCCGGGAGACGTGGTTAAGCAACCTATTGCAGAGTGGCCTTTAATAACCTTTATATATATCTATACGATTTATACCTGTAAACCTTTTTACACTTTATCATTATTACCCTTTTTACACTTTACTATGTATACCTTACAACCATTTTACGCTAAACCATGTATACCCTACACCTATCACACCATATACACTTTTTACTCTTTTTGCAACTATTTTAACTTTTTACCCTTTTACCCTTAACTATTTCTTTGGATCTAAGCCGGATAGTTAGTTTAAAAAGAGGATGGAAAGGGCAAATAGGCCAAAATGATAAAAATTATAAGAATACAATCTTAAAAAATGATAGATGCCAAAATGGCAATAATTTCAAAAATGTCCAAATAGGACCAAAATAAACCAATAAAGGATTAGCCTAGTATTCACACATTATTTAAGATTTAGCTACTATTCCCTGTGGTTTATTGTACTATACTAAAAATAGCCAAGCTACTTTATATATAAATTCCCCGTGTGAAAATGGGTACACCAACTAATTACATATAGGATTAAGGGAGAGAATATGTGAGATGCACCGAACCATTTATTTATTAGATGGTTTCCCACTTTCCCTCCACGAAAATGTATGTACATTGGTTTTTATTTCCACACTTCTCACCCTTATCCCAGTAGAAAAATTATATTATATCAGAACAGCAAGACGCTCTCATTAGTACTTATCTTCATGCTTACCTCTCAATGTAATGTATGGTTTATTTTAACTGTCATACAATTCACTGATCTAACAAGAAGTTACCACTTGTGATGCACTAAAATTGATTAACGAAACTAAATTATAATATGGTATAAAAATTACAGTATGTTTGTCTGAAAATCTATAAATTACAAACTGAATATGAGCCATAAAGCATTTTTACAGATTTAAAATTGCATAAGGAATATTAAGTATTACACTGGAAGAAATATTACCTGTCGATGTTATTAATCGTTCTGAATTGGTAAGAGGGGACAAGAAAGGATTATTTTTGGGCGTAAGCAGTCGCTTGTGTCATGGAAAAAGGAAAAGAAGACAGGTCAATGAATAGTTCAGTTTTTTATACATATAAAGTTATATTTAGTTATGAGTAAGACACAATAATAAGGTGTAAATGTTGCTTAATTTTTATAGAATGGGAGTGATAAAAAATTTAAGTGAAACTACTTTAATTACAGTCTTAATTCGGACCCCAATTTCACATCACTGGCAAACTAGATTAAATTAACTTGAAATGTAGATGGTGTCTATAGATGCAAGCTATATCAAGTTAAATAATAATAATGTTGAACTTGAAAAATATTTGTCCTTTAAAATTATATTTTTCAATTGTTTAGTGTAATCACAGTTCACTAAAAATAGTTTCCCTACCTTATCAAAACTGCAGGTTATTAAAGCGGAACATTGAGACCAATAATTAACCACTTAGTGAATGGGAATAGACCCAATCTCACAGTAATGATTAGGCCTACTTATACTTGAGTGGGAATCGGGACTCTTCTGATCAGTTTAAACTCACTATAAGTTTATTAACGTTTAAATTTAAAAAAAAAAGTTTGGGCAAGTAAAATAATTTCTACCACCAGTTGTAAATGGAAGTATCGCTGTAAATAATTATAATTATTATATTGTAATATTATATGCCAATAACCAAAATAAAAAATAAACAACGTAACTAATTATAATTAATTAAACACATTAAAAAAAGAGCTACGTCTCTAGTCAGACACCTTATAAGTTATAAGTCAGTTACTTTTAAAAGTGTAAGCGCACCCATCTGGCATTCAGTATCTAGGAAACAAACACCTCTTTCAAGGCTTCTCTAACACATAACGGCTGTGTCCTACAAGGGTAGCCACGCACGTTAACGCATGCAGCGGGCAATTTAGGAACAGATGTCCCCGTGGCTGCCGAAGATCCCCGTCGTCATTGGACTGCTAGGAAAACAGCCCCACATTGGCCAGCTTCCATCAGCTGTAGAAGCTGGCTCCTATTTCCGTTAGTGCTGGACGCTTACGTAGACTCATTAACCCGCTTGGAGGAGGTAAGAAACCCAACCTTAGGAATCACCCTAAAACGACTATCAACCTAAGTTTCCCAGCGGGGACCTTGTGTAGGTGGCCTGACCGGCTTTTCTGGAAGTTACCAGCTGCCAACCACTTATTGAGAGGCGAAAAGGGGGGAGGGGCACTCTCCATTCACTCCCACACAAACGACTTAGACAAAGATTCAGCTTCTCATCAGGTAAACTCTCCGGACTTTGCCAGGAGCTGCCATGAAGAGGCAGTCTGCCAGGACGGGTTACTGGATGAAGAACATCCCTCAGGCAGGGGTAGGAAGCCTCTTGTCCTGTCCGAGTCAGTATAGTCGACATGAGGGTTATAATTCATATCAAACCCATGAGCTTCAACTCCCCATATATTAAAGAACACTAATCATTCAGTCGAACGTGTAGGCAGACAAGCAATGGCGAAGCTAACTTTATAAAGAAGAGGATATTGAAATTATTAATACAGCCCTCTTACCTTATATCTACTCATAATTATATTAGCTGACTACATGGAAGATACTATATTTATCACCGATGTTTTTGCATATGACAAAATATATTTTATGATGGTACTCCCAATAATATGTGTATAGTATACATTTTACTGGGAGTACCATTATATACTATATAAGTTCTTCTCTTTCCATTTTAAAACAAGATAAAAGCAAAATAGTATCAAGATTGTTTGAAAGCTCACAATATACAATGCCATCTCTTCAGGGTCAAAACTAAAAGTAGCCAACATTAGTGTTTAGAAAAGCTATACTCTAAAAGTCCATTTAGGAAAATATCCCATGAATCCAAACTTCCTCTTCAAATGCTAGCAATTTAAAATATATGTCCTAGTTGTATTGTTTAGCTCACTTGTAATATAATCAAGACCGTAACACGGAAAAAAATAATTTGGGAGCTTTGAGGGGCTCAGGTCCCCAAATACAATATTAAAATAAAAATTTCTAATATTAAATGCTTCTAGAAGCTCTCTGAAATTTATTTCATGGTATTTAAAGGCAGATATTAACTACTTTAAAAGCTGAACATTTTTTTTAACATACATAAACTTACATTGCACCAAGTGCAAAAATGTGCATCTGGGCCTTCTTAAGTGAGGGTATAAGTGGTGTTTTAACTGGAGGAAAGGCCATTTTAGGATGTACATTGTTGCTTGAAAAATGTAAGGCATCAAATTAAAGTTTAAACAAAAATAGGGCTAGGATTGTGTTGTAGATATATTCTAGAGGTATCACAATTTCCAAAATATGTTCTAACGTAATATCACTTATAATAGATTCTATACAAGAAATATTTTCAAAAAAAATTCTAGGAGGGGGTAATCTGTATATGCCTTTGGTATCAAACCCTTTCTTCTGATGACCATGTCTACAGTCCAAATTCAACAGGAATGAACTTCTCTTTTACTGTTACAAAATATACTTGAAACAATGTTTATGTAACGTAACGTTATGTGACGTCTAGCAGTCACAGATCACAGATATTATTAATACCTTTAAAATAACCTGTGTACGTGAGTTGTGGCCTAATCTCGAAATCGTGTATGAGCTGTGACCCAACATTTTGAGACACACTTACGAATTGCAGCCCACTCAATTGAAAGAGAGAGAGAGGTATGAGTTGCATCCACATAATAAGCAGTGTTCTTTCTGTCATCGTCTCATGTCGACATCCCTCGTAATATTCAAACTTCCTCAGTTCTTGTCGTTCAATTGTTTTGGCAAAAATTTGAAGGTGTGTTAGGTTAGGCTAGGTTAGGTCAGGTCAACAGCCATGGCCACAATTCTTGCGTGGATCTAAAAATGTGTGGCTGCAATTCACCTGTATCTTTAGAGGTAAACAGATCGTGAAGACGCAACTCACCTGCAGCCAAAATAACGCTATTAAATTAGAAAAATATTATCACTTTAGATAGTTAAAATCTATCCTTATTTTCTTTAAGACTCTTCCTACTAAAAGCAAGAGCTTCCGAGATTGGTTTGTGTGTTTACTGGAATCCATAATGTAAACTTAGAAAACAAAGCTTAGCACTTGGAATAAGTATACAATTTTAAACTTCACAGTAACTAACATTAGTCTATACTGCGCAATAAATTATCAAAACTAAAAGCATTCACACAAGACACTGTTTATAACAAGCACATGTAAGTTGTTCTAAAACTGCCGCTGTTTATATTCACGCAAACTACAAGTGGTTTAGGGGCCTGATAGCTTAAATTCTCTACCCCTTTCTTAACCTGTCTCCACCACCTAGTTCTCTTTCATTGCCGACTCATTTGCGAAGTTTTCTCGGAAGAACCAGTCGAATAGTTTCAAGTTGAAAAGTTTTATTGCTTTCTAGTCTCAAAGATTTACCCACGTCAACAGTTCTCCAAACATTTATTAATAATTTCAATCGCCTTTGTAAATATTTTAACATAATCTACACAGCTTTGTTAACTAACTAATTAACTCATTCAAAAATAATTTTTTAATGTACTGTACCTAATTTAATAATAGGCCTACAATGGTGACCACAAACAAACACCACTCATATTTTATTGTTTTGTTTAAATCGTAACAAGGCATTTTTTGGGGCAAATTCCGAGAAGGGGTGGGGGTTTAAAACCCTAACACCCTAACTCCTCCTTGCCCCTCCCCCCCCAATACAGTCTTGAATATATTTTTTATACTATAAATAATTATTTAGGTAGATCAACGTTATTAAACAAATTATAGTGATTTATTTTGATGTGAATATATGACTCAATTACATATTTGACTTAGTTTAGAGTATGTTCTTATGAATTTGTAATAAAAATCGTTACATGTTGTTAACTCATGTAGAAGGCAGGCGCGGATCTGGGGGATTCAAATGCCCCACTTGTGGTATTTATAAAATTAAATAAAAAATATATATTTACAAAGAAAATACAAAAAAGTTAAATCATACAAGTTTGTATCTTTTCTAGTGGTGTGAGAATGTTTATATTTAATCTCAGGCGAGGCAAAGATTGAAACATGTGAAGAAATGTTGAAGCTGAGACCAAATACATTTTTTGTCAAATAAGACTATTCTTAATTTTTAAATTATCTAGTAATACTTCTAGATGGATAGAAATTTTAGTAGGGAAAAAACATACCATATTATATTATTTTTATGCTGACATATCTGAGTTTAGCCCTGCGTGCGTAAAAGGTAGATGTAATTTATTCACCAGTCTGTATTAAAATACTTTTTATCGGTGTCATGTGATGATTATAATTTATTTAAATGGGTAATATTTAGTGATCTTCAAGTATTTTCGTTATTTATAGCAATTTTATTATTACTTCAAAACTTCTAAAAGATGCTAAGGTTACAGTGGTTGTCAAAATAACGAAGATGAATCGAAGGTGACTTAGGCTTCAACTTTGAAATTGACATTTCAAAAATTTACACACCCCTACTGAATTCCTAGTGCAGGCTGTTAATCTCTTACACCTGTCTTCAACACAAGCAATGAACCTAGTTAAAGAGGTGTGGACTATGTTATTTTTAGAAAGACTTACTCTTTTCCAGTGAAAAGTACGCTAATCTGTTTTAAACCAGTCAGAAGTAGCTGGAATTATTTACTTTTAGTATACCAAAACGATAAGTTCGAGTGGCCTTAGAAGGGGAACATTTTTCGTGTGTGTGTTTCGTTTTGTTAATACATATGTGCAATAAAATGTAATTTTAAATATTTCAGTCTCTTTGTAATTATAATTACCTATGATGGTTTTCTTAACTCTCAGTAAACTATGAGTGTGATATTTTTTTTCAGTTTTTTATGGTTAATGTGCTACTGCCTACTGTCATTATGATACTGTGATTGTGATACGTCATGCTATTAAATTTTGTGATAAATTATTGTATTTTCTAGTTATGTGATTTGAATGCAAGCATTGGCATTATAGTGTCAAAATAAAAAGGACAAAGCGATTTATTTTATGTTTACAAGGACAAAATCCTGAACCAACATGAAACTAATCCGTGGATTTAATGAAAATAGTGCGTCAGTGAACTTAATTTGTTACTCACCCTCAACTAGTGGATCTAATTCAAATACTAAAATTTCTATAGAAAGTGTAGAGCCATAAAAATGTGATATTGGCAACTTTGTTAGAGCTGAAACTATTCCCGATGACTTAAAATATCACATGCTAGTAGAACTGTGGACTCCACCACTAAGTTACAAGTTCCCTAATGTTTTTCAGTCAGGAAGTATTAGACATTTTCAAAGATCATGGCTGGACAAGTTTGTTTGGTTGACGATTAGTGCCAAGGACAATGGAGTTTACTGTAATGCATGTGTACTTTTTGGAATGAGGTAGGAGTAGAATATATATTGGAAGATTTGTATGGACTCCGTTTCTATACTACAAAAAAAGAAATGAAATGCTTTGCGAACACGCCTCCAATGAATATCATAAAACAGTAATCATAATATGTTCTGAATTTAATAATACACTTAAAACAAGACACAATTAGTTGAAGTCAGATTAAATTGTGATGTGAAAAAAGAATTTAAGAAAATCAAGCACGTTTGATAACCATTATGAATACAGTTATGCTATGTGGCTGAAAATACTTTACTCTAAGAGGTCATCGTGATGACGGAAAGCTTAGAGAAAACGATATTGCTGAAAATGAGAGAAACTTCCGAGCACTTTTGAAATATCGTATTGGTGCCGGTAACAGTAATTTAAAGAATTATATAATAACCACATCTAAAAATGCAACATTTATTAATAAAACAACTCTGAACGGATTAATTAAAGTTTGGGGGAGGTTATCCTTAGTAAAATTGTTAAGTCCATTAAGGTAGGGCAATTTTTTTCGGTACTAGCAGATATAACAGCGGACGTCGGAACAGTTGAACATATGAGTCTTTGAATTAGATTTTTGGACATACTCGCTTTTAAAATTCGAGAATAATTCTTAGGTTTTGTGGAAGCGAGAAATCTCTGTGGCTAGGCTCTCACAAACTTACTTCTTGAAAAATTAAACATACTTGTAATTAAAATCGAGAACCTGCGTGGTACGGTGGAGGGTCTAACATGTCTGGTAGAATCAGAGGTGTGCAAACTCGTATTAGGGAAAAGTAGTTTCTATCTCTCTCTCTCTCTCTCTCTCTCTTTCTCTCTTTCTCTCTCTCTCTCTCTCTCTCTCTATATATATATATATATATATATATATATATAAATCTGTCCATTTCTAAAGCATGTTCTTTAATAAGTGTGAGGAATGCTATTGCTGTGGTCAGTAACGTAACAAATGGAATGATAGAATCCAGTAAACGCACAGTTTTAACGAAAGCAAAAATATATTAACTATAACCTGAAGGAACAAAGTGCAAACTCAAAACGCTTTGAGGGACGCGTTGGGTAGAACGACCCGATGCATTTTTACAATTCTTACATGTTTTTGATGCAGTTGCATGTTTCCTATAAGTATTTGATATGGAAGCATCATCATCAAAGTTAGCACTTTTACTCACCTCAGTTCTCACGTTTGATTTTATTATAACTCTGCGTTTAGTTTAATTTATTTTCAGTCCAAAATGCAAATATTTCTTTTTGGTAAAAAATAATAACTCAACACTTAAAAAGCTGTATGGTGCAGCAAAAAATAAAAATTATGGCACAAATATGTATATACTTCAAACCAATGATGGTAGTCTAAAAACATATAATTTTATTTTTATTTATACTTTTACTTCTTATTTATTTTTGAATATTTACTTCTGATCACAAAATAGCCGTTATAATAGCTATTCATAGTACATGCTCTACCCACAGGATTGGATTGAAGGAATTAATATTTTTATACTGGTGAAACATTTATTGTTAATTGAGTGTTGTTTTCGTTAATTCGCATTTAAATAAACAATATTGACTATAATTCGCAAATTTAAACACTAAGTTGTCAATTTTACAAAAAAATATTTTCTCATGTTTTGTTTCGCTTATAAATTATAAATTAAAAACTATACAACTATGTTTAAATATATTTTCGTATATATTATAATCTCAAAAAATAATAAATTTGATCCTGCAATATGTTTAGATACTCATTTTAATTGTCTGATAATAGGTTATGGTGTTCATTTATTAAAATAGTATCAAAATACCTATAATTTCAATTATATTTCCATGTTACCACTTGATTATAAGTGAATAGTATTTCAAATTAATGTTCTGTGACACACTTCAATTAAGTTTAAGGTACTACTCACGTAGTAGACTAGCCTTTCGATGGTCGGGATATGGAAGTTCAAATCTCGGTCAGGTGTACTGAGGGCTGGTATTCCAAAATGGTCTTCCACACAGCCTCAACGCAAATGATGGTACAATTCCTATATATCATTCCTCAACACTTAAACATTTATTGCAATTAGTACATAAGCATATAACCCAAACGGGTAGTAAAATTCAGTGCTGAAGGAAAAACTTATCTGTGTAGCTGATCTAGATTCTCTCACACACACACACTCTCTCTTTCCTACACAGTTATTCACTTACACACACACACTTTCCTACACACTTATTCACTCATTCATACACACTCTTTTCTATACATTTATTCACTCACACACACACTTTCTTTCCTACACACTTATTCACTCACTCTCTCTTTTACACACTTATTCTTTCTCAAAATCTCTCTCGAACACTCTGTTTCTAAAATACTCTAGTTTTCTCTTACACACCCGCTGTCACAATTTCTCTCCCTCCCACATGCACATACACACACACACACTCACCATTTCTCTTTTTCTCTCACAATTTTCCACACACAATCCCTTTCACACCTTTACTCACACCACACTATTTATCACACAAACTCTCTTTCATACACTTTCTAACACACTTTCTCTCACACATATACTCCCCACACACACTCCCACACTCTCTCGCACACATATACTCTCGCACTCCCTATAACTTTATTTCTCATACGTTATCTATTGAGTTCTTTTCAGCTCTATCCATTACACACACTCTATCTCCATATCTCTCGCTCATACTCACTTTTTTATATTCATTCTTACACAGTTAATTTCTCACACTAACAATTATAATCTCATACCCGCTCTCACACTTACGTAAACACGCACTTATATAATCACTCTCCCATTTTCTCAATTTTTCACGCTTTTTCTACATATTTTCATAAATTATAAATATATTTTAGTAAGCCAATTTTCAGTAGTTTAAATTACGAGAAAACGGACAAAGGAACACTCATATTAAAGCCAAGGGTTCTAGGAGGCCAGCATAAATATAAGACTAAGACTAAACACCAACTTTTCCATAGAATTTGCCATACTTTTCTTCTGTGTGGTCATTGGCTCATCTGCACAATTATTCTTTGTTTACATCACAATTGAAGCCATGATTTTTGTACGATGGTATAATGGTAAACAAACTATTGCTCTTTGTTTAAAAATAATATCTTAATTCTTACTTGGATGGTTTGGTGCACCGAATGGATAGAGAACTGGGAGAGAGGTCCTTTTAAAGTTTTCTTTGTGGCATGAAGAGGGAAAATATAAGTTTTGATTCAAAATAAACACCGAAATACAAATATATATATATAAAGTTGGTATCATCTGGTGAGTAAACTTTTAACTAAAATGTCGAGTGAGGGCTTACTATATAGATATTTTCCCAACAAAAAGTTTAAAATAAATATTATTTCAATAATCTGCATAGATCCAATAGTTTAATTAAATTCCAAAATTAAATACAACTAATCTGAACAAATATATTAAAGTTTTTTGCAAACTGATTAATTAAATTTTAAAGATAATAATTTTAAAAATGCAAAGTAAGCAGTAGGAATTTATTTTATAAATAAAAATGAGCAATAAATATTCCTAATTATTTGTCCTTAATGTTATCTTAGAATTAAATGAATATGTTAACTTAATCATTAGTTTATCTAATTTGAATTTTGATTTTGTTTTAGCAATTAAAGGTTAAAATTAGTTATATAAAATTTAGAGCACTTACTAATTGGTAATAATTGAATTCATTGCATACAACATCTTTAACAACAACCGATGTTTAGGAGTAGTAATTAATCTCGTTCAGAGCCAGCTGTTGTCAAAAAAAAGTTTTCTAAAAATTATGTATTCATACTAAACTGTAATCCGTTATAGGACCCTTACGGCTGAGAAAAAAGTAAGTCAGTGTTTGCGTATCCGTTCATCTTGTTTCTAGAACATCTAAATTTTGGGGGCTTGCTTTATAACTTAAATTAATTTAGTCTGTAAGTCACGTACTATCAGCATAACCATGTTTTTTCCATCATTTTCTACTTTTTCAGGCTAAACAAATTTTAACTGTTCTATTGGATTAGAGATGAGTAAGGTATAATTAAGAGTAAAGTGCCCCGATTTGCGTGGAGAGAGGTTTGATGGAAAGTCCTACACTAATACTATGGCATTAAGAAGAGGAATGTTTATTGCCGCTCTTACAAAAGTACGCCACCTATCCCTAGCTTAAGCTAGTCCTATCCAGTCCACCTACTAGCACCCTATCCCTCTCTTAAGATAGTTATATCCACTTCACCTCATTACGCCCTATCCCCATCTTGAGATAGTTATATCCACTTCACCTCATTACACCCTACCCCCATCTTGAGATAGTTATATCCACTTTACCTCATTGCACCCTATCCCTCTCTTAAGATAGTTATATCCACTTCACCTCATTACACCCTATCCCCATCTTGAGATAGTTATATCCACTTTACCTCATTGCACCCTATCCCTCTCTTAAGATAGTTATATCCACTTTACCTCATTGCACCCTATCCCTCTCTTAAGATAGTTATATCCGCTTCACATCATTGCACCCTATTCCTCTCTTAAGATAGTTATATCCAGTCCAACTCATTACAACCTATCCCTATCGTGAGATAGTTATATCCACTTTACCTCATTGCACCCTATTCCTTTCTTAAGATAGTTATATCCAGTCCAACTCATTACAACCTATTCCTCTCTTAAGATAGGTATATCCAGTCCAACTCATTACAACCTAGTCCTCTCTTAAGATAGTTATATCCAGTCCAACTCATTACAACCTATTCCTATCTTGAGTTAGTTATATCCACTTCACCTTATTACACCCTATCCCTATCNCTTCACCTCATTGCACCCTATTCATCTCTTAAGATAGTTATATCCAGTACAACTCATTACAACCTATCCCTATCGTGAGATAGTTATATCCAGTTCAACTCATTACACCCTATTCCTATCGTGAGATAGTTTTATCCGCTTTACCTCATTGCACCCTATTCCTATCTTGAGTTAGTTATATCCACTTCACCTCATTACACCCTATCCCCATCTTAAGATAGTTATATCCACTTTACCTCATTGCACCCTATCCCTCTCTTGAGATAGTTATATCCACTTTACCTCATTACAACCTATTCCTTATCTTGAGTTAGTTATATCCACTTCACCTCATTGCACCCTATTCATCTCTTAAGATAGTTATATCCAGTACAACTCATTACACCCTATCCCTATCGTGAGATAGTTGTATCCACTTCACCTCATTACACCCTATTCCTATCGTGAGATAGTTATGTCTGCTTCACCTCATTACACACTATCCCTATATTAAGCTAGTCATATTCGCTTCACTTCATTACACTCTATCCCTATCTTAAGCTAGTCATATTCGCTTCACATCATTACACCCTATCCCTATCTTAAGCTAGTTCTATCCACTTCACCTCATTGCACCCTGTCCCTATCTTGAGCAAATTTTATCCAGTCCATCTCATTATACCATAACCATATCTTGAACAAGTTCTATCCAGTCCACCTCATTATACCATATCCCTATCTTGAGATATCTCTATCCAGTTCACCTCTTTAAGGCCTATCACCTCTTTCAGGTCCATTCTGATGCTATCCTCCCAGTTTCTTCTAGGTCTTTCCTATGATCTTTTCCCATTGGGGCAACCATTGTGTACACTGAGCAAGGTTCTAGACTCTCCCGTTCACGCTGTATATCCTGCCAACCGTTATCTACAAGACAGGATTAGCCCAACAATGTGATGAGTTTATCATTATGTAGCCTCCACCACCCCCAGTAGCCTAATCTTTTTTTGGACCAAATATTTCCCTAATAACATTGTTAACCTACCAACCTAAATTGATTTTCGTTAGTCTTATAGAGGAAATAATTGTATTTTGTTTAAAAAAAATTCAAACTAATATAAAAAGTTAATTTTAATTTAATAGAGCCTCAATCGCAAGTTACATGCACTTAAAAGAATATTTAATATTGAACCTCCTTTTTAATAGCATTAAACAATTAATATAAAATAATTTTAGTTCTTAGAGGGAGGGGTATACATAAATGTTTTATCAAGCATAAGATACATGAAATTGCAAAAACGGGTAAAGAGGATTACCACATTATAGTATTATTATTTTTTGTTTAGTCCAAATTGAGGTATTAACCTGATATATGAGCGTTTTTAAAATTGTAATCTAGTTGACGAACATAACATATTATATTTCTAAACATGTTCTCTTTTTAATGGTCTCTGTTTTAATATTTTCATTTAAATTATTCAAATTATTCCAGGAGAAGAGATGAGGAGGGTGCTGTGGTAGGGCAAGGGAGAAAGGGGCTCAGATCCCAAATGATAAAATATCCTGAACGTTCATTTGGTAATGTTGGGCCAGTGGACTAAATGTTAGATTCATATAATCTAGTTTGTTTGTGATTCGGAGTTTTTATCCCATCTGATGTACTGAGGTTGCGTTTTCTTAAATAGGCTTTCCATTCTCATCCAACACAATTGTGGGTACATGTACCCTAAATACTACCTTTCTCACCCCTTCTCCATCGGTGATACTTTAATTTGTGTACAGCCCGAATGAGTGTGAGAATCTTTTATTAAAAAGAAGGTTAAATTAATTTTGAACATAAGGTGGTTTCTAATTATATCTACTCAACCCTTAATACCAGGGCACAAAGAATACATGTTTATAAAGTGGTTGTTAAATGTCTAAATAGAGCAAACCAAAGACATCGAAAGATTATAAACAAACGCTTTATAGTTATCAATATCATTATTAATATTAACTTTATGGTTCTAATATTAGTAGTAGAATTCAATGATTGGTAAAATAATTCAACAACCATTTAGCATGACAAAAACATGTATATATATGATGCAATATAACAATAATATAAACATTGTAATTTAATTAATGAAAAAGTTTGGTAATAATAATTACAAGTTGGAATGTTTTATTATGACATATATAATTAATAATTTAAGTTTTAACAAACATTAAAATAGTTTTAAACATATTAAATATTATTAAAATTGGGAAATTTAGAGTCAAATTTACTTCAAAACAGTGATATGACCAGATGATATAAATGTGTATGTATTAATTTTATTGTGTTGAATGGGAAAAAACAAATATGTTTATAATAAAAGGTTTTTATAAAGACATAAAATAGTTAAATAAAAATTGAATTCATACCTTAACTGTAGTCCCCTGTTCCTTTGATTGCTGAATTCCCTGCAACGTATTGAGCTTCTACATGTTTCGATGCAGCATCGGCATCATCATCAGGTCTAATTCCAAAAATATAACAGCACCAAAATAAATTATGGCTGAACCACACCACGTTAGCCAATATGATATAATAACCTGAAAGTTAAATGGAATTTCATGAGTGTAGACAAGACACCTTATCTGTTAACTTTTACTCCATGTTTTGTAATCTTAAGTCAAAACTAGTAATACCTACTCTGACATATTTTATTGTAGAAAAATGTATTACAACCCCCCACCCCCTTTTTTTACATGACGGGGGTGGGTAACGGTAACAGCACATTTAGTTTATTAATGATCAAGGTTTCAATAAATATTATACAAAGATTCGTTGTAATACTATAAGCAGTTCTCATAATATTTCACACAATAGTCGTTTTTAGCTCTATCTTTAGGCGTGAATACCACTCTTAATATTTAATATGTACCCTAGGTTGCTGATGTGAATTATTCTATTTTCACCCAAGAAATAGCCTGCCAAAGTTTGATGCAATGTTTTAGATACACGTTGCATATACTGTTACATCCACAGGTGAGTTGATATATGCCATTTTTTTCATATTGGTTGGTTTTATTTAAATTAGATTTATTGATGTACATTTTAATGTTGTTATTAGTGCTGAAGGAAATCTTTAATCTGCATTTTTTGAAAAGTTTGTGACTATTAATTTCCCTTCTAGTGTAGTTGAATTTGATCCATCTGGTCTTATTTTCTGAGTTAGAATTAGAATTGTTGAGAGTGGATTTGTTATTTAGTTGTGATTTTTGTTTTTGAAGAATTCGGTAAACTAATAAATAGGATTAACCATTGGATACCTCTAGTTGTTTGATGATATTAAGTTCATTTTTGAAATTCTTTATATTTAAAGATATATGATATGATATATTTTGCTATGAAAACAATATTCAGCATCCCTTTAACCTAAATAAGGTGACCTGGCAGTCTAGGGGTAAGGTGTCAGACTTCTGTGCTGGTGGCCGGGGTTCAATCCTTGGTCCCGGCATAGATTTATCTTATAACCAAACCCTTCCTTCACCTCTGAAAAGACATCTTGTGAATGTGGGGAATGCCAGGCCTCCACCGTGGTTCGGATTCCACGTTAAACTGTAGGTCCTTCATTTCATCTCACAATCAAGCTACCATTACACATTAGCGTAAGTGCGTATAACCCGAACGGGTAGTAAGACGCGGTGCTAATAATAATAATAATAAGAATAAGAATAACCTAAATAAATCAACAGCAGGTCGTAAATGGCTAAAGTGTTTTTTTAAAGCGTCATGACGATATCGCTAAACGAATAACACTAAACTTGTATCAAGGAAGAGTATCTAAAATAAATCGAGTTTTAGTTTCAGATTATTATAATAAATTTCAAGTGCTACTAGATATTGATGTTGTGGATAAACATATATATATACAATGTAGATGAGAAAGCATGAAGGTGAACACTGCATCATCAACAAAAGTTATTAGCTCGCAATGGCGTGAGAATAGTCCATATTGTAGCACATGAACATGGTGAAAATGTGGCAATTGTGGCATGCGGAAATTCAACAGGTCAGGCAATCCCATCAATGATTTTATTTAAAGACCAACGGAAAAAACCCAAGTGGCAGGAAAGTTTACCTACCTGTGCCAAAGTGGTAATGACATCTAAAGAAGTATGAGGGTGAAGTGTTTGCTGAATTTAGACTCAGGAATAGGCCTACGTTATTAATTTGTGATGGTGCATCATCCCATCTCGATATCACTGTTGTAGAAGTGGCAGAGAGACATAATGTTACAATCTTTTGTCTTCCAAGTAACCCAACACATGAGCTAAAAACCCTAGACAAATCTGTCTTCAAATCATCTGAGTATTATTGGGACGAAGAAGCTTTAAGATTTTGGATGCATAATCAGAACCGGAGTTTAAGGCGAATTATTTTTTAGAACAAACTTTATGCTGTTTATTTGAAAGCTATATTGGCAGATAACCTCGTGTCAGGCTTCCAAGCCATGGTTATATTTCCCTTTAATCCTGATGCTGTTCCTGATATGTAATTTGCTCCATCTGTTTTTACTGCTTGTACTGTGGAAATTATTTATAAATATCTATTGCCTGGCACTTCGAAAGACAATGTTCTGGTTTCAAAACACAGAAGAGAACCACACAATTAAAGTTCTGATAGTGACTCCAACTACAGTCTCCATGACTCATCTGATGGTGACTTGTCACCTTGTCTTTCATTTCAATCTACAGAAGATTCTGTTCCACTTCCAGACCCTCCATACTTCCATACCCATACTTTACCAAATACAACCACACTCTTCTCAGAAATCTTATACATACTGAAGCTCCAAATTAAACAAACTTTTCTCCTAAAAGCCATTAATTCAGAAGCCTAAAGATTGGTGAAATCTTTGTTTCAAGATAAGGGGAAAACAGGCTTCAGCACTGCCAAGAGGATTAAAACTTCATCAGGCTATCCAGAAAATAAAAGTGGGCCTGAACTAAATCTAAACCAAACACCAAAAACCCCAAAGCTGAAGAAGAGAGACCCGAGTCAACGCAGTACAACATACATCAACTTACCATCAACAATTCCACAGCATACAGAAAGCTGATATTGTTTCATCTGCAAAGAATATCGGTTAGAGGATATGAGGTTGTGTGTTAGATGTTTTAAATATGTTCACGAAGAATGTGTAGGACTTACTAAAATGGAAAAAGACTCTTTCATTTGCTCTTGCTGTGAACCACTTTAATTATTTTGCTCTTGGGGGATTTTTTACATTTAAATAAGTACCTTAAGCTTTTTTTTTTAATATATTGATATACACTAAAACGTATCGGAACTTTTAATGATATTATGTTAATTAAGTTAAAGTGAAGTTATTCATGAAGATAGTTTAGAATTTACTAGAATGGACAAATACACATTTTTGAATGAGTTTATTTTAATTCTGTCAATTTTATTTTGCTTATTTTAATAAGAAACTTACTATCTTATTTAAGAAAATATTATGCTCCAGTATTTTTTTAAATTGCTAATGATAAGTTAGTGTGCTAGATATTTCAGATGTGGTCTCGGGAAATATGTAACATTTACTAAGATGAACAAAACTATTTCATCTACCCTCATTTCAAATCACTTTAGTTTTTTTTTCTATTTCTCTTTTATTTAAATGTTTTTCCTGAAACATTTTATGAATTAGATATATTTTAATGCTGTTATGTTATTGTGACCTAATAAAACCTATTACTGGAATATAATTTTTATATTGATAAATAATGGCCTTATAAGGAACAGATAATGAATTGCTTTATATGGAACCTATGCTCCAGATAAAGACATACTGTCAACCTCTACAATTCCTTCAGCAATGATAAAAACTTTCGAATAATCCAACTTTTAGCTATTGGAACGTAAATTTAAATGACTAGAAAATATTTTAACATATTCACAAAAATATGACTCAACCACTCAATAAAATTATAAATCGAGGAACCTTAGCATGGCCTTAATTCGACCAGGTGCCTTAATTTAAAATAGAAACTGGTAAAAGTCTGTATGTTGCACCGTACAACTTATTACGTTTTATAAATATGTTAGTGATAAGATGGTTCACTCCCTTTATATTGATGATTCGAGTGATTCGATGATTAACGTGTTGACTATCACTGTCATATCTTACTCAATTACATTATTTTGACTTACTAACTTTACTACCTCTTCATTTAATATAGATGAATATATTTAATGCCTGTACTATGGCCTGGTTAAATCTGCTTAAAATATTCTAGAGGTGTTTTAGAATTCAAATACCGTTACTGACTTTCAGATAGGAACACTTTTAATCTAAATTTGTGGCTGCTTGATACGATACATTCTTTCTTAATAATATTTATTATGTTTATGACAGAATTTGAAAATCATTTAGTGCTCCACACTCTCTCTTTTCACATGGATTTTAATAGAATTCCCCTTTTTAATATTCTCAAAAGGAATATTTCTTACAAATCTACATTTAATTTTGGTCATGTAGATATTCATGTTTCTTTACGGGCCTTTTGTAATCCCAAAAGGTTTTCACCCAATAACCTTTACAAGAATAGCCCTATGGGCCATTGTATCCATAGCACAAATATTAGATTGGTCGAAGAGGAAAACCTAAAGAGTTACTTAAGGAACTCTAATATCATTAATTTACTCAGCACATGTTCTACCTCAGATATTTAAACTATTAATCAATCTGCCTACCTTTTATATATATATATATATATATATATATATATAAACTATATATATATTTAACTATGTTAATGTTTATTAAATGTATATATTTATTTAATGACGTCAATGCTTATTAAATTTTCCTAATAATATTTATTAATATAAAATATTTTTAATTTTTTCTTACCATTTATCTGTATGTATCAATATTTAGCTATTATGGTTTATTTTATTTTCTTATGTATTTATGCTCACATGTCAGGTAATTGCGTACTTTTCAGTGCTGACCTGTCATAGGTTTTGTGAGCGTTGATCATTATAATAAAACATTTTTAAATTGAATTTAAATTATAATCACTTTTTTTGTTGTTGCTCTAGAATCTATATTCTAGATGTTGCTGTTAACATTTTTGGTGTTAATGATATTGTTTTCTCTGCAGTTGTGGCTTTTTTTAATTGTTTTATTTTTATGTCTATTTCTGGCGTTAGTAGTATTAAAATTATTACTAGCCCTAGCGGTATTTGAGATAACCTGGTAGACCTTGATCCGTGGAGGTTCTTCTGGCGTCTAATATGACGTAGGTTATAAAAGGGTGCACTTTGGATGCCTTTTCACAGCAGGGAGGAGCGAGACAGAGAGAGAGAGAGAAGAGAGGGGCTTAATTAAAATCTTAATTAAGTAAAATGAAATTAAAGAGAGTCTAGAGCACGCTGCATACTAAGTGGCCACATTCAAGCTGTAAAGCAGTACTCCCTGAACTAAAGTAGACGTGGGAAAGAACGGGAAAGCGCCGCCAAAGATAGCTTGTCTCGGAATATTATGCTTCAAAAATGGGTCGACAAACGGCCCTGGGCATGGGAGCTGGGCCCGGAAACTTTGGCTTGGATCAACGACCTTAAACGTATATTTGAATTAGTTTATAAGCAATACATAACCTTGGACAGATAATAATTTCAGTATTTTCAATGAGATTTTATTGTAACAATGATAAAAACTCGCTTTAAATTTGATCACCACGCTCCTTTTCAGAGGATGAGATATTTTTTCACGGTGTGTTACTACCCATCCAGACAATATGAATTTTAAATACGCTAAATGGGTAAGGGTGAAGAATATATTATTTAGAAAAAATATACCAACATTTGTAATGAACTAGAGTTGGAAGCCATTTATAAATATAGCATATTCAGTACACCTTACTGAGATTTCAACTTCCGACCTCCACAATTCCAGACAACCACTAGATAAGCCTGACCATTATTAATCCACGAGTCATATTTATATTTATAATGCTGAAAATAACATATGACTTGTCAAATGAAAATATTTAAGTAGATCTCTTAAGATTTTTAACTTTCAGACGAGTGTATAACTAATATGTCTAGATGATAAGTATTAATTTATCTCAAAATAATAACTATACATATATTTAATCTATTATATGTATATTAATTAGTATATTAAATATATGTACAATCATTCCTTATTTTATATTTTAGTTAAAAGATTAAATATATGTATAATTATTCATTTGAGATAAACAAATACCTATCATATGAACATGTTAGCTATACACTTTTCAATAGATTTTTTAAATGTATTAATTTTCCAAGTCATGTTATTTTATAGCTTTACTTGTCTGAAAGTTAAAAATATTAATAGATATACACAAAAGTTTTCATTTATTAAATCATGTGTTATTTTACAGTTTTATATTTAATTATGTAGATTATCCCAATAAAATGTATAAATTCTTTAAATTTTAATATAAAACATATAAATGGGAATAAAATAAAAATGATAGCGAAATTTTGGATGGGATTGCCTTACCTGTGCCTTCAGTAGTTTAGTAGGAGTACATTCCAACAAATTGCATCACAAAAATGTAATTGAAATAGTGCAACTGCGTTTATCGTTTGAGAAACTTAAGTGAATTCTCGAGTGTTATTGAAGTGTCGTTGAGGTGTAAAGACGTTGGAGAAGTGAATTTGAAACACCACCACCAACACGGGCTACAAAAATTGATATATGGCGTGACAAGTGTAGTGAAAAAATAACAAAATGTGTGTTATATAAATTATATTTTTTTTCTGGTTTAGTATCAGTGTCTTCTGAATCTGTTTACTTAATAACTATAGTTAACATCAAGTATTATAAAAATTGTGCTTTTTTTTGGGTGCCACCCCTAGGATTTAGGAGAAAAATAATAATCAAAAAGAAAATCATTTACCTCGGTAATTCAGACAGTGGCACGACGACTCTCAATACTCGAGATCACTGGGGAATACTTAAAATAAAACATGAGCATTTTGGATAAAAATGGATTGTTGAAATAAAAAGTAATTTAGACTACAATATAAATAAATGTATAAAATAACAATTGTTGGCACTTTTGTGGGTTTATTGTTGTTTCCTTTTTACCACATCTCAATCCTACCTATGGAATTCCGGATTGTTATAATTCTAATTTAACAAAGTATAAAATAGTATTGTTGAAACAAAAGGAAGAGAGAAAAAATCATACAATTAATATTTAGACATAAAATAAAATGTTAATTAATTCTCTGCATTAGTCTATCTTTCTGAAAGTTTGTAAATGAATTCTGGTTTTGATAGGAGAGAAATAAAAAAAAATTAAAGTTGAAAAGTTGGTTTGACCTCACCCTTGAATTAGTCCATATTGAAAACCAACTTCAGAAATTTGTTTCACTTTAGTAATGCAAAGTCTTCCATAATTTAAACGAAAATAAATAGTATAGTTCTTGCACACAAACTTAGCTTTCCATTTTTGCTACTTGTACTTTAATTTACAACCGTTAATTCACTTTAAAATAATTTGAATTAGGAGCTCCACAGATTTGGCTGCATGATATACCAACACCGAGGAAGAAAACCCAGTCTCCTTCATAAAGTCTTCCAAATATCAAATTAAAAAATATTCTATTCTTTACTTCCAAGTCTAAAGAGAAAAATAATATATTAAAACCAAAATAAAATGTTGGCTATGGACTAGGGATAAACATCAAATACAATGCAAGTTTAATATAAATATTGAAATATATATCCCAATGAATGTGAACAATGTTTTCTTAAAGAATTAAATGTTTATTTCTATCTGTCAAAGTTGAAAAGCGCGCTAGTTTTGAGTTATTTACCTCTTGCCTTGTTCTTCTTTTTTCTTCTTTTACAATCACGAGTTCCGCCATTCACTTGTTTGATAGAACTGCGCATGCGTTAAAACAATCGTGGTCGACGTTGAAAATAAATACAATGAGAGTCAAACAAACTTCTTAGAAATGATAATTAATATGTTTAATAAAAGGTAAGTGTTCTTCCTTAAATCAAAATTCCTTATTTAAATTATTTAAAATAATGTTATATGTTGTTCCTTGCGTCCTTTTATTTTATGAATGGATGTAAATAGTATAATTAGTCAGGCCAGCGACACCACGGCCGAACTTTGAAGTCCTTAATTTCATACAAAAATACATTGGAAATTATTCACAAAAATCATAAAAATATAGGGAAAGACAAGGTAGGGTGGAAAATTACGTCACACAAGCTTGACACTAATGGAACAGTGCAACATGTGAACAAGTGACGGTCCGGAAGAACTAGAACGTCATTGGTCAATGAATGTGTTGTGGCAGTGTTACATACACTAACACAATCGCCGAATAGGATTAAGTTTGTAAGACAATGTTCTTGTAAATATATCCCAAGACAACTTCATGCAACGAATGAGGACGAGCCAGAAAGGAACTCTAATTTTGAGAGTGTTTTTTACACATGTATGGGAAAAGATGAGATTTTCAAGATTTAATGGTTTGGTCTGATGAAGCCACTTTTAAAATTAATTACACTATTAATCGACATAACTGCGTACATTAGGCCACCGAAAATCTACACGTAATAGAACAAAAAGCAGTTTTTTATTATTATTATTTAGCACCACGTCTTACTACCCGTTCGGGTTATACGCTTTAAGTACTAATTACGCTAATGGATTAGGATCTGGGAAGGTTGAATTAGAGTAAGTGAGTCCGCATTTACGTGGAGGGAGAGTGGAAAACCATTTAGGAAAAACAACCCCCAGTTCACACGACCGAGATTCGAACCTCGATCTCCCCGTCCTCAGCAGTCGAGCTCAACATGACTAGCGCGTTAGCCAACTATGCCACTGAGGTGGGTAACAAGCAGTTAAATTATCAGGGACATTAGCTTGGTGCGGGCAATATTACAGAGGAATGATAGAGCCAATTTTCTTTGAAGCTACTATCAGAGGTATCTCTTATTTAACAATGTTGTAAGATGACGTCCTACCTCCTCTTATTTACCTGTTTTGAAATGAAGAGCGCTTCTTTCATTGGGGCACCAACATTTTACCACACATATGTTAAATATTTTCTTATGTATCTTTCTCCTGGAGATGGTTAGGATGAAAAGGACGTGTGAAGTATATACCTCTATCTCCTGATTGGCCATCATTAGACATTTATCTGAGGAGTAATTTAAATATTACTCTGTGCAAAACCAAAACAATAACACTGCAGGGCATTAGACAAGACATTGAAAATGCTTGTGCTGCTATTCTGCTAGAAACATTACAGCACGTATGTCGCTCTGTTGCATATTGTTGTTAGCAATGCATTAGTTCTGAATATTGTCGTTTTGAACATTTGTATCTTTAAGGCGACCAACACATCAAAAATATGACATATATTCTATTTAATTGTTGAAATATTTTATAATAAAATATGTATACTTGTTATTGGTTTATTATGAGTTGGTCTCTATGTTGTTACGTACGCTTTATCACAAACACCACCACACCAATTGCGCCGAAAGCTCGCGTGGAAGTAGCTTGGAAGTCCGGTTAACACATAGGTAATATATTTTCTTTTAAAATCCGATCGAATTGATGTTTCTAATATATTTTGTCTTAAACAATATAGTTAATGTTATATTCTCCTATTGCCTAAGGAACTCATTTTTTCTGTCTTGATTGGAAAATCAACTTCAATCCAAAGGAAAATTTACAAAATAAATGCTAATATAAAATACTAGGAAAAACAGTATTTTGTATTGGCTGTTTTGTGTTCATATTAGCAGTCAAATCGTGATTATTTAACACAATAAAACATACACATAAGTAACGGTAAAAATATTTTTTTATTTGATTTTACATTTACATATTAGATATTTAGAAACATGTGAGAATAATTGGTTTTCTATAAAAAAGACAGTTTAAGCTCCAAAGAAGAGAGAGATTTAATCAAATAAAATGTTATTATATTTGAGTAAAAACAACGTAACTTGAAGACCAAGAAATTTTGAAAAGTAACTTAGGAATGGATTCAAGAAGATGTGTACCTTAGGTGTATTTTTTTAAATGTAATTTTCACAATTGTGAAACTAACATCTTGGGCCACTTAGATGCTGTTGCAGAATACCTAAAAATCCAGAAAACTGATTATTTTTATTCCCATCATATAAAACCTGAAAGTGTGAAATTGGGGGTTTATTTATGATGTATAATTTTGCTAGCCTAACACCATCAACCCCTTGACCACACATTTAATTTAAACTAAAACAAAAAAAATACTACCATTTGTCATATATTTACGTGCTGGAGGGTGTTTATCTAGGATTTAATATCCTTACCCTTACATTATATTTTAAGTCAGATGACTAGGGTGAAAAGGATGTTAGAAAAGCCCAATGTTCTAAGTTTTTTTCTATAAAAATAGTTTCTTTTAAATTAAATCAAATCATTCTACAGTAAAAATAGAGTCTAATTTTATTAACTCTGTGACATCAACAAATACTGAATATCTTTCAAGTTTGTCCTGAAATTTAATGGCAATTTTTTCTCTTCATTCAATAAGTTTGTCCTCTCCTACTGATATGTTTTTTAACACCACGACTTACTACCCGTCTGGGCTGTACGCTTATATTCTAATTACACTAATGGTTTGAGGGATTATGAAGGTTATACTAGAGGAAGTGTACTCGCATTTGCGTGGAGTAAGAGTGGAAATTGATTTTTTTAAACACTCTCAGTACCACGACCGGGATTTGAACTTTGATCTCCCCGTCATCGGCAGTTTAGTTTACTGCTAGAGTAGGGCGATAGACCACGCGGCTACCGGAGTGGGTTGCTGCTATGTTTATGACATATATTCAAAACTGTTAGAACTGTTAATATAACCATGTGTACAAAATTAAATTTTGTTTTTCTACCGGAGCAATAATTTATATTTCGGCTAAGAGAAATGTCTTGCTACAAAAACTACAAAAACCCTGGCCTTTTCTCACGTCACCTTCCAACCTAATATAAATCAAATGATGATATATGAGGCTAAATACAAAACCAGAAAACATATAATGGGAACAGCCTAGCATCTGTACTTAGTGAAACTTGAAAACTTTCCACACAAATATTTCAGAAAATAATGTTTTAAACAAAAGTAATTTGATTCTGAGGGATAAGTAAGGTGGCAAGGCTGGTATGACCTCGGGTGGCTTGCTAAGGTTACGTAAAGGTCACTTTGAATATTGTTTTAATATATTCCCTATTTTTAATTCATATGCCTGTAGATCATTGTATGCTATTTTCAAAATTTTGGTTTAAGCTTTTTAAAATAAAAGATATCACTATAAATGAGCCTCCCAATTATCTGAGTCACCAGCACCGGGTGCGGCATCATAATTTGGCTTATTAAAACATAGTTCGGGAAGGTATGATTGTTTGTGTGCTAATTTATTCTCTCGTGTTTTGTAATCATTCTTAGGAAAAAATTGCTTTTACTATGGATTGCGGTCGTTTGGGCACTCAGTTTCTGGGCTGATTAAATTTTTGTTTTAAATATTTAAAATAAAATGTTTTTTGGTAAATTATATTTTTGGTTTCAAATTATCACGGTTATCTTGGTATTGTGAAAGAATGTAATCTATAAAGTGTGCAGTTGATGTAGAACACCCTAATTTGACATAGTTTTGATATCTGTCTGTCTTCTTGAGTTACTCGAACACTTCTTAACATCCTAGAAATATAAGCTTTGGAATTCCTATAATTTCCCGGGTAATGTTTACTAGGAGATTACAACAAAAAAAAATCAATGTGGTCTATTCAAAATAGCGGATCGAATTATACCAGAGAAGTCAAAAAGAATAATTCCTTCTGTAAACTGTTACTATGTAACTTTAATTTATTTTAGCTCTGTAACAACCATTTATGCTATGTAACTATTCTTTTTTGACTAGCACCAACAGGCAATATTTTAAAAGATTGTGTATAGAGAAGTTATAATTTAATCTTCAAAAACGATGCTAGCTTTTAAAACATGTTCAGAATATATCTATATTTTGACATTATGTATTAATGAGTCTACTTTCACGTTTTGTAGCACAATTAAAACCAATACAGTATTAATATTAAGTATATTTTAAGATTTTGTTACTTTTCCTTGCTTTTGATTTTACTATACTAAATTAACAAAGCTATTTTTAGATTCCCCGTTCGAGGAACGGATACACCAGCTAGTTTATAATAAACCCTAGTAGCTCAAATATTAAGAACATTTAAATGTATATTATTTATAATATATAACTTGTTCATAAATTATGCATCTCATAATTAATACTTCCTTTTTTTAGGAATATATATTTTGCATATATATTCACTTAACTTTAATGAGTTATTTTAAATTGAAAAATGAGACCTAGACACTGGAATTGAATCTGGGAACTTTCGCTTATTACATCAATGATCTTTTAACTGAGCTATCCAGGAATCATTCTTCACTCATATTTTATTATTATTATTAGCACCGCGTCTTACTACCCGTTTGGGTTGTATGCACTTACGCTAATGTCTAATGGTAGGGTAATTGTGAGATGAAATGAAGGACCTACAGTTTAACGTGGAATCCGAACCACAGTGGAGGCTTGGAATTCCCCACATTCACAAGATGCCTTGTCAGAGGGGAAGGAGGGGTTTGGTAATCAGATAAATCTGTGCCGGGACCGAGGATTGAACCCCGGCCGCCAGCACATAAGTATGACACCTTACCCCTAGAACACTAGGTCACCCACACATATTTTAAGTCATAGTCTGGGATGGATGTGGTTATATAGTCAACTACATATGAGGGATCAATTAATATCATGAGCTATCAGATAACAATTTAAAACTATGCTACTTTTTTATCACTTTAAATACATTAATGTGGGAATTTAAATTGAATTTTTTTTATATAAGTGCGGGGACTTACATATTTATAGAAATATTAAATTGGAGGGAAAAATAGGTCAACAAGATAGACCAAAAAATTAATAAAAAAGAAAGTGGATACTAGAGGGGTTATTGTGAAAATTTTGATTAATAAATATATATATCAGGGTATAAAAAGGGTGATGTCCCCTGCTCTAGAACATAGATTCGCTTCAAATGGGGCAATAACTGGCTTATCCAGGGGTTATCATCAATCAAGCAAGCCTATTCGCTGCACGATGTACGCTCGTAATCATGATGTAATATATTTTTGTTACCATAAATAATTTTAGAAAAACCAGGCAAAAAAATCTTAAATATCTTATTTAGATATATGATGAAAAAAAGGATAACTAGATTAGATAAAGAGAAAAAAAGGAGAGAGAGAAAAATAGTTAAATCACAAAAATATTTACTAAAACTCCCTTTTAATTGCCAGTTCAAGTTAACACTTAATTAATTATTTATAAAATTAAATAATACCTAAACACATTAATTTAATCTTCAGTTTCATTAGATTTATTTATATCAAGAAAAACCCTGTTCTTTGGTTTGAACATATATATATATATATTTAAATCTAAGGTTTTTTCTTACATATATTTTCATAAGTACATTAAGATGCTTGTTGCTAGTTAATTAAAACTAATACGTAAGTACAAAAGTAAAAACATTTCGTAACATTAAAAGAAAACCAACTCTATGATCCAATAATAGGTAATATTAAGAAACACATTTTGGTGGAGTATATAACAAAACTGTAGAACGTACGTATACACTGATTTTTATAAGAAGTTCATTTGGTAAGGTTTTATATACCAAAATCCTACTAAGAGAGAAATATTATAGTACTAGGAAAGAGCTTTTAAAATGGATATCATACAAAAATCTTTATACCTTTCCATGGAAATGTATATATTGTATATATATATATATATATCATATATATAACTATATATATTGTATATATATTATATATATACATTATATATATAATGTATATATAATATATATACAATATATATATAGTTATATATATTATATATATCATATAATATATATATATATATATATAGTTATATATATTATATATATCATATATATAATATATATACAATATATATATAGTTATATATATTATATATATCATATATATAATATATAGTTATATATTATATATATCATATATATAATATATAACTATATATATTGTATATATTATATATATACATTATATATATTATATATATACATTATATATATTATTTATATAATATATACATTATATATAATATATTATATATATAGTATATACACATTATATATATTATATATATGATATATGTGAGATATATACTATATACAATAGTATATATGTTATATATATAGCATATTAGATAGGAACTTTAATTGCCATTGAATGAGTGCACTACTTTTGGTGAATATAACTTATAAATACAATTTCCCGAATAAACACAAGCTCAAGGCGGAAGACACTTGCGCCAGCTCTTTTCAATTAAAAATATTTTCTATAATTTTAAAAAGATGAATTTTTGTAAGTACTTGGTTAATAGTTAGTACCTATGTGTGTACTACTTCTTTTCATGTAGGACAACAAGACATCACACCAGCCTTGGTGACCACATGGTCTAACGCGCTACTTTCTCAGTAGACTAGACTACTCGATGAGAGGGAGATCAAGGTTCTATTCTAGGTCGAGTGTCCTTAGGGTGGTTCTTACAAAATATATTTTCCCCTCTCTCTCTCCAAACAAATGTGGATACACTTAATATAAATGTAACCTTCCTAATCCCTAAAATCATAAGTGTAATTAGTACATGACCAGGATGGCTAGTAAGACGTGGTGCTAAAAATAACACATCACGCCCAAAAGTATTACAGTCCCGCAAAAACACTGTAGGTATGGTCACGTTAATGTTCTTTTATCTATCTATCTCTCTCTCCCTCTCTCTCTCTCTCTCTCTATATATATATATATATATATATAGAGAGAGAGAGAGAGAGAAAGAGAGAGAGAGAGATATAAAGAGATAAATATATAATTATTTATTCAAAACTATTTCATAAAATTGTGATATTAAATTAATGTTGTGCACTTTTGGTATGTTATATATGTATTAAATTTTAAGTAGATAAATTATCACGAAAAATGTTACATAGTACCTTAACAATATATTCAAACAACAAAAATACCCTACACAAACTATTTTGAAGATTGAAAGAGGATATTCAACAATGGAAAATAAATACGTAAATAAATGAATCCATTCTAGTGAATTTTTTTCTAATCTAATAGTGGGCCCTACTTAATATTAATAAATATGTATTTCCTTTTAATAATAGAAAAATGAATTTATCTTATAAAAAATAAAGATTTTCTTAGAAATTCAACTTTAAATATGTAGGCCTACCATAAATATTAAACTGGATTGTTAGATATAGGCTATACTAATTAAATCAAGAAAATATTTAATAACGTAGCCCTTCAAAATAAGCACTATTCATATATCTGAAGTATGTGGCAGTAATAAAATGTCGTTTTCAGTCTACAACATATATATGAGGACCAATTACAATTATGAATTGCCTGCTCCTACCACCCATCTTCGCTATCTTCATTCAATTAAGCTAACAGTGTAGAAATAAAAATAGTAGAATTTATAGGATATACACCCGCATCCACGTGGAGATAGAGTGGAAAACTTAGAAATACCTTCAGGGCATCTGTCTAGGATGTGAACCCCAACCACTTACCCCACACTCTCGTCTCCAGAAAACAAAAACACACGAGCTTACTGCTCAGTCCGCATGCGCACTGGTGCGTGCAAATACAAATATAGCTTTCATAAATTACTCTGTGAAAATATTACAATTCGTTTCTCACGCTAAACAAGAATAAACTTATTTATATTTAAATTAAAAGTGAAATAAGTTTTAAATGGGATGAAAATAACGAATGTCACGAAAATAAATGTATAAGGAAATAATACTGGAAAAATACCTAGTTATTTCGTGTATATCGTCTTTACGAAAACACTCCAAGCATGTTTCGTTGGCCTCGTTCCAAGAACTGAAAAAGAAAACTAAAGAATAATTTGATTACAGTTACTGTTCGGTGTAATTCACTGAGAGAAGCGTGACAAATACAATACCTATATAAAAACACTTCCTTGGCGAAATTGAGAACTACAAGAGAAAGTCTCAATGGCTGGGACACGATCGAAATAACGCGAAACACACAGGCTTCCTAAAATACTCTCTCCTCCCTTGTTATAAAACTTTCTATTTGTTAGGGAACTTTAATTAAATTAATGACTATCTGCGTTCAAAATTATCTCTCAAGTAATTCGGATAATTTGAGCTATGAGGTCGGTTTGCGATTTATTTTCAGCTTTGCGTCCGTCATCAGAAAACTATCCTAAAATGAATTGTTCCCCAAGAAACCAGGAACAGTAAACACTCAACTCACACCAATGAATATGTAGCTACGAGGTTGTGGTACTTAGACTTACAAATAGCAAACGTCACTTTAAACATAACAAATGGCGTTCCTAGTGATCTGACACTTAGCTGATAAAGTCATCATTATATTTTTTGTTTATAGGGTAACAAGTTTCACTTTTAAAAAAAGTTATTTTTATTAGTAAAACCTGATTACCTTTTACTATTGTTTGAATATATCATGTATTCCAAAAATTATCGTATCCAAGAACCATTCAACTTAAGCGATTTTATTGCTTGCGCTGAATCTTTATGAAAGTATAAGCCCGTCAGTTGAGAACTTACTGTATATAAACCTATTTATTTTTAAAAGACCATTTAAATATTTTATTTTGTTAAATCGTCAAATATATTTATGAACTATTTTGAAATTTTAAATATCAGCTAACAGCTTAGTTTTAGATAGAGAATTAAAATTATGTCGAACCATGTGTAGGACCCTATTGCATCTAAATATCAAGTTTTAACAAAATTCGCTTAGCATTTCAGCTGTAGCCTTAGATAGAGATAAAGAGTGAATTGTAAAACTAGTCTCTCTATTAAGTTTGTAAACATCTAAAATGTCATAACTCATCATATTATTCAGGGTTGAAAATGTCAACGATAAAAATTATTTCTCTCTATATAAAAGTAAAATAAAAAACTAGTAATTCTGTGAACAGAATACCTCACTCACTCCAAGTTATTATCGTTACTACAGTCTTAATACTTCTCTAAAGAGTTCAAGATAAAATATTTCCTATAATTTCACCTTGTATTTGAAGTTAACATTTTTCCTTTGTGATCAAGTTAAACAGAAAATAAATAATTTCTTTATTTAAAACTACATTATAATCATTGAGAATAACTGTTTTTGACAAAGTTTGTGACGTCAGTATTTCAATAAATGTCAACATTAAATATATACAAACCTCGTATGGCCCAGGTTTAAAGAGTATTCGTGCCAAATTTTACAACTAACACAGAATAAATAACTCGATAGATGGATGAAATTACAAATAGTCAATTAAAAACAGGAGCTTTCTACTATAGGTTAATTCATGATATGATATCAAAGGAGCTTGGATTTCAAAAACACCCCTCCACCCCCTCAGTGAGGCCCTGCCTAACTTGATTTTCCTCCATAACCTTTAATGTCAGTCATACGAATTACTCTTACTAAAGGGAACAACATTCACTGTGACAAAGATGATACGTTTTTGCAAGAGCAAACAGAAGGGAATTAGCTACCATAACATGCTCACTAGGATACTATATTTTTTGGTTGGTTTTTATTACAAGTGTTTCTCCGTGTAGCGGGAAATGAGTAAAGCTTGATTTACACGTACACCAAAAATTGAAAGCAGAATGGACTATCTTCTCTGCTTAGTGGCGTAGCAGTTCACACACTTGCAGATCCCCTCGTTTAAAAAAAAATCTTTTTGCAACATAGAAACCTCTTAGATAATTCCAAGTTTTGGCTAAAACCAACATAAAGTTTATTGACACAGAAAATATAGGTAGCCAAACTTTTATTGTTTATACTAACTCTTATGGGCTGCCTGTCCTAGGCGAGTATTGCAAGTAAACAACTTAACAAACTTTCCTAGTAATTTATCGATTACAAACAAATGCTTAAGTGCTTCTCAAATTTGAATGGAAATTTCTCTCCACAGCTTCTCGGATATATTTGCACATCTGTAGTTTTTTTTCAACAAGATCTAATAGAAATCTTCTCGCCTTCACTAAACTAATTATTAATTTTTTGTTTGGCTATATCAGTTTTTAGAATTGACATTGTTTACTTCCCGTTTGTGTTAATAAAAGATGACGTGTGGTTGAATGTTGGCACATGCTCTAACTGGTTCTTCCACGCAGCTTTTTAATGAAGAAGTGGGACCTAGGCTAAACCTACTTCTAGTAGAGCAGAACTTATTTATACGAGTGCAATATTGAACACGCAGCTCGCGCAGATTTCTTATGAGTAGTTCAAAGCTCATCACGTGACCATATTTCAGCTATGCTATTTTTACCACTGTTTGTTCTTGCTTTAAATATTCTCGTAAAGTGTAAAGGGGTGAAGAGGGTAACAAAAACAATGATGAAAATGTTATCTCTCTCTACTCACAGAGTGATCGTATACTTGATAGCGTCAAGTAAGAATTACATGCTTTTGGGATGAGAATTTATACTACCTAAGTTTACATACAGCCTTGCATTGTACCAGACAAAAGTAGGTTTACTATTCTATTATTACATAGTAAAGAATTTATAGCAAAGTAAATTTTTAATCAAAAGTAAAATCATAATAAGTTGAATCCATGAATAGAAAGTTTATTTATCTACGCACAGTAGTCTTCCCTCCATCAACCCCTTGCTAGGACTTTCTTAAATGCGAATTCTAAAGGCTATTATGCTATTTAGTAGCTGGCAAATATTTACGAAACATACGTTGGCTATATCTATCAACTTCCCCAGTCGAATCATACGAGCTTGCAATAGGCTCTAGTGGCAATATTATCAACTAGAATAGGGCATGTTATCTCTGACGTCAGCATCAATAGTGTTATTACGGTCGTGCGTACATTTATTTATAGTCAAGAAAATCATATTCAAGAATTTGGTCGGGTAGAAACATAAACAAATAAATATTATTTTAAAAATATTTGTTTTTAACACTTATAGAGTTTGTGAATTTGTTGCTGAAATTTGCTTTATTTGTATCGTGCCGTGTAACATGATGGGATAAACGCATTCTCTTTATAATGAGGTGCAGACGAAGAGGGCAGAATTGGTAAGAAATGTACCTGTGTTTGTTTGGGGGAAGTGAATGGTAAGACACTCACAAATAAACCCTTAGTACACCCAGCTGGGATTCGAACCCCAAACTCTCTGCTGACAAACCAGAGAAGACGAGCTTAAAACAGTACGGGTATTCTCCGAAGTGGGTCTGTTATTTATATATCATTAAAATATTTAGTCCGACACCTTAGTGTAGCATGTCAATCAGATATATTGGACAGCTACAATTGAAAAATTCAATAGTTTAATGATTTATGCAAGAAATAAACTATATTTACATATTTAATTGAGTCAACTCCGAAGATGCAGTCTAATAAAATTACGTTTCTCCCTACATTCAAACACGGGGTTGGTCAAATATATTATCTTGTGATAAATACTGGAGTAGATATCAAAGAAGAGGATTATCATTATCATAGTTAAGAATAAAATACTTTAACGCATTGCTTTTCTCATTGGATGATGTCGGATAAAAATCATATACGCTTTCCATGCTGTTGACAAGAAAGTATAGTAGGATATATCTATATCACAAATTCTTATAAGAATAATAACGCATCCTAAATAACATAATTAAAATCGATATATTTGAATATAATATGCTTTGGTGTTTACTCACCTCTTCAAGATGTCTATAGATTCATTTGTCCCACATGTGAAGCACAAAACTATTCAATGATGGCCACCACACGTGCTATCATAACTAGATCTGTTGAAGAGAAGAAATGCGTACGGGCATCGACGAATTGACATACTGCTCATCAACGACCCTGGTGGTAAAACAAGGAAACTTGTTCCTTCCTTTTCCCGGCAAGTGGTTTCTTCTTGTTAAATTCTCTTTCTCTCCACCTTTGTCTGCATCTCTCGTTTCTATGTTCTTGTGTTTATCATCCTTTCCACTTTATTTCATTCGTATCAAGTGGGGAACTATATAAGGACCCACGTCCCGGTTCACATTATAGCCAGTTTACTGTATCCCTGCATTGAAGGAATGACTTCAGCATCGTCACGTCAACCATGAAGATTGAGGCGTCGGATACACCACCACCTTAGACAGGATGACGCATTTCATCACCACCTATGAAGTCTAGGCCGTGGGATTCACCGCAGCTATGGATGGAACCACAGACTTCTTTGGTGTTTACTCACCTCTTCAAGATGTCTATAGATTCATTTGTCCCACATGTGAAGCACAAAACTATTCAATGATGGCCACCACACGTGCTATCATAACTAGATCTGTTGAAGAGAAGAAATGCGTACGGGCATCGACGAATTGACATACTGCTCATCAACGACCCTGGTGGTAAAACAAGGAAACTTGTTCCTTCCTTTTCCCGGCAAGTGGTTTCTTCTTGTTAAATTCTCTTTCTCTCCACCTTTGTCTGCATCTCTCGTTTCTATGTTCTTGTGTTTATCATCCTTTCCACTTTATTTCATTCGTATCAAGTGGGGAACTATATAAGGACCCACGTCCCGGTTCACATTATAGCCAGTTTACTGTATCCCTGCATTGAAGGAATGACTTCAGCATCGTCACGTCAACCATGAAGATTGAGGCGTCGGATACACCACCACCTTAGACAGGATGACGCATTTCATCACCACCTATGAAGTCTAGGCCGTGGGATTCACCGCAGCTATGGATGGAACCACAGACTTCGGTTTATAAAGTATTGTAAAGTAATCGACGATTCCTTATGACTTAGAATCTAATTTTTGTTATAAAGATGAGCTATATCTGTTTGCACCCTTTTAGATTTTTGTATAATGTCAGAGACAATTTTCTTTTGAATTGATAGCATGTCTAGTTGACAGTTAATCATCTTCAAGTCTTGTTGACTTGCTAATTCAAAGATTTATTTTATTGATTAATTATGGTGTCCTTCAGAATGCGGGACGAGTCTCTTTACTGCTTGTTTTTCAAATATTGTAATTCAGTCCTGTAGACTATGTTAATATATATATATATATCTTTCTGTCTTTACATTATGAGCCTCTGGCGTAGAAAGTTATAATGTCTTAGCTAGGGACTTATAAACTTCCACAAGTTCCTTTTACCTATTTTTGGATCAAAATTTGTCATGATGCCTTGTACGTCGTGAGCATCAGTTCATTTTATGGATGGCTACCCCCAGGTTGTCTGTTTTGTCTACCTTATCACAATTCAGTTAATAGAAATCAGTGTTTTGGGTTGGTCAAGTAGTCACGCTTCACGTGCAGTATTAGTTTCGGTGCGCAACCCAGGGAACTGCACTATAGTTATAGTGGGATCCGTGCAAATAATACTCTTTCACTTTTGCCTTTAGATCGATTCCTATTGTTTGTGTTGTTCTTAATGCACTTGCTATTAGAATTTTATGAACTATTGAATGCCCTGGCAGTACCAAAGGGGAATGTGACCATCCATAGTACTTTTTGTTGACACCTGTTTCTTAGCTATCGACATTTGTTATCAACAGCTTGGTATCCGAAATTTTTTACGGATACTATTTTGAAGGCCCAATCAAGCAAAACTCATTAAAAGTTACATGTATATCTTGTTCTATATTTTTCTATTAGTATTTATTTAATGGTTCTCCTTTTTTTGAAATACTTCTATCTGTGGCCTGGCGACTGCACAGCCCTTATAGCCACAGTCTAAATTCTCAAGCCTAACAGTTTGGATCAAACTTCATACGTATTTCCAACTATATAATTGTAATCCATTACTTTCTTAACTATTGTTTTTTGCTATTAATAAATCTATATGTTGTTTAAACTATGTTCTTTTCAATCATAATCATGGTAGCCCTAGACCTGCATAGAGCTAGTTGGTACATTAGCTCAATCACTAGCTTGTCTACCTGTTAAATACAGTGTCCCGGGTTAAGTTGAGTTAAATATGTTGTTGGTAAAATTACCGTACCCATTAGTTCGGGGAGGCGGGACGACTGAGGGTTGTATTTGTTCCAGAACTAAGTTAGTTTGTAAGTCGTGGGAAAATTTATTCGGTGGTTCATAAGTTAAATACCCCAAATAAAGCAAGAAATTTATATTGGTGAACCTTTTCAGATGAAATTTGACCCACTTGAAATCTGCGCTGGCAGGCATTAGGACTACATATATGATTAAGTAATTTTGCTGACTATGGAGATGTTATAGATCGAACTCCATCCGGGTTTATTGATTATGTTTATTACTAAATGGTTTCTCGCATTCCTTACACTCGAATGCGGGTACGTTTCTTATAATGTTCCATTCCTAATCACTATACTATTAGTGTTATATATATGTGTAATACCAAATGGGGCATGACACAGATAAAATAATAATACACCAGTGTTCTATCCGATGCAATTCGTTGACTTGTGCTTGTTACCGGACACAAGATTGAAGTCATCTGACTCAGCAACGGTCGATGAACCAATTGCCTTTTCTGGTGAAGTAGGTGATCCATAAATTGTTGCTTATGAAGCAAACAAAACGTCCAATTTATATCTCTTGTGAATTGTCTGACCAAGGATATTTGACATAATAAAGTACCTCCCTAAATTTAAATTTGAAACAGTGGGTGCAGTAGAAATACTGTCACTTGGTGAATATTGGAAACTTTCCAATACCCAGAGAATTTTCCAAATCCAAGAAGTAGTGACGAGGAAGTAAACATTTGAAAGGTAATACACACACATTTTTGTGGAAGGAGAGTAGAAAACCATTTAAGTAAAACCACCCTCAGTTGACCCAACCGGGATTCTGACCCTGATCTCCCCGTCATCGGCAAACCAGTCTAACATGTGAGTGACGCCTTGGACCATTCGGTCACTGAGGTGGGTGATAGTCTTGTTGATTTGCCCATTGAATTATGTAAATATATTAAGTCCATGACGCTGATCTGCTCTAAGGTTAACAAACTAAACAACTTAAGGTTTTTAATCAGTGAGACCATCTTTAATATATTTAATTTTCTCTGAAATCTTGGTGGTCGGACCAACTAAAGAGTTGATTAACCGTTTATATTTAACATTTATTTGAAGGGTGTTTACAGTGTTATCAGTGTTATTAATTACCGGCAGTGTCCCTGGCTACTGGTCGAGAGGTCTCGGTTTCGATTCCTGATGGTAAAATATGTATTTTCCCAAAGGAGAACTGTTCCTATGTCTGGTTAGTTAGGTTTAAGTCAGGTTTAAGATTCCCACTGGCTCCACACCTTCATGGTCACTACCATAACACCATCTTATTTATGGCAAGACATGTAGACAACCTCCAAGATACACCCTGGTCAAAGTTCTGTTCGCACAGCGAGACTGGCCCACAAGTTGGTTGAACTATATACTGCCTCTCTCAAGGCCAATTAATATGCCATACGCTAGAACATAATAATAGGTCATATATTATATTTTCCAACATTTTATTTCTCGTCAATAATACTAGGATCCCTACGCAATGCCTGGTTATTATAATGTAAGCATTCCAACTAAGTTGTTAATTTAATCAATGAACTAATGTAATCACTCTGATTGAAAATGTCAACGAACGCACCGGAATCTACCAATTACTGTCCTATACCCACTTTTAATCTAGTTTCAATTTGTGTGATTTTGATTGTGTATTTATTTGGCAAACAAACCATATGTGTGAAGAAGAGATATGTAATGTTTACTACACACAAAAAGAGAGAAAGAGTGGGCGTGGGGGGATCTATTAAAAAACAATCGTAGTCAGACGCTTGTTAATGAAATCAGGACAGCGCTATTGCTTGTTCGGTTGTTTTAGTTGGTGGCTTAGCCCTCTCTCTATAGAATAAAGGGTGAGAGAATTGTGTGTTTTCACAAACTTTCTCGTACCATTCTGACTGTACAGTCGGATCATCACATGAAGATCCTTGAAGAAGGGTCAATAAGCCACATTACATTCATGTATTCACTAGCCAAGCCATGGGATCTGTAGTTAGATTTCAGTCCTCCCCGTACTTTGCAGTATTGTCACATATTACACCTATTGAATTTTTTTACGCGTCTTACTACCCATTCTTTCTAAACGTGCTTATTTTACTGATTTGGTAGGTATGCAAAATATAGGTTTTTTAAGCACCACGTCTTTTGTCGATTGGGCTATACGCTTATGAACTAGTTACTCTAATGTGTTAGGGATTAGGGAGGTTGAACTTAGAGGAAGGTCGAACCTAGATAATGGAAAAAGCCATTTACGTAAAACCACCCTCAGTATACCTGGCCGGGATCAAAACCCGATCTCTCCGTCATCTGCAGTCCATTCTATTTCAAGGGTGACGCCTTAGATCATGCTACCACCGAAGTGAGTAGTAGAATTTAGATAAAAAAAGTAAACTCATTTATGTGAAGGGATAGCAAATCACACGAAGGCTTGAAGCCTCGATAGAACTGGTAATCACTCGTTCTACAATGGCGTCCCAGCTTTCGATCATGGCCGCCAGGTAACGAAGTCATAGAAAACATTTACTAAAAGTACGCTTTCACTACACTCAACCAGGACTCAAGCTCAGGGTCTCCAAATCACCTGAAAACAAGGATAGGTGAGCTTGATATCTAGTACACGTGACCAGCTATGCGGGTTGAATAGTATTTATTTGTTGTGCTTCTTATTATTCATCGATGCTATCAGCATTTAAAACATTAATGGGTTGGGATGAGTAAGATAAACTTTAGAATAAATATACCTGCATTTGTGTGGAGATAGGGTGGTAAAACTGTGTAATTGATTAGAAAATATTTAAATATTATTGTAATATAACACGTGGTATAGATAAAATATTGTGTTCGTAAATATACAAATTTGAGGCTTTATTTTAATGTCATATTTTCAATTCAAAATGTATTAAATTATTAAATTTTTTGTCATAACAATATTTTTGAGGCATATAGCCTGAACTGGTAGGTATTAAGACGCACTGTTAAAATATATGTGGCCTATATTTTCAATAAATTTATATTTTACTCTCTATTTTAACCTAGGGGTAGAAATTATAACAGCGTTCACCCACATTAGCTTGGAGAGAAGTTACTAAAACCATAGTAAAATAAACACATTTGATAACCAAATCAATTCACTTGGTCAAGATATGAACATTGAACTCGCCATCAACGTCAATGTAGTGCATTAAGAGCATGAAACTTTAAGCCAACCATATGAACACTGGTGCAGGAGTAAAAAAATAAATTAAAATCAATTTAAAATTTGTAAACATCTCATTTCTGTAAACACAATTTTTCAACCATTTGTTAATGTCCCAATAGTCAACAGGATTGATAATTGAATGCATTATTATTTGTTATTTCCTTCGTCCAGAAATTATTTCTTTCAAATAAAACATAAATATCCTATAGTGAACAGGAAAAAAAAAATCCGTTTAAAATGTCGACGATCTCTCTCCTATCACCAACTTAACGCGCTGCATATGCATGAGTTTTTCACATATGTGTGGATTAGGCCTGTTTGTCTCTGAACCATTTCATATCACAAGACCGTGAAGTGTACAAATAAACAATTAAATACATGTCAACTCCTGACCGCCAGCTAGCGTGTGGGTGTGCATACATACAACCTGTCAAAAGTCTGCTTGCAGTCGCTTCAAAGGGTTTGAATAGCATTCAACAAAGAGGACTCTTTCAACAACCGATGAATAATTCATGCGACGTTACCATCGCGGAAAATGGTGACCAACCTTCATTCCTGGTCTACCGAGGACTCTTTTAAACCAATTTCATGCTCATAAAAGTGAATATAGTTAAAATGTTGTTTTTTTTTACAAAACCAATATTTGGGTGGCCTGCACGGAATCAGTATCAGTGGACACACGTATGAAACATCAATCTCGTCTATCCTGATTTTGTAGTGACGGTGACACGACCGGGTATACTTAGTGGTTAATTAATTGTTTCTGCTTTGGGTGCGCCTCTTACATCATAAATAACTGGTAGCTTGCACCAGTTGGCACAAGTTTCTTCTAATCTGGCATACTGGTGACACGGATACAAAATTATAATCCTGGTATGGTATACTAGGGTGGTCCTTTATAAAAGGTTTTCAACTTTCTCATCATGTAAATGCGTTTATCATCACTACCCTATTAGCAAAATATGTTGATACCCAGGACAGAGCAGAGAAAACCGGGGGTGGAAGACTGGGAGGGGTTACAAAGGGGAGAATTATAACTTTGAGAAGAGATAATTTTGTTTTAATCATCCATCGTAGAAGACAATGGACATACATTTTATTAGTCAGTCACTTATACATACATATGTTTTCAGTTAAAGCATACGATTACCTCAATTGACCTGTTAATCGGAAGGTACGTGTAAACGTCGTCTTAATTAGTCTTGAGAATAGGTATGTTTCTTATGGTAATGGGGGTATTATAAAATATAAAAAGCACCTGGCTTACGTAGCTACCCCAGGCAACGCTTTATTATTTTCTTCAAACAATCAGAAAATAAAATCTCTTCATTAATTAATTTGTTCCAATTAAATCTTTTTAATATTTTAAAAAATTTATCCAAAATTATATAACTCCTTTCTCGAGGTGCAATGTTTGAAACACAGGAGCTACCCATTGTAAACTGTCAGACCTATACGTGTGTCAACGCTCATGACAGACGTACAAACAAACCCTTCATTGTATATGGTGGAGTGGAAACAATTATACGATCTATGTCGAGGAAAGTGATGTACAATGTGCTGAGGTTTTCCTGTCCGGCGGAGCTCACCCGAGTGACATTATCTTCAAAAAGTGAAAAATTGTAGAATGTAGATTGCTTTTATCTATCCAGTGATTATTTACTTTTCAATTAAGTTTTAATTTTCAAGCTAATAATCATCTAAATATTTCGGATTCATCTGTATTGATATATAATATATATTAATCATTATATTTAGGAAACTGAAGAAGTTTTAGTGTTTTTTTAATTTGTAACGCGTTTCTTGGGTTTAACTTTTGGTAAATAGAGGCTTTTATTAAATTATGTAATGCATTGGCCTAATATCTATCTTTACTCTATGAATAATAATAATAATTAGCACCACGTCTTACTACCCGTTCGGATTATACGCTTAAGTACTAATTACGCTAATGGATTAGGAATGGGGAAGGTTGAATTAGAGGAAGTGAACCCGCATTTGCGTGGAGGGAGAGTGGAAAAACATTAAGGAAAAACCACCCCTAGTTCACCCGACCGAGTTTCTAACCTAGATCTCCCCGTCCTCAGCAGTCAAGCTCAACACGACAAGCGCGTTAGCCAACTACACCCCCAAGGCGGGTCTCAATGAATATATTATTTTAAATACAGATATACTCTGTGTCGCTTCGATAAAAAAAATTAAATTGTTTTAAGTAAGACACTTAAAGACACTTTAAGACACTTAAAAAGATTTAAAATATTGAACATATTTACATGAAAGTGTAACATCTGTTGAAGTTACAAAAATAAAAACATTACTATTATGTACAAAATATATTTATTATTGGTTAATGCAACTCACCTCCGTCAGCTGTAGTTGAAACGATCCACCCCACTTACCCTCAATAACACGTGAGGACCGAAACAAGACGACCTACCCCAATCTACTAGCCGAGTCGACTGACCGAGTCAGTGAGTTCTGGGATAGTTCCAGCCTCATCCACCACCACTGATTCCGCCTTTGTCCAGAATCGACTAAAAGCTTCCAGAATAATATATATGGACCTTCTTCAAGGTTCTGGAACAAAATAGAAGGCTTGCCAATCTTCCATCACGTGTCTATCCAATAGTTTATCTTTTCACCCCTCTCTTTCCCTATCTTGCACGCTTCGGCTGTAGAGTTAATATGTACCACCATATTTTCCTTGGAAAATTACTCTTTGTTGGATTTTTGTTGAGGACGCTTCTAGTCCAGTAAAATGTAAGCTATCAAATTATTTTTCAGCCACTTATTCAAAATTATATTTTCGGTATGTTGATATTGGAATTAAATCTTTTGGCTCAGAATTCTATTTGGATACAAAATTTTAATTTAATTAAATTTCAATATTGATAAATATTCTAATTCAATTAATTTTTTAATATTGATAAATATTTTAATAATGAACTTGTTGAACATAGTTAATAAATTTGGAAAATTATTGGATTGCTAACTAAATTAAAGTCTAGAGCTAGGAAAACATATGATTCGTATTATTGTTCTAATCAACTTATAAAATATGAGTCTTTTGTACTTGGGGCATAGAAAGATAATCAAGGTTAGAAAGATCCAGGTTGGGTTTGCTTTTGGCGAATATCATTGATAGTATTAAAATGTTTAAAATATGGAAATTTTCGTAGCTAAAATAACAAATGATTTATTCAATAAAATAAACTATGGTTAATCTTAGTAATGATGCTATTCTAAATTTAATAGTTTTGATCGAATATCTTTTAAGTATACGTTATGACGGGGCATATAAACGCTTTTACATAATCTGTTTTGTTTTAATAAAGTCAAGTTAGATGAATAAGGAATAGATTTTGTCATATCATTATTAGAATTTTGCCCTTATGGCATAGAACATTTGGTATATAAATATGGTAATGCTTTGTGCGTAGAACGTAACCTTGTCACTAATTGGTAGAAAATGAATAATGGTTATGAAATTTATCCTTATTAAGTGAATTTTTTCCTTTTGTATACGCTTAGCAAGAATTTTAATCTTGTATACCTACGAGAGATATCTGCGAGCTATGATGTGGTTCTGAAGTAATTGTATTTTGTATATGAGAGTCGGTTGGGTTCAATTGTTAATGTTATTGCAAGTTTTTATATCTATTCTATCATATAGATATGCCTGTTTGGATGTTAGGATCTATGATACTGCTCTGAATCGAGTAGTACGTTTTATTAAAACAGGAATTATTAAATTTAATTAATTGTGTATATCATTCTAATAAAAACCTTTATATACCTTTTTAAAATGAATATTACTCTACCAAATAAATAAAGAAGACCATTTTCTAATTAGACTTCTCTGTTATGCTACCTACTTCACCATATCAGCTGCCGGTTTTAACTTTTACTGTTGACTTTTATATATATATATATATATA
>CABFOV010000394.1:0-65506 GCA_902141375.1 Timema poppense | reverse complement strand
AGAGAGAGAGAGAGAGAGAGAGAGAAAGAAATATATTCTCTTTTTGGCAACTTAGGTGCTGTGTGAAAGGATCCGGCTTAGTACAGTTATCATATATATTTAAGTATTGTTCAAAAGGGGTCATTCTGCAATGTCCTTATAATTTGCTACTGTAACGTTGCACGTCCTTCCTTTGATCTCTTAAGGACAAAGGATGGGTGCAGAAGGAAATTTTCAAATTGTTTAATCATGAAATAAAATCATGATTTGGTCTACTTTTTTTTATTTCTTCATTATGTCAAGAAATGAATAAAATCAGTCAAATTATACTTACTTTCTTTATTTTAAATCTTGAGGTTGTAAAGTGATCAAGATAAAAGTTATTAAGATAAAATAGCTTGGCTCGCGTTTATTTTCATTCCACCTCAAATAGATAGACAATTAATATAAGCTTCATCATAATCTATCTACCGATATATTTAAACTTAGTAAAAAAGAGTGTGTGTATCTGTGTGTCATGAACGTTGTGTAAAATCTATCACACGTAGAGGTCTGAATACGAACATATGCATCTCGAAGCAGGAATTTTAAAATTTGGATTTGATTTTTTTAAATTAATTTAAACCTGTGTATGAAGAAATTAAATGAATAAATCTTTTTTCTGCTTGTTTGAAACCAAAGTGTAAATCATGTCTACCCAGGCATTACCGGTTTCTTCTACTAGTATATTATCGTACATTCTAAACAGCTGGATGATTGTTCTTAGTTGTGTTTATAGACTCAAGCTTCCCCTGGTCTCCCCTGAAAGTAAGATTTAAGTCCTAGGTTAACGCTGATGATCAAATGGTGTAAGCAGTAGTTTTCGACAAGGGGTACGTGAATACATCTTAAAAATAACAATATATATATCGTACATAAATAATTATATATTATATCATGATATACATTAAATAATCAATGCAATATCTAGCGTTAGCAGCAAGATACTCTGGCGTAAGAACATTTGATCTGGGAGCGTCATTTATTTATTTTATATATATATATATATTATAGAATATGAATGACTTGCCTTATTTGTGAATTCGAAATTGTAGAGAGAATATATCTGGGGCTACGCGAAAATAAGGCATAATTATTACTGATCATGATCATCATCATCAACTGTTTCCAGCATGTGGATGGGTCACTTTATTAAAATGCCTCCATCTATTTCTTGCCTTCTTTAATGTCTTACGTTCTTCTCCTCTCACTTAAATGCACTCTCTTATCTTCTCCACCTTTGTCTTTCTTGGCCTACCCTGTAGTCTTTGTCCATATACTTTAATTCCAACATTTTCTTTGGCATCCTCTTTTTTCCATCCTCATTACATGCCCACACTATATCGATCTTTCTTCTTCTACTGTCTCATGTATTCCTTGTACCCCAACTCTTCCCCGGATAACTTCATTCCTTATCTTGTTTCTCCACGTGACAGCTAACATGCTCCTCACAAACTTCATTACCATGGCTTCCACTTTCCTAGTCTCTCTTACATTCAATGTCAATGTTTCTGCTGCATATGTGACAATGGGTTCAAAGTACGCCCTGTACAATACTTTCTTACACTTCAAGCGGACTTGTCTTCTCCATAGCAGATCTCTTACAGACCTATATAACAACTCTTCCTGCTGTCTTCTTCTCATAAAATCTTCTCTACTTCCACCTTTCTCCTCAATCACGCTTCACTGGTGTGAGACATGAATCTCGCAATTATACTGGATGTTTGGTGGTGGTAAGGTCTAGGTTTTAATCTCAGCTAGGCTTACAAAACTAGCTTACCATAAAATATCTCTATGATCTACCCATTCTTTATTCACGCTATTACAGGTGCATTTACTCAATTCTAACCTTTTCTTTCATCCTTTAAACACTAAACTGTTAATCATGGCATCCTCATCGTTGTGCATACGGACCTTCCACTGGCGGGAAGTATGGACTTCAAATTCCAGTTGAGTGTTCTGAGTTTCCTTTTCTCTAAATAGTTCCTCACTCTTCTTTCACTCAACTGGTGATACATTTCCTATAATTTATTTTTTTCTCATCCCAATCCCAGAAGCGTTTTATATTTCACCCCGTTTTACTACCCGTTCGGACCATCAGATAATTCACACTAAATGAAGTGAGAATTATGAAGCTAAACATTAAAGGTGTAACAAGTTACAAGACATGATGTAACAACTTACGAGCTATGGCTTAGTCAAATGGGGGACACTCACCGAACCTCCAAGACGAGCAGCAACGCACGGCACTAGCACCGACCGACTCACTACAAACAACCCGACAGACTGACGGAGCGTTTGACGGGCGCCACCTAGCGTCAAACCCGAGACTGGCGATAAACAAAGGAAGATAGTTGCTTCTTCCAGCCACGTCAAGGTTCTAGGATGTTCGACACGTTGCTCGGACCTTCTCGTCATCCCGTTCTCTCGCTTTTCCTTCCTTCCCTCTCCTTGCATCCCTCCCCCTCTCTGATAACTTTAACTTTGTATATATAGTGGTACGCAAGTGGTATATGGTCACTTATTACACCACCGGCCTATCGAGGTGAGAACGGCGACGTAGGGCAGGGGATTATTATTATTATTGTTGTCTGTATCAAAATTATATTTCGGCGTAGTGTGGGAGAACTTTCTAAATTATTGTTTGGCTCACCTAATCTTAGTTTGAATATGTAAACATAATACGTCATGCGCTTCTCGCAGTTATCTAAATGTCGTTGCCTTTCTGCCGTCTTATTGGGCCCCAGCCCTATTTATTGCGCCTGTTGGCCTTATTGGTATATTTTCATTCAATAGAATACGCAGAGTAAAACTCTGCGTCTTGGGCTTTGTTCCCATCGAGTGTTTATGTATGAGTATGCTTAGGATTTGCTGTCGTCTGGCTAGATTACATAATATTTGGAGACGGGACAGTAATAGGATGGATTGGGACTTGTTCCACTATTGATTGTTATTATTGTATAACGTTATGATATTTGTTGGGGGTTATGAGCGCTTAACGCCTGTGTGTTACGCGGCACCTTTGAATATCATAAACTTTAAAGATCACCTCATTGGATTGGATGTTCTTCGAACCAAGGACCATAGACTTTGTTATAAGTCAAGTAGTATTTTTGACTGATATATTTAGTTATGTTCATCACGCATGGTTGCATTGCTGCATTATTGCATTGTTGAGTTATGGTCTCCGTAATCTAAATGGAACTATCTCTTATTAGGAAGGAAGACGCGCTTCACGCTCTATATTTGTTTATATTCTATAATGTGTACCTTTTCATTGTTTATGACAAATAAAGATATGTTATTAAAATTAGGCCATTTCGCCTGATTTTCCAGTCATCCTCCCCCTAAGATAGGAAAGGGGGGGTTGCACAGGGACAATAAACACATTTTCAAAGAAGGGGTGGGGAAAACAATATTAAAATACCCACCCTAAGTACACCCGACTGGACCGGAAATCCATTTTATCGCAGGAGAGGTGCCTTAGACCAGTGTATTTAGTTGTTTTTTAATTTGTGTACACACAGATATACTTTATATTCAAATTGGTACCCCCAAAGATTTTGGTGCATATTACACGTTACACGTTATCAAGTGCGTAGAAAAAAGGAGTCTTTACCCCTCACACCCTCTTTAATTTGATTAAGCCCCTCTAGGTGGGCTCATACATACATAAACAACCATTATTAGCTAAAGATATGTAGTCGAATTTTATAGTGCAACAAATGGCGTAAAAACTAATTTTTAAAGGGGAGAAGGGAGTTTACTATAAAATGTGTACTATACCTTTAGCCATAGCCATCTTGCTTTAGCAATAAAACGTGTATGGGTCTATGGGTTTGTGGGTCTGTCAAATTCCAGAGGTGGGGGTCCTGGACCATACCAACCCCCCTTATTCTGCGACTATGAGGGGAGCTCCTCGTGAACAATAAGGTTTTTACATTCTTTCAAGAATATGCATAATATATAATATAATAATAATTATTTTAAATATTATTTACCCCCTAATATGTCATTGCGTACCCCAGGTTGAATACTACTGTCTTATACCATTCAATCATCAAAACAGAATAACAGAGTAGTTAAAATGCAAAGAAAAACATAATTAAAATAATTATGTTGTTAAACATATTAATTACAAATATTTTAATCTGTTCGGGGTGCACTAGCCACTAGGTGCCAATTTCCCATTCTCTCTTTACTCCGTATCTTATTAATATATTTTATTGTTCAAAACATCTTATAATGTAAAATGGTGAGAGTTTGAACAGTTAAAAAATTGGCTTCTCAGTATGCAACAGTGTGTGTCTATTCTTAGCACCCGACTTGTTTGAAATATTTTCTCTCGTATCATAATTAGAGGATGGATCTTGCAACCAAATAACAAGTGGCTTGAAAACTAAAGAGAATATTGAATGTGGATGTACTGACAAGTACTTCATTAACGTAGGTGCATTATCTAAAAAAATGGACTAACTTCTAGAATTATCAATTACAAACTGGTCACGAAATAAACAAGCAATCAAATTATTGAGTGTAATGAGTTAACTAGTGCCAAATTAAATTATTTGTTACAGGTTTATCAATACTATATTTTGAGATGTGTAGGCTACTCTATACAATTATTTGTACTTTGGACCTAGCTATATGGTATGGATATAAAATAAAAACCTGTTAAAAACATTTTTATTCATATAATTAATCAGAATAATTTGGAAGAATGAAATGAAAACAAAGTACGTCACACAGTAGACTATACAACTGTTATCAAAATGCCTTTAATTTTAAATTAAATATGATATATAACAACTTTACAAAGCTTGCAGTAATATTAATAAATCTTAGATTACGTTATTTTATTATAAAATTATAAAAATATCAAACTTTTTAAAAACTAGATCTTTTTGTATCGCGTTTAAGGCCAAAGTTGAATATGCTTGAAAAGAGTATTTTATATCAGTAAACTTGATATAGGAATATATATATTTTTTTCAATTCAACTCTATATGTACATAAAGGCAGCTAGATTAAGTGTTATACTATTGGAAAGAGAAAGGGTTGTAGTGGAAGGGGAAATGGGGGAGGGGTGAAGGGAGCTCATGTGACGATGTAGCCAATGTTCACCAGACCGTGGGGGAACTGCATATAGGATGAAATACATTGCTTTTTCATCGGCGCAGTCACTCGTATGTAAAAACATTTATACGAGAGCCGTGGGGAATGGGAATAGTGGAGAAGGGATGGTGGAAGGAAAGAGGGTGTGGGGAGATGTGTGTTTTACTGATGGGCGGCAGCAACATATGTGTACGTGTGTGTTCCAATGATTGGCTAAGCCCTAGATATGCGTCGATTCATAATAGGAGAAGACAGAAAGTAATGGAAAGTGTCCGATCGGTTTTATTGGGATATATGAATATGTCACGTATGGTACATGTATGTTCAATACATTCACCATCAACAGTTATAGAAGTTAAACGGTTGCTTCTAAATAAGATTAAAATATATAATTATATTTTTTGTACTTGGAAAATGTTAACCAATGTTTTTATCGTACTATGGAAGTTAAAAGTAATTAAATATTTATTTTAATCTCTCCAACTAATCACTTGATTATCTTAAACAAAATACCGTACTAAATGTTTACCTAAGGTTTAAAAAATCATGAAATATTTTATTGTCACAAGAAATAAACTGAGTATATCTGCTACCCTCACTCGTGGTCACATGGTCTAAGGTAGTGATTCCTAAACATTTTGTAGTGAAGGAGCCCTTGCAACAGATAAAATTCATGACTGAGCTGTTATAAAAATGTTTTACTCTAATACAGTGGATTCCGGTTAGTTGGAACGCCAGTAAATAGGGTCAGCCGTTTATTTTTGACAAAATGTAAACAGCAGAAACTAATCAAGTAATTAGCCTTATTATTTCTCGCTTGTTTGGGTAAACTTACCACTTAATTGGGGCAGTGACGGTCGTTATTGAACAAAAGACTCTGTGTAGATGGAATGCACACTTGAAACAGAAATCTTGAGGCCAGTTTCATAGTCAGACTTAATACGCCTCAAGTGCGGCACTAGACTAGAGTGGAATGGGTCTTTTTATTTAACGTAGTACTACCTAAAATAATGTAAATTTGTTAAAATTGTAATTGTTAACGATATTTCCCTTACTTATTTATAAGCCCATCAAAACAAAATTATGTTTGAAAATCAACAATATTTAAACTGGACTCATATTAAATAATAATGCAAAATGCATCTAATCAGAACATGTAGTAAAATGCAGGGATAAAAATAATACAAATTAGAATAATGTTGATAAAAATTTAATCTATCAAAACGTTAGGAATTTTCATAAGAATGTATTGCACACTACAAATAATTACTAAAAACAAATATTATAAAGTAAGGTTAAATAGTCAGTACAGCAAATCTGTTAAAAAGCCCCTATTAAAACTTTAGATTTCTAGACTATAGTTAAAATCTGAATGCTCAGCATTTGAAAAGAAAAAGTATGCACTTTTATAATAAATAATCATATTGTATGGCAATTGGCTGGTCAGGGAAGCCCGAGAGAGACGTGACAATTTCAGGATAGAAGGATACTTCATCAACACAATAAAGTATGCAGATGATCTAGCATTGCTGGCCAGAAATAAAGAAGAGTTGCGGGAAATAATGGGCCGGATGATGAAGATAGGGAGAATATATGTTATGAGATAGACATTAAGATATCAAAATTGAGTTTTTTCAAAAATGAAGAGCATCTGAAAATCAAAATTGGCCAACACTAGTTGGAAAACATAGAGAAGTTCAAGTTCTTGGGAAGTCTGCTGACAAAGGATACCTACTTTATCAAGGAAATTAGGTCAAGGCTCGCCATTTCCAAGAAAGTTTTCAACAAGAAGAGGCTACTGCTGACCAGAAAGCTGAATTTGTAACTGAGGAAGAAACTAACTGAAATGATACATTAGAAAAATCACGCTGTATGACGCAGAAATTCGGACTCTTAGAAAGATAGAGAAGAAATACTTTGATAACTTTGAAATGTGGTTCAGGAGAAGATTTGAGAAGATCAGGTGTACAAACAGGGTAACAAAGAAGAAGTTTTAAGAAGAGCGGTGAGAAGAGAATAATTTTGTACGTGATTCTTCAGTACAAAGAACACTGGATCGGACACATTATTAAGAGGATCTGTCTTCTGCGTTACATCATAGAAGGAAATGTTGAGGGGAAGAGGAGCTTATGAAGATGGAGGAGGATTCAAATAGATGATTTGAAGGAAAGTAGAAAATGTTGGGTGCTCAAGGAGGAGACATTAGAGGTTGCATTGGTGGTCTAATATTACTGACAAATATAATGGACATGTCGTAATACAGAACACCTATTATAATCATATTGCAAGGTAAAAATAAAACAAAACCAGGATAAAACGTCATGGTGATCCTGTAACATACTTAGTGGTATTAATATGTTGAAAATATTCCTGTTACATATTATATGGAAAGGTCTTTTGCATATAAATGTTATACTGTATACATTATATCAATAGATATTATAAATACATTAGGATTATTTTTTCTATGAAGAATTGGTTTTTGAATCAACAAGAATAAAATCCCATAAATTCTATTTAAATTTGTTTGTTTTTAAGGTATCTAATATTTTGATTAAACTAGTTTAATAGTTAAGCTCCATTCCATTGAGATATTGATTTTATACAAGACCATATGTTACAATGGCGAAGATTGTATATATTCTGGGAAAGGTGGATATTTGAACGATATATTTTTTACTATAATTTGGGTCTAAATTTAATTTTTTAAAGAAACAATATTGTTGATATTGAGAGTGCTAAATATTTAAATATGATTGCTACTAAAATAGGTCTTAAATTCAGTGAACATAACACGTACCCTATTTGGTGGAAAGATTATTCAGCACTTGTTTAACGTTACCCATGGGGACGCTTGAATGCACTAATTGTATATATTTTTCTATGGAGGCCCATTCCGTAGCCCGATAAGATAATGATGAATATAGTAAAAATATGATCTAGTGGAGCCAATGAAGATCTTAACCTAAATGAAGCCTAATTTATCAAACTATGAAGACCATGTAAATTATTCCACTTTCGAGACAAATACCCCGTAATCAACCGGGAATCGAATCATGGATTTGTATTTCAGGAGCCAGGGGCTCTGACCTCAATACCATAAAGATAGCTACGAATAGATATATCTTACAGATTAAAATTTACTAGATATAGTTTAACATATTCATACGTAAATCCATATGATCCACAGCTGTCGTTATTTACCTAAGCTACAGTATTAAAACCCATGAAATAACACTTATTATATAGTAAAATTTTATCAATGTCGACTTAACATAATGTGTTTTTATTTTATAAAGAATGCTTAAAATTCCCATTCCTAAGAAGATCAAGGTAAAAGTATTCCTTACTCAAACCCAAGGGCGGATCTAGGACCTGTTGTCAAGGGGGGGGGGGAGGCGATTAATTTCCATAAGGCTCTTTCAAGTATAAATTTAATAATTTTAACTAATCAAGATTTTAATTTATTATAATTTAATATTAATAATATTTCTAGTTTATAAAAATGATCTTAGCTAAAATTATTTAATAATGTGCATAGACCCAAATTGTTTTAGTAGGTATCAATATAAAAAAAATTAATACAAATAATGGGTTATCATACAAAACATAATAATCTTATAACTCAAGAGTTTTACATGCAAGCCACTTGCTTTTATGTACATTAAAGCTATTTTTTTAAGCACTGCGTCTTACTACGATTTTGGGCTATACACATATGTACTAATCACGCTAGTGGTTATAGGGATTAGAAAGGTTATATAAAAAATAAATGGTATGAAACTCCTCATGGACTTTCTCGCTCTATTGTTTAAAGATGGAGATATTTACCCAAAACTCGTAATATATGTGAAACGAAATAATACACACTAGCAAACCAAAACATATATTGCACTATACTTTTGTAAAACTTTTTTCTTTTGAGTCCGTTTCTAAATTTTATAATTTTATTTTTAAATAATTAAAGTCCTTATTTTTATGTTTGCACCGATAAAAAAAATCTATTTTGGGTCCACAAGGGTCAACCTTTTGTGTTAATATTTCAATTTCTGGTTAAAATGTTTGAAATTTTATTAGGTTTTGAAAATATTCGTGCCATCGTATTGCTAACATAAACCTTTTGAGAGACTTACTTATATTTAATTACTCTATGGCATTGGATAATTATTGTGTTAAGACTTAAGTATTATCTCTTTACAACTAAAGCTCACAAAATTGCATTAATATATTTATAAAATATCGCAGACTGTTGGTCTTATAAAAATATATTTCATATAATTTATTTTTATTTTTAATGGTTCTACAATTTTTCAATTATATGTTATTTAGTATCTCAAATAGTTGCGGAGGTACGGAAGTTTCTGTTTCTGTAAAGTACCCTATTATTCATTTTCATGGGAAAATAAAATTAGCCAGTTTATTTATAATCTTAACCAACGCCCAGATACGAATTTTAATCAAAATTGTTAGAGCGGATTTTGAGAAAATCAATTTATTTTCTCTTTTTGCCCTTTCTTAAACTACTATTAATATTAAGTTTAGACAGACACACAGACAGACGGCATTGTAAGGACAACTTTGTGTTTGAAAAGTTTATATATATATATATATATATATATATTTATTTACTTATAGATTGAAAGTTATTTGCTTTATAAAAATATGCTTCTAATAAAATATTGGTATTATAAATAGACCTACATATTTGTAATGATAAGTAATTTTATATTTAAAATAGTTTAGGGTATAAGTAGTTGTATTGTCCTGTCGTCCCCGTCTTCCTATTGGCCGGATTTGGTCACGTGACCACGCCTCCTGCTCTCTGATTGGCTGTTGGTTTTCCCCCTCCCTTCCAGCCCCTCTCATTCTCCTCCTGACTCCTCCTCCCCCTTATCTCATTTTCCAGGTGCTGATTACATCCTCCCCTACAGCCCTCGCCTACCACCCCCTCGCCTACCAACCCAGGATATGTTGGTTCTTGATGATTAATTATTTTTAATTGATTATTGTTAATTAATTAAATGGTAGAATCATGGTGTTGAAGATTTTATTCATTTATTAGGGTTTTGTAGTTTTTTCATGCGGCCTGCCGTGGCTCACAGTGACCGTCTTACATCTACAGCAGCGCATCGACTGATGGCCAACCGTATTCCCTCCCCCCTCCTCTGACTGCCAGCCATTTATTGTTGGACACAAGAATCCCCCCGTTCGTTAACGAGCCAGTCATTAACCTCTATACGTTGAGGAGTCGTTGCCTTGTATTGACAGGAATAGGTAGCGACACACTTACAGTTTCAGCCCCTGAGAGCCGTGCTGTCGCTGCCTGGTACTACATCCCCCCCTCACCGCTATTATCTTTGGCGATCCCGTTGTACAACACTCAAACTCATGAGTTCATCGAAGCCAGTCATGCTTCCAAAACGGAAATGTTCCGCTAACTGATTGACACAGGATTCAAACCGGTGACGTTAAAAAAAAAACTTCTCTCTCTCTCTCGCAAAAAAAGCAATATAATTATTAGTACCGAAAGCTATTTTTTTATTTATTATTACTCAGTCATTGACAGAGTTTTTGGGACAGACGTCCCAAACAGGTTTTCAAATGACTTCTGTGCTAGGGTGCTCGGGGGTTCAATAATCGGTCCTGGCACAGATTTATATTATTGCCAAACTCCTTCCTTCCCCTCTGACAAGACTTGCGAATGCCAATCCTCCACAGTGGTTTGGATCCCCACGTTAAACGGTAGGTCCCCCACTTACCCTACCATTGCACATTAGAGTAAGTGGATATAGCCCGAACGGGTTGTAATACGTGGTGCTAATAATAATTAAAACGTTTCCTAGGGAAGGGGGGGACAAAAAACATCACCCTCCAAAGTGCAAAACTCCCTGTAAACACAAAAAAACTACCTGACAATTTCATTAGTATACTAGTGCAAAGCAATCGTACATAGTTCAAAAATAAGTTGTGATACACATGAACTAAAATACCCGCTTGCCTATGGAAGAGGCGCGCGCTAAAAGAACCTGTTTCTGGATGCTACCATCATCTTTTGGCATAAAACTTGAACTACGCTCAACAGATTACCCCTGAGCTCTAGATTGACAAGAGATTGGGACATTTGGCAAATATAAAGTTCTTTAAAAAGCGACAGACCATGGAATATTTGTACACACACACATCCCCACACACACACGCACAAAAACACACCCTGTTCTTCACCACCAAGGTAGATTATTCCATGAGCCGCTTATGACAGCAAAAAAAAGTTAGATTTTATATTTAACTTAATGTTCTAAGCTATATTTTACCGAGTATATAACTTTTACAAAAAATTAACAGGTAATATCAAAAACAATTTTAAATATCATTTAATGGTTGACATGTTAAATAACATTTACAAAAAAAAAAAATTAAACCCCGAGCCCAAACTAGAGGAAGTGTATCCACATTTTGCATGGAGGGAGAATGGAATTTCTACTAGAAAAACATCCCTGAATATTAACTAAAACCTATAATAGCCGTTTACAGCAAACACAAACACAAACACAGAGCCTCCCATCGTTCTACATGTCTAATATTTATCACACAAAAAAAGTAAGGCTAAATAAATTAGATTTAATAAGGGAATGTATCTCAATTTTCCAGAGTTGTAATTGAAAAAGAGTTATGAAAATCTACCCAAAAAATAACTTGCTGTGGGATCAAACCCCCGACCTTCCCATAACTATTATCAAAATCTGTGTCTATAATGGAAACTCACACGTAATTACATAGTGAGCTGGTACACATAGTATTTATAGATCACACAAACTTGACACATTTTATCACCGCGTCTTACTACCCGATCGTATAATGTGCTTAAATACTAATTACGATATTGGGAAGTTAGAACCCGCATATGCTTTGATGGAAAGTGAAAAACTACTTCCAGGTCTATGACAGCACTCTCACAATATACTAAAGTGAAGGGGGTTCGAATCCGGGTCCACTGGCTGCCACCATCTTTGGGACAGTTAGGGGGTCTCCCAACTAAGTCACACACACACACATACGGTGTTCCAAAATCCATGGACAGAGCGTCGAAAAGGCACATCCATACACGTCGGCTGCTAGAATATGTGTGATGGATAACGGGATTTGCAAGCAGCTGCTACGGATTGCGCAGGCGCAGATAAGCATTGCATAAACTAGGTTATTACAGACGACAAACCCTTTGAGATGGTTATAAATATAGCTAAAATCATCACAATCAGCCATTTCAATTTGTAACTGACCGAGTTAAGCATCAAGATTTGACGCGTTATAAAATCGGATAAATTCAGGTATGTTTTAAATCGTTTTGTATATTTTAATAGTCATTATTATTTATTACATCTTGGTGTACACCGGTTTTCTATTTTTTTTTTATAGTTGACGAGCTCTTGGTGGCTGTCGAGCCGGCTCAAGCTATGGGTCCCAATAGCCTAGACCAGCTGCCGAACTTTACCGAAGACGGTATTTGCTTAGCGGATGGCGATTGGGCTATGGGTAATTAACGCCTACAATATATATTTTAGAGAATTGCAGGTGTTTTTTATTTCCCGTAAATGATAATTAATATGTATTTATTTAATTTAAGACTACTGGGATCCATATGGGCTGGATGAGGGTTTTCAGGGCAATTTAGCGTGCACAACGACGCTTGTACCACGGATTGCCCAGATGGAGGCAGGCCCAGCGCCCGATGCATAACACAGCGTCGCGGGCGTCCCAGATGACCTCACACTACCCCGGGGCCTCCTCTCGACGGCGCCCATCTCGTATGCATCCTTCTACGGTGGAGGAAATACGCCCACCGCTGTTTGGAGTGATTTGGACGCGATCGACCAGCTGATATGTAAGTACCATCTACAATAGGCCATACTATAGCCACTAGATTTAAAATAGCCTATATGTGTAGCTCTCTCTCTCTCTCTCGTCCGCGCAAACCACCGTTGTGTCGTCAGCTGCTCGTTACGCGAAGAATGTCTTGTACAACTTCTGTATAATCGTGTTCGGTTGCACACAGCTTAGAGCAGAGAAAACTATATTGCTGCTTTAACCTCTTATTAAAAATCCTAACTAACTTAGTGCCGCATCTCACTACCCGTGCGATTTATACACTTAAAAACCCTACTGAGCCAGTGGGTGGAGGAGTTCCGGGTTCAATTCCAAGGCATAAGAGAAAATACTGAGGTAGACACTTATTAAATTCACGTTTACAATGTGCTCGAACAAATATGTAACCAACACCTTAGTGTGTCTGTATAGTAAACTATGGGTCCCTGGTTTATTTCCCATTCAAAGACAGAAAATTATTAATGTCGTTTTAGATACTTATTAAATTCACGTTTATAATGTGCTCGAACAAATATGCATCCAACACCTTAGTGCGTCTGTATAGTAAACTATGGGTCCCGGGGTTTATTTCCCATTCATAAACAGAAAATTATACTTGTCGTTTTAAACACTTATCAAATTCACGTTTACAATGTGCTCGAACAAATATGCAACCAAATCTTTAGTGCATCTGTATAGTAAACTATGGGTCCATGGTTTATTTCCTATTCAAAGACAGAAAATTATAATTGCCGTCTTAAACACTTATTAAATTCACGTTTACAAGGTGTTCTATCAAATATTATATTTCCACCAAGAGTAAACTTAATTCTGTCCACTTTATTTATGAAGCGTTGTGTGGCTGTGCTTGCTTGTCGACCCAACAGATAGCACCGAAAGCCTGTTTTAAATATACAGATATTTCTTGCAACTAGCCAAGAGTAATTATATTGTTGATTTAGTCGAACATTAAATTGAGAAAGCCTATATTTATGCCGTGCCAAGGGACCCTAGTTCGAATCCAAACAAGGGCTGAAAATGAGAGTTTATCCACCCTGGACTAAATTTTTTGTAGTTGTACTAGGGTGTATTTATTAGACACACTTTGCGAAGTGTCCCGGGTTTTATTCCCTGTAGATTAACAGTCATGGACAGTGTTTGCAGTTGTGTATTTATTACACACTTGCGAAGTGTCCCGGGTTCGATTCCCTGTAGATTAACAGTCATAGACAGTATTTGTAGTTGTGTATTTATTACACACTTTCGATGTGTACCGGGTACGATTCCATGTAGCTTAACATTCATGGGCAGTGTTTGTAGTTGTGTATTTATTATACACTTGCGACGTGACCCGGGTTAGATTCCCTGTAGATTAACAGTCATGAACAGTAATTGTATTTGTGTATTTATTACACACATGCGAAAAGTCACTGGTTAGATTACATGTAGATTTAACCCCTCATAGTGGTAGGTTAACTTCCATGTTATATTTTAACGCGCATGTGTGTGTGTGTGTGTGTGTTATAGTGTGACTGGAGGCTGAAAATGACGACACAATTCCCCAAACACCGGCAGTTATGGGACCCCTCCACCCCCGCGTAGCCGCATCGCTCCAGCGCCAGGAAGACGAGGTTCGGGCCCCGGTGCCCCAGACGGCCGGAACATCTTCACCCCTGCCTCTACGCCAGGGAGACTGGGTTCGAGCCCCGGCTGCGGTGAGGGAGATAGGGATCGTGGTTGTCCCGCAACCTGTGGAGCCGGTGACAGCGGGACCGTCTTTGGCCCCTCAACAGGTATTTAGTGGCCCGGTAAATCAGGTAGGTGGGACAATGTCAAATTGTGTCCCTTTTCAGATCGTCGAAGAGAGGATTAAACAATTGAGGCGTTTCTTTTATACTGGTAGAGAAATTACTGTACATCTGGGTGCACCAGCAATTGATCGTGACGCATTAAGCTAGCTTGAAGAATAAATCACTAAGTTGCTCAATCGGCTGCAAGATCATGGCGTTAGCACCGATGACCACGTCGGCTTACTTTTGAATAGCATGGACTCTACGTTGAGACCTGTATATGTCTCATTTAGGCGAGCAGACCAGTTAGACGCGCGAGGCGAGCTTGATAACGTAAATCGCGTGTTTCAAAACCATAGTTTGTTTTTGAGTAAAGCACCACTGTACGTTAAACTCTGCCATTTTAAGGAGCCTCACGAAAGGGGTAGTCATAAATGTGATAAACTCGCTCCCGCAAGCACATATAACCGTAAAAACAAAGGGATCATTACGATTCAAAATGGTGACACACTTTACATTGCCCGTGCATTGTTTGTCGTCAAAGCTATATGTGACATTTAAATAGAACCAGGATGTATGGACGTGAACACCGTTAACCAGATTAAACAGGGCCGTCCTATTCAAAAACTCTGAGCAGAGGAACTATGCCGTGATGCCCGTGTGAATCTTTTAAAGAAGGTGGAATAACTGAACTGAATCAATTTCAAATTTACCTCTCCGAATACAAAACTACGGTGTTCAGGGAACGTTGGTGGAGACAGGTCCTATATGAGGGGCCTACTACTCCCGAACATTCCATTAAGGGCTACGTTGATTTGTATTTTCACGACGATAAGCAAAACCATTTTGATGTCATAACATCCTTGAGAGACGCATTTAAGAGCTCGTAATTTTGCCGTTCAGTAATAAGAATGCGCACAAGTGCGAGTCCACGTGCAAAAAGTGCTACGCTAAAACGGTTTGTAGCGGAGGCCGATCCGTGGTCTGTAAATACTGTGGGCGGTTGTTCACATTCAGACATGCTTTGATAACCATAAACGTCCCAGTTTTTGCATAGGTATAGGGTCGGTCTGTGACGTCAAAAAGGTTTGCGAGGTATGAGGGCAATTTTTCAGTTTGGAGAAATCAAATTATTCACTTAAGTGTTATGAGATTTTTTGTAGAGTATGTGAGACCCATTGTCCTTTTGGTCATTTCTGTTATATGAAGCAGGCCCCGTCAAAGCTGTCACTGGAAAAGAGTAATTTCATGTTTGTATTTTATGATTTTGAATGCAGAAAAGAAACTATTCTTCAAGGTGCGGCAGGCACTTTTTTTAACGAACCTAACCAATGTGACGTACATACGTGTTGCAAGGCCTGCATTCATATAGATGCAAGTGATCATCTTTGCAATGAATAAGGGGCCTATAGGACTCGCATTTTCAATGGTGATACCACAATAGCCCAATGTTTTGAATGTTTAGAGAAAATTAAAGCTACAAAATTTAAGGATATCACCCTCCTAGAACATATTGCAAAATCCTATGATGGTAATTTTATTTTAAAATATATGGCGGAGGTAAAAAAATGGACCCAAGAACTTATAATTAACGGTGGGAGAATCTTGTCAATGCCTTACGGCCCGCTCAACTTTATTGACTCGCTGAACTTTCTCCTTATGTCGTTGACCAAATTGCCCAAAATGTTTGACTTGGATGAGTCTTTGGCCAAGGGACATTTCCCCCATTTTTTTAAATAAGATATAAAACGCGAGGTATAGGGGTCCCTTGCCGCCAAAGGTGGACTATGGCTTCGGTGAGATGTCAGTTGAGGGAAAGGAGCACTTTTAAAAGTGGTATGAGGCGTTGGTCAGAGAAAATTATGTCTTTGATTTTAAACGCGACTTGGAACTGTATTGTGTGAAAGATGTAGAGATCCTACGGAAGGCCTGCCTGAAGTTTAGAGAGATTCTCATAGAGAAAGCAAAGGTGGACCCTTTCAGAGAGGCGTGTACGATAGCTGGAGCGGCCATGTTGGTTTACCGCCGAAGTCATCTTAAGGAAGATAATATCAGTATTATCCCTAACGGTGGCTATCGGTGTGCAGATCAACAGTCGCAAGTCGCTGTACAATGGCTCTGCTGGGAGGCCCCGCAACGTGGTGTCTCTATTCTTCATGCGGGTAATGGCCGTGAGAAATATGTGTTAGGGCGACGTGTAGACGGTGTTGTTAAAGCTGAATATACCACTACCATCTTTCAGTTCTGGGGCTGTTATTGGCACGGTTTCCCTTTCTCTTATCCTGATAGGACCACCCTTATCAAAAATAGTCCCCACGAGACCATGGAGACGCGCTAAGATAAGACTATGGCTTGTGTTGAAAAGTATAAGAATGCCGTTTACATGGTCGTAGAGATGTGGGATTGTATGTTTAATGCGATGAAACGCACAGACAAGGACTTGAAACAATTTGTACTCCGGCAGGAGGTGTATACCAAGGTCCCTCTCAGCCCTAGGTATACATTCTTTGGTGGGCATACAAATTGTATGAAGCTCTTCCACGAAGAAGACCTTTCTTGTGGGGATAAGATCAAATACTTGGATGTGTGTTCATTGTATCCTTACGTTTGCAAGTACAAAAAATACCCGGTCGGCCACCGTAAAATTAACTTGGAACCAAATTGTTCCGTCTATAGATCAAGTAGAAGGCATAGCCAAAGTTACAGTGACGCCTCCGCGGTATTTATTCATGGCCGTGTTGCCTACTAATGATCATCTTATGCGGGGAGGAGAAAAACTAAAGCGCGTGTCAGCACAGCGACAAAAAAGATCGCTGGTTGACAGTTGTCTGGGTGATTGACGAGATCCGGAAAGCCGTTGAGAAAGGCTACACTGTTGAAGCAGTACACGAAGTGTTGGGGTACAATGTATCTGTCTACGACCGTCAGACACATTCTGGTGGATAGTTTCACGGGTACATTGATATTTTTTTGAAAATTAAACAAGAATCCAGCGAATGGCCAGAGTGGTTTTCCTCGCATGAGGAAAAGTTATCTTATATTCAAAATTATGAGGAAAGTGAAGGGGTAAAACTCGATTTCGACTCTGTAAAAACCCCTCGTCTCCGCACTCTGGCTAAACTCTTTTTAAATTCACTATGTGGAAAGTTTGGGCAAAGACCCGACTTACCACACGTAGCCGTTGTTAACGACTATCAGGGCAACCACAAGTACCTGACAGATCTGTATATCACCGTGAACAACGTCATTAATGTTAATGATGAGGTTATGTTCCTCAATTAGAAGGATGTGCGTGACGCGTTGTGCCTTAACCCTAACACGAGTGTGGCGTGGCGGTGGCATGCTACGCGATTGTTATGGCTAGTTTGCACTTATACAGTATTCTTGAACAATTGGAGGACTGCGCTTTGTATCATTATACAGATAGCGTTCTATTTACTTAACGCCCCGGCGATTGGAATCCGCCGACCGGATACTTTTTAGGTAACCTCACTGATGATCTTCAGGATTACGGTCCGGGAAGCTACATTATCGCCTTTGTATCTGGCGGTCCCAAGAATTACGCGTATTGAGTTTTTGTTGATGGCGATCCAGCCAAAACAAAAACGGTGTGCAAGCTTCACGGGATCACCATAAGCTATGGCAAACAGAAAGATGTTAATTTTGACGTTTTGAAAGCGATGGTCATTGAACAGGCTACAGAAAGATACATACAGATACCACACAAAATTGTAAGAAAAGGGCTTGCGACTGTATGTACCATTTCGCAGATTAAAGACTACTTGCCCATATACACCAAACGTCGGATAATCGATGATTTTAATACATTGCCGTTTGGGTATCAGAGTCCTTACAAACGCGCTCGCCACGACTAAAAGGTGATCATTTAGACAGGTTGAATAGTTATTTTTTTTCTTTCATTCTAGACAGTTCCACTGACATACAATATTTTAAAGATTTTATATTTTTTTCATATTTTTTTCTATATGAAAACAAGCATATTTTTAAATTTATTTTATGCACCCGGTTTACTTTTTTATTTTTTTATTTGCCATTACAATCCTCCGCCTACCTGATTTTTTCTACTCAATTAATTGTTTGTATATATTTTAATTCTAGTCAATTATAATAAACTGTTTGTATATATATATATTTATTTCAAATCTAGTAAAATATAATAAATTGTTTGTATATATATATATTTATTTTCTTTCTTGTCACATATAATAAACTGTTTATATATATATATATATATATAGTTTTAAATTGAAACCATCTCTATGTATATATCATATTTAGTATATAGGCCACTATTTACACCTATGTATAAATATATATATTGTAAATATTCCCAGTATAATTTTCAGCACTGTAAAGGCTGTTATATTTGTCTCCTGATTTTTTCTACTCAATTAATTGTTTGTATATATTTTAATTCTAGTCAATTATAATAAACTGTTTGTATATATATATATATTTATTTCAAATCTAGTAAAATATAATAAATTGTTTGTATATATATATATATTTATTTTCTTTCTTGTCACATATAATAAACTGTTTATATATATATATATATATTTTTAAATTGAAACCATCTCTATGTATATATCATATTTAGTATATAGGCCCCTATTTACACCTATGTATAAATATATATATTGTAAATATTCCCAGTATAATTTTCAGCACTGTAAAGGCTGTTATATTTGTCTTAATAAAGATAAATTGTTAATATTCACACTATACTTCTCACTGTGTGTATACGTTTTCATGATTGTAAATAAATATTGTAAAAACTGTTATGTTTGTGTTTTATCGTCTACACCCGCACCTCTCTCCTATCCTATAAATACAAGTTCATATAGCTTATAAGCTGAGTCTCAAACATTATGGAAAAGCTGAACATCCATTTTAGGCCATCATAAGCGGCCATTCCGGCTGTGGAAAGTCACATTTTGTAGCAGACTTTATCCGTCACTTGGACTCAATGTGTGATGATAAATTTAATAAAATCAACTGGTATTATGCTTTATGGCAACTTGGATTGTAACAAGACGGGTCATGTCCCCGCGTCATATTATGTAAGTGTTTGCCGGAAAAAGATGATATCTGTAATGACTATCCTCAGCTCATTATCGTGGATGACCTGATGCGTGAAGCTAACGAAGTGGTCGTCGATATTTTCAACAAAGGATGCCACCATCAAAGTATTAGCGTCATGTACCTTACACAAAATATATTCCATCAGGGCAAGGGCCAAAATAACTTTTTCTTAAACGCACATTATATTGTGCTTTATAAAAATCCCAGGGATATAGCTCTGATTCAACACTTTGCACGGCGAGTATGTCCTGAAAATCCCCGTGTTTTACAAGAGGCTTACACTGATGCTACATGTACTCCTCACGGCTATATATTGTTAGATTTAAAACAAGCTACACCAGAATGGCTCAGATATATAACCTTCACAAATATCTGCTGCTGCGTGTATCAACCATGCAAAAGCTATAAAAACACCGACACTTCTCGATTACAGATCATTTCATAACCATGAGTCCCAAAGTGCTGAAGCAGGCCCCTCTCCTACTTGCGATGTATCGCATGGAACCGCAGCAACATGTAGGTTTGTTGAAAACGGCCTACGAGAAACTGGTAGACTCTGTTTGCGAGTGTGCCTACAACACTTTAAAATGGCGGGTGCCATTGAAAAATGCGCAGAAGACAAAGTTACGTGCTCACAAGCAGGTATTGCACAAGCTGGTCAAACGAGGATAGTGCTAGAAGAAGAATAAACGACTACTCGTTCAGAAGGGAGGCGCGTTCTTGCCCTTACTTTTAGCCCCCTTAATTAGTGGGGTACTCGGTTTCTTATTCAACAAGTAAATAATGGAACACACGAAAGAGTTGATATTGGTGTCCCCGGAAACATTACACCGTTAAGAGCAACACCACCAACATATGGCATTGGCAACGAATCTAGTGGTCTCCGAGTTGGACAAAGAAATGGAAAAAAATCCTCGCTTCAAAACTTGACGACAAGTCTAAATGGACTTTATACCAAAAAGCACTACAGCGCTATCTGCACTTTAGTCAACACCCTCCGCCGCCTGAAAATACCACCACCATCACCACCCCTGAAGTGCCTGTACTTCCCATCCCAACTGTACTTAATACTGTACCAACACACTCACGTAAAAAAGCTGAACTTCTACTAGAACGTATAATTTCCCAAGGCGGTATCATTTGGGACTCAAACGGAGAAGTGAGTATTCAAGATACGCCTCTCCATGGATCTAATATTGTAGATTTAGTCAACGATCTGGTCAGAGCAAGAAGACACAGTGAACCGTCAGGGTGGTGAGAGCTTCTCACGGCTCTGCAAAAAATAAACGTTCCGAAAGAATTTATTGTAAATCCGAAACGTTTTGTGCCCATTAGAGATCCGACGCCCATACCCCAACCTCTCACACTGGTGCAACGCCCCTAGAAGAAGAAACCGAATAAGGTGGATGAAAACAGGTGGCTACTGTTCAGAGCTTAATGGACCGTCTAGCCGACATCTACTACGACCCTTGTAATCCTGCGAGGTTTGCTGGGGTGGCGTCGCTCATAAAGAGATCCAAGAAAGATCCCGAAAAAATACGCGAATGGCTTCGTGCGCAGGACGCTTATACCCTACACAAACCGGTGATAAAAAAAGTTTCCACGAAACAAGTACGTGGTGTCAAACATTGACGATCTTTGGCAAGCCGATCTTAACGATATGCGAAGTCTCAGAAAATAAAACGACGGGGAAGTGTACTTGCTCACCGTCATCGACGTGTTTAGCAAGATGGCCTGGGCGAGGACACTTCCATTCAAGACGGGGAGCGTTGTGAGAGACGTATTTCGTGACATTTTCAAACAAAGAGGCCATAAACCTCTAAGTATACAGACGGACAAGGGAACAGAGTTCACGGCGCGTCTAGTCCAGAAATTTCCCAAGCAAGAAGGTGTGCATTACTACACCACACATAATCCAGACCTGAAGGCAAGCATCGTGGAACGATTCAATAGAACTCTGAAAGGACGCATATGGCGCTACTTTACCAAAAATAACATATATCGGTATGTGGACGTCCTCCAAGATCTAGTTGCGGCTTACAACGGCGCCAAACGATCCAGTATCAAGATGGCGCCCGCCGAAGTTTCAGAAACTAGTGTGCTTCAAGTCAGAGATTATCTGTACGGTAAAAGGCGTCCAAACCCGAAGCCGAAAATAAAAGTCGGTGACATGGTGCGTATTAGCAAATCCAAATTGCTGTTTGAAAATGGCTACGAAAGCAATTGATGCGAAGAGATTTTCAAATTTAGCAGTGTCGTGTTGCGTCAACCTGTAGAATACAGACTCACCGATCTTGACAGCAAAGAGGTGGAGGGGACGCTTTACGAAACTGAATTGCAAGGCGTACGTCTTCCGGAAACTTTTAAATCTGATAAAATACTACGTTTCAGGAGTAAAGGCGCCAGAAATAAAATATACGTGCAGTGGAAAGGTTACTCAGCCAAGTTTAATTCTTGGATTCCTGCCAGTTACGTCAGCGCCCTACCATGAAGAACCAGTTTTACCTCACTTTGCTGAGTGGCAGCTCTATGGGATATTTCCCGAAAAATATCCTCACGAATTTCACCACGCAACTTCCTTACCATCCTACACTCGAAGGCTGGTGGGAAGTTGCTCTTGCTGAATTTCAATATCCATGTTCTTTCACCACCGTACCCGAGGGTCAAAATATTGTATGGTATAACTGGGTGAACACTAAAGGCGTGGAGCAAATATTCAAGGATCAAATCCCTTCTAGAAACAACAGCAATATCCATGGATTGATCAAAGCTTTAAACGACGTAGAGGCGTTTAAAGGGGATTCCGGAGTTGTATTAAAGTACACAAACACCAACAAAAAAGTGGAAGTTATCTATTCTTCACTAAATATACAGATGTTGACTCTATCAAGCCAACTAATTTTACAGCTCAGTTTTTAACCTCAGACTAGTCTGATAAAAGTACCAAAGTCGCCGTACGCTGCCAACATTATACTAGGCCTTCCCTTGCAAATGTACATCTACACTGATATCGTCGAGCCTCACCCCATGCGTGACATTGTGGCACCGCTGTTACGTATCGTCAGTATCAACAACGTAAACTATCTCTACGGCATACATAAGACAGTTAGCCATGTTCTGTTGCACTACATGCCTGTGCTTAGAAGGGAAATTGAAAGCTTAGAAATCATTATAAGAACCAACACGTGTGAACCTGTACCATTCGAGTTTGGAAAAGTTTGCGTGAAACTTCATTTACGACGATGCTCAACATGAACTTTGCCTACCAAAAATACTACGTCAACCAGGCTGTAACAGGAATATCCCTATCAATGAGGTTATGGGATAGGAAGTTTTTTCACTGGCCTTTTCAAAAGCTTCGTACCGTTGCGGAGAAGCGGCGCTAAAGCCATTGGAAAACAGGAACTTAATATGGGTAGTGACGTGCTCTCCAACGTTGCCTATCAACGGCGTCCTTTCAAAGAGGCCCTAAGGCAACGTGTCGGCGAGGCTGGAAAAAAACTGAAACTCAAGGCTGAACTGAAGATCAAAACGCTGACGACCGGCTCAGGGTATAAAGGGCGTCGTAAGAAGCAACGACGTCATTCTTCTGTCGTTAACCATCGTAAAAAGTGTTAAGAAATAAGCTAAAGATAGTTTCAGTTAAAATGTAGTTTCTATACCCCCAGTCCTGCGAGTGTGCCAGCAGTGAACTCGATCTCTTTTTCATTCCACCCACTCAAACCATTATTGAAAGTGGGCAATGGCTCCAGTATAAGCCTGTATCTTCCCTCTCTGATGATTCATCCATCGAATTTACCGTTAATGGACAAGGTGAGTTCTATGTCGATCTTTCCCAGATTATGCTCTATCTCAGGGCGGCCATCATGAAACCTGACGGTGGCGATTTCACAGAGGTGGATCAGATAGCCCCTGTCAACAATTGGTTGCATTCGCTATTCACACAGGTAGATGTGTTTTTAAACCAAAATCTAGTCTCACCGCCTAGCAACACGTATGCCTATAGCGCGTTTATTCAGACGCTTCTCAATTACAACAGTGAAGCTAAAAGAACGCATTTGACTTAAGGTTTGTGGTTTGCAGACAGTTCCGTAAACTTTGAGGAGGCTAATACCAAAAACAAGGGATTTGAGGCCCGTCGCAGTCTCACCACAAAATGTAAGCTGGTGGATCTTTTGGGGTATTTACACAGTGACGTGTTTTTCTAAGAGAAATACCTTTTGAACGGCACCGAGCTCAGAGTCAGGTTGGTCCGTTCCAGAGACCAGTTTCGTCTTATGGCCGTCCCTGAACTCCCTCACTTTAAGGTTCACATCGATGAAGCAGGCCCTCTAGTGCGACGTGTCAAAGTCGCATCTTTTATACTGTTGGCACATGCCAAAGCATTAAACGTCAGTCCCGCAAAGTATCCCATCACCCGTGTGGAAGTAAAAACACTCACTATTCCTACGGACGTGCAAGGGATATCATTGGACAACGTATTCACCTGGCAGTTACCCAAACCGAGCATCGTGGGATTTGTGTCAAACGCAGCGTTCAATGGAGAAGCCACCAAGAACCTGTCCAACTTTCAAACCTATAGCATGAACCATTTCTTGCTGTACGTGAACGGGGAACAAGCACCATCAAAACCGTTACAGCCCGATTTTTCAAACAGACACTATGTAATGTCCTACCACACACTGTTTTCTGGGACGGGTATCCATTTAATGAACGAAAGTAGTGACATCACACGAGAAGTCTTCCCCAAGAAATATAATTTCATGGCTTTCGATATCATACCTAATCTGTCCGCCCACATGACATCGTATTGGAATTTGACGAGGCCCGGTTCTCTGAGCATCGAAGTGAGCTTCACCAGAGCTCTCATCGAAACCGTCAATTGTATCGTGTACGGGGAGTTTGCCAACATCATCACCATTGACAAGGACAGAAATGTCGTGACCGATTATGGAAGTTAATATAAATGGCTTCCCACCCCCTACCCCTTCATTTAAGCCATGGACGTCATTGTGGATTTCCAGAGCTTTATCAACAAAAACAAAGAGTTTATCGCCAAGTAAATGAGTGTTTTATCTGTATGCGGCACATTACTTCAACATTAGGTGTTAAAACCCCCATATGCTATCAAGTAACTTTACACCGATGCCAGAAAGAAAGCCGACTATATCGTCAACAATCTGCACGGTATCACCTGGGATATCGGTGATGTGGATTACAGCCTGCTTGAATCCCTCATCTCCCATGCCACAACAGGTGCAGAAACCGTCTACGTCAAGGGGGTGGAAAAGAAAATGTTTCTAGTCAATTACACGTCTACACTCATCGTAGATATGTACGACAGAGGTTTTTCGTCACTGAAAACACTTAAATTGGGCCGCACCATGTGCATGGCACATAGTTCTGTATGGAATTTCTGTTCAGCGTCTATCGTCTGGGGACTTCGAGATTGGATGATTGAAGATGGACACGCACACTATAAGACGTACGTTGAAAACAAGCCCGTGGTTCGGTTCTGTACGGTCGGGTGTTTTTCTGCTGATCAACTACCCGCAAGAATAGCTCGACCTGCCGCTCTAGTCATCAACACCGATCCACACACCCAACCTGGGACGCATTGGGTCACCATCTTTATCGAAAAGAACGGTGTGGGAGAATACTTTGAAATTTATGGTTTTCCACCTCTGTATAAAGTCACATCTGGCATTTATACGCAAACACACTTTTCGCACGTCCCATAGCACGCTACAACTTCAAAGCATCGCCTCAGACGTTTGCGGCCATTACTGTCTCATGTGGCTTCTCTATCGCGCCCAGAACATCCCGATGAAAACTTTCCAAAGCCTATTCTCGCCCACCAATCATACAGCCAACGACGCTAAGGTGGTGAGATAATACAACACTTTTTCAAGACTGTAGGGGCATGCTGCCCTTCAAGAGGCCGTGTCCAAGTGGCGTGCACCTATAAAAGGTGTGACCCAACGGTGTGTCTGCCATAACCGCTAAACAGCATGGAAGGTCAAGACGTTTGCGGCAGCAAAGCAAAGCCGGTGAAGCCGCTCGCTGTCACTAGTATTTTCAACACATTGTTCCCGCTGGATGGAGTCGACGCCAAGAGGGTCATCATCGGTATGACCGTCAAGAACAACTTTACGCCCTATGTCCAGCTAGAAAAATGCGGAGTGATATGCGGCGTGTTTAACAGCACAAAGTGGCAAGAACTGGGCAGCTACAAGTCGGTCATATCAAAAATGTTCACCAACACGCAACTTCTTCAAAAGAATGGTTTGACTAATCATGAAATCTCTCTGAGACGCATGTGCGGTGACCGTATGGTCGTCATCAACGAGAGACAAGACGCCGGACTCGAACGGGTAGCCTATCTAGCACCTATCTGGGCGCGTCTTTGTGAGGTGTGGGACCTCATCGACGTCGCCATTTACTGACGGAACATGTGGTCGACACCCGTCGTACACTATTGCAACGATTTGATCGACACACTCATCGTGGATGTATTCGACACGCTAACAGAATCAGTTGATGTCGTCGGCCTAGAACAACCTACGGTGGAAACGCACATCAAAAACCTGGATCTTATCAGTGCTACCTTCTATACACGTCAAGTCATCGTTTGGACTATTACATGCTGGATTGTGAACTAAAAAAAAATTTACAAACGCATCTAAGAGAAACTGTAGAAAAACGTATGAACGAATATATGAGACATTCCTGTAATAATGTATAATTGTGATGTTTAATAAATATATATTTTAGTAATATCTGTGATTTATTTACTGATTGTCCCTTACGAGTCCCAACTTGTCTTGTCTGACAACCTGGCGCCAGGGAAAACCCGTTGCCCCTGTCAATGACCGCAATATCTATTCTTATCTCAACTCATCTTGTAGGGCCGACATACTGGCGCCAGTGAAAACCCAGGTTGCCGTGGTCACGATCTTTACTTGTCCTGACTTGTCTTGTCGACCCGCCAGACTGGTGCCAGGGTTGTGACATACCTCTAAGGAGAAGGGTGCTCAAGGCAGGGGAACCATTTATCACACTCTACCACCGACAACCATAGCGCGAGTTTCGTCCTGGGCAGACCAGTAGAGTCTTGTGAGGGGGGAGCCAATGTTCATTCTACATAAGACCACCATAGCACTAGGTTCATGACGAAACGTCACGGACTGTATGCTCCCCTCAAATAAACTACAATGCCCTAATCAATTAATAAAAACTCCAACACCTCTATCCTACATATTAATTAATTAACAATAATTAATTTTCGATCATTAATAATTAATCATCAAGAACCAAAGCGTCCTGGGTTGGTAGGCGAGGGGGTGGTAGGCGAGTGCTGTAGGGGAGGACGTAATCAGTACCGGGGAAATGAGATCAGGAGTAGGGGGGTCAGGAGGCGGACGAGAGGGGCGGTGGGGGGTGAAAACCAAAAGCCAATCAGAGAGCAGGAGGCGTGGTAAAGTGACCAAATCCGGCCAATAGGAAGACGGGATGACAGGGCAATACCACTACTGGTATATATTATAAAAAAAAGTAATTTATGTGTCAGAGTGGAGCTCTTAAAGTTATTTTGCTGAAATATTGAGAGCAACCATTTTGTTTATAATGTTTATTTATGTTTAGAAGTTTTTACAATTATTTTTTTTATTATTATTTTTTTATCACCGCGTCTTACTACCCGTTCGGGTTATACGCTTTAAGTACTACTTACGCTAATGGATTAAGAATTGGAAAGGTTGAATTAGAGGGAGGAAGTGAACCCGCATTTTCGTGGAGGGAGAGTGGAAAACCATTTAGGAAAAACCACCCGCAGTTCACCCGACCGAGATTCTAACTTAGATCATCCCGAACTACGCCACCGAGGCGGGTGTTTAGAAATTAAATTTAAACAAAATCGTTAGAGCTAATTTTGAGAAAATCGACTTTTCTCACTTTTTTTTCCTTTAGTAAACTACCTTTAATTTTAGGGTTAGATATCCAATTCCTTAACCTCTTAGGGCAACCTTATAAAAACCCTAGATACCAAGTTTCAGTCTGATCGGTAAAATAGTTTAGGCTCTAGTTGAAGGTACAGACAGACAGCCAGATGGGAATTCAAAAACCACTTGTTCGGATTTGGGGAGTCATGAAACGTCGACATTCATCAAAATCTCAAGTTCAATTTTTGTTATGATCACAATTCTTTCTCTACTGTAAGATAGCGAGAAAATAAAAGTGGACTCGTATTTACATGAAGGGATAGTTAAAAACTATTTAGGTAATGCCACCATCAGTACACCCGACCAAAATTCGAACCTTGACCTCCGCATCATCAGCAGTCTAGTCTACTGTGAGAGTAGCGTCTTAGACCATGCGGCCACAGAAGCCATTTAGAGCTAAGTTTAAAGAGTTATTGATTAAGGCATGTAGGAGATAGTACAAGGGAGATGTTAAAGTCAATCATTGTTTACTAAATTTACGGTTTGGTTTTAATATTTTTGATTATATTTTCTATGAAATGGAAGTGGGTCTATCATCCCCCACCCATCCCTCCCTATTGTCCGCAACTGTTCGAAGTTGTTAATTTGTCCCTGAGTAAGTTTACTACAGTTGGTTTTTCCTTCTAGTGTTGAGTTCAATCCTCTCTTCAGACATAAATGAGGAGTACAGAGGGAAATTCCATTTTTAACTCGAATTAGTACTGCCCTTTGTTAGACAATCATGAGACCTTTCTAATCAAATTTATATTATGGCTAGAAGAGGTATATATAATATTTAAATTAATTTTAAAAATAAATTGCTGGAGTCCTTATGAGGTTTGAGATATACAAGTTGTTGCCCCGGGGAAAATGTGTAGTACTACACTACCCCAACCCCTATCTCCTATAACCTTCAAATGTTTGTACAGAATCTTAAAGATTATTTTTCTATGTCAAGTAGCCTTAAAACCCAATACACATTTGACTAACCGGGATTTTCTATAAAAGCTCAAGCACAAACCAGAAATCTCATCGAAGTGCGTAATGTACGTAAATTCTTCACTGAACAACAAAGAATTCAGGATAAGATAAATCGTTTTATTAATTAAAAGATCATTATTTTCATTTGTTATTGAAATTTATTTAAACATATGATAAAAAAAATACTACTACCCATCTAAATTTCCCAGCATTCTAATGCATACTGGAGGATACCACATTATTTTTAGACTTTTTTTTTATAACTACTATCAATTTAATTAACTTGTTAGTTATGGGATGAAACGAACTTTTAAAGTATTGATACCAGCTTCAATGGCCACATGGTCTAGGGTGCTACTATCATTATAGACCATACTGCTGAAGACAGGGAGATCAGGGTTCAATCCCAGTCGTTTGCACTGAGGGTGGTTGTTCCTCTCACGCTATCTTCCCGCAAGTGCGGGTGCATTTATTTTACCTAAACCTTCCTAATCCCTAGCATTTGAAAGTAATTAGTATTTAGGCGTATAACCATAGTGGGTGGTAAGACGTGGTGCAAAAAAAAATAGTGATAACCAATACCTACACACGAGCATATAAATAAGAATATTTTGTTCCATGGGACAATAAATCCTAAAAAGAAACACTATTTTAATGATCGAAATTAGACACAATAATCATGTCTGTGATATACTTCCACAAGAGTTTTTTTTTCCAGATATACGAGCAAGAAAAGAGTAGTTATTTATACACATATTTATATATAAAATACATATTTTACAAACAAATGTGGTGAACGTGCACATATGAATACATCCGAAACAACACACATATTGTGCTAGACTTAATAGTTCACGATGTATGCATGCAAAATTACATAAGCCACATATTTTATTTATAAAATGGAAAGTAATGATATTTCCCCACCCCCCCCCCCTTCCTCCCATTCACTATAAAGATGCTTGTCATTCAACCAACGTTTTTACCCAAAGGGGAATGTCGTTTAGATGTCTTGATGACTCAGAATCTCTAAGATATTTTATCCCTTTCTTTTTTAGGACCGCCCCCCCCACCCCCTCTATTTTTTTTATCTGGAAGAGTACGAAAGGAAAGAGGTGTGAGGGGGGGATGAAAAAAAAACACGTGACGAACAGCCCCGTTTCCCCTTCCCTTTTACCCAACGAAAACATTCTAGAACCGTAGCTCTTTCAAAACTGTACGGATCCGGAATCAGCAATAGGCGCTTGTCGCAGATGAAGGATATAGGGGTTGACAGTGTTTCAAAGAAAGTTAAGGGGAAGGAACTTGTTAAGGACTTGAGAGGGAAGAGGGGGGTGCATTGAAGGAGCGAGTACTAAAAGAACTAAAGCGCATACAAAATACAACCAAGCCTCAAAAGAGCGTTTAGTTTCAAATCACGTATGAAATAAAAAAATATATATAGCTCTTAATTAATTTCTAAAATGTTTCTTAGGCTACTGCAAGTCGCAGTAAACACATTGACTTCTGAGGACAGGCACAGATGACGCCTAGAGGAAGTTATAAAGGGGGAAGGGAGGATGGTAAGGGTTATAGAAAGTTTAGTTGACGTGACTTACATGCAAAATTAACTATATTATTTTTTTATTTTTTAATAAATGGCAACATTATACGCCACAAAATAAGTCTACCTAACATATTTTTTTTATAATATAGAAAAGTATATTACACCCTTCTAAACTTAGCAATGATTTAGCTGCTACGAGCCAAGGTTTGAAAAAAAATTGGCTTGCAGTATGAAATTAAAAATCTTACTAAATTTCATATTTGTTTATTTATTTTCTTTAAAAAAGTTTATATTATTGATACCTACGACATTCTTATTTATACCAATTACTGCAGTCACCCAAGTAAAATACCTAATAATAAAATATGTGTTAAAAATTTTCTTTTAAGACTTAACTGTGATGATTGATCAGAATGATATTTCTTACAGACAGAACTGACTGTTTTGAAAATAGTTTTGGGTTGGTTTTACTGTATGTGGTTATTTGAGTGTTTACTAGTTTTTACTATTTTGGCAACATGTACTTAAATCAAGTGACGCTACGCCGGCAAGCAGTCCTTGGCTGCAACCAGTTTGACGCTGAGGCCATACAGAGTGCTACGCTATGTACAATACGCTATACTCGCTATGTTTGCTACATCGAGTGGTCACACTGAAACTCGCAATTTGTACGAAACTTTTCAGTCTCCTCCAAGATTTTGGAAGGTAGTTTGCACTGGGAGAGTGATGATAGTGACGCTGGGGCTCTGTTGTTACTTTCATTGCTAATAAACGTAAAAGAGAATGGGTACATGAAGTTAACATGAAAATAACAGTTTGATGAATTGCTTCATCATCTCGTATGTTCAGGTTCCGGTATTCTCCAATGGTTATATTTCACATGCATGTTTACTTCCTTACCTCTTCAATTAACTTCTCCAGAAACATCATAGTCTTACACACTAATACTGCTGGCTGCATATGGCTGAATACCACGGTGGGGCTACTGAGCTTGTTCGTCGGCGTCATCAACGACGATTTTAAAATATAGCTGAGAATCAAACACACCGAGACGGAGACGTAGCTAAGATAGTGAACATAGCGTGCATAGCGTACACAGCTCTGTGTGGCCAATTGTGTTGTTAAAAAAAAAAGAATGCTGTTTTTCGCCCGCATACCGAACTCAGCGTACATAGCGTACACAGCTCTGTGTGGCCAATTGTGTTGTTAAAAACTAAGATATTTTTCGCCCGAATAGTGAATATAGCGTACATAGTGTGCATAGCTACAGTAGCCCCATGGCTTCTTTGGTGCTGACTGACAGCTCGCAGCTGACTTATGACAGTCAACATTCAGGTATATACCTAAATTTTGACTGTCAGAAGTGACAGCTGCTAAATACATGTTTTTGCAGATCATATGGTTCGGCGTAGGGATACATAATTTGGTCTGGTAAATGTTCAAAGCTTTTAGCTGTCAGCTGTGAACTGTCAGTCAGCACCAAAGAAGCCATGGTGCTACTGTATGTGTGGCCACATGCAATGTAAATAAAGGAAGCTATTTTTCACCCGCATGGACAACATAGCGTACATAGCTATCGTAGCACTCTGTGTGATTGGGCCATAAGGAGCTGACTTGGTAAGAGAGAAATAAGACAGCGCCTACATTCAGCTCTAAATCAATATTTAATTATGCGTTATTTCAAAATATATCTCACACCAAAATAAAGCCGAACGATTCTAACAGGGAACTTTTTCCGTAATAACTCTATTTTTTGAATTTTATTAATAGAAAATAAATATGTGAAACTGTAGCATTAGCTCATTTTCAAAGAATTTTTAAGAATATTTGCAGGGCTATAAGTTTAGTCTGGATTATAAAGGGCTCTATACTTTTCATTCCTCAAACAAATACAGAAATTTGTTGATAGGTTCATAACAAAACATATTAAGATACTTGAGAACCAGAAACGAACTTTCCTATTTACTCTGAGATAAGTAGTTTCGTAGTTATATTTCCCCTCTTTCTTACCGACATGACAATGGGCGATTGTTTGTGAAGGGCAAAAGGTATAATCTTAAACAGGATGGCGAATTAGTGCCAGGAAAAGGCACACACCATTGTATTATAAGCCGTTTGGCTTAACTGTGATTAATACTTTCTCACTGACTGAGACGGCCATCAAATAACATGCGTGATATCTAATTGTAGTGTCCATGCAGGACAATGGCTTAAATGACGTCATAGAGGAACATACGCTGGTCACCTCTGGTGCAGGGGCATTGATCACCTGGTTTTTCAGTGACAAGGAGGATTGAATTTCAGCCGGCTCTAATGAGGATTTGTTTTGATAAATGTTTTACCCGCTTACCCTCCACAATAATCTGTGTACATTTCCTCTATATGCTACCTTATTCATCCCTACCAAGTTAGTTTTAATTTACAAATGTAACCAACGAGTTAACACGATTTAAGAAATAAATAAAATATCTAGAAACATTCAGTGTGATAAAAGAACTCTCCTGATTAAGCTTAGAGATTTTTTATAAATTATTTGATTAAATTTTTTAATAATTTTATTTTAATAATATGATAAATATGTTTTCTTTTTGTAAATGTCTAAACCGAAGAATGCTTTGATTAAACCAGGCTAATGCGTATCCCTATATTCTGAAGTTTCTATTAGATGTACCGTGCATTAAGCTACCTACTCTGGTATCTCAAACCAAACGTGGGTGAGGGATATTTTGGGAGGAGGAGGGGGATGAGATGGAAATAAGGGGGGAGGGCTAGTACTTGTGGTCACTCAGGGATGAATGACTGCACTGGTGAGCACTGATTTGTTTGGAAGGGTAGCGAGAGGCAGCAGCCAGCAAACTTCACTCAACACTTCCATGTGGTGAAGAGCTCTCTACATAGGAACACACACACACACACCCTCTCTTTCTATCTATCTCGCTTTGTATTTCTCCCTCTAACATCCTAACACTCCGTCTCCCTCTACTCTCTCATTTCTTCCATTATACCACTAGTGGCCAAACATGGTGAGTCTCTTTATTAGCCTTATTTCACATGGAAAATTTAAAAGTGATGTTTCACGTTAGTCCTTCTATATGTGTATAGATGTATACATTTGAACTAATGACGAATTTTGACCTAACATAATACATATTTTGATGTTATATATTCCTTATACGTATCTAAGACATTGTAGGTATACAGCAACTTTTACAAATTTGACAATTTAGAAATTATTTGGCACTCTAAAATTAACACCAAGCATTAGGTTATACTTAGTAACTAAACATACCATTCCTTACAAGTGGTGCCACATTAAAAAAATACATAAAAACACAAAATTATAGTAGTAGGCCTACCTATATAATATTTTCGACGAATTAAAAAAATTGTAGATAATGGATTTCTTTTTAAACTGCTTGCATTTAAAATATAACAATTATTTTTATGGCATTGGAAGAGCTCTCTTAGGCGAGTGTCTTGATGTAAAATTCAACATTTTTAAAGATATTATAAATTTGCTAAATTCAGTACCAGTCCCATGTAATGTGTAGATCAGTTATGTATATTTAAAAATAATATGAAATGTTTTAAAAACAAATCCTGGAAAACACGTCAAGTTTGTGAACACCAACACACAGAAGTTTTATTTTCTAATATGGAATGTAAGGACTTGATTCGATATAGAATTAAACTAGTCTCTTAGACAATATAATGAGCTATGTTTGAGAGTTAAGTTTGCATAAACATAAATATCTTAGCCCCCAAGTTTTAATATACATTTACGCTTCCATTTGCAAGCGATCACTATAAAAATTATAGGTAATTCCCTAACATTAATTATAAATATAACTACGACTTCAAGAGGGGAGGAAAGGAAAAGTGAGCTAGGGTTCGTATTTTTATAGATAATTTTTTTCTGCAAATAATATTTTGACAAAATAAGTCAAATACTGCTTCACTAAATGTGATTTATTTTATAACTATGGAAAGTTAATTTCAACCGATATTTTATATTTGTCATTGGAATCTGAAACTTGAACAAAAACCTTTCGAAATTAAGATAAAAGTCATTAGCTCAAATTCCGTAATGCTCATGAAAAATATAAACTGTAAGGAAATTATGTGTAGAAGATTAGACTAAATATAAGCCTTTCTACTGAATCAATATTTTATTTATTTTTGCTCTAAAGGTTTTTTTTAACTATAAAATATTTACCCTAGCTAATCTTTCCTCCCAGCCGCCTGTGGACTCTTAAGTGGAAAGTTTAAGTTTCATGAATGCCAATGTGCAAAAGCCAAAATGTATTAATCATAATAATTAGGTTTCCTCATGACATACTGTTTTGGCTGAACTTTACTTACCGACAAGTCCTTCATCTATAAAGTATATTTTCTATGTAACCAAGACTGAAATTAAGGTTTATTTGTTTGCCTTTGTGCAGTAACTACATTATTATTAGCTTCAAACAACGTCACAAACAGACGACTCATTGGAAGTTTTACCAAAAGCGAATGTTTATATGGAAGATAAAACTAGAATAAACATGAAGGTGATAATTACTTATAAAAGAATACCAACATACAAAGAGATAAGCATGTCAGTGACATTATTGTTTATTCACTAACTGAAACAATCAATGGGTATAATTGCTTATATTAACGGAAGGTAAAGTCCTTTTCAAAAACCAACAAGAAAGTTCTGAACTATAAAATTTCATAGCCAGGAACAAAGAGAAAATGGATAATGATGATACCCATGTGAATCATAACTATTTTCAACTGGTAATTTCATTTCTTTTCAAAGAAAATTGTACCATTTATGTTATCTGTGAGTAACACCATTTATTTAAAGCATAATATTATTATTGAAAAGACTGAAATGTATACGTTGATTTTAATTTAAATTTTCACTTTATTATATCATCTTCTCCCTCCTATATTAAATAGGTAAAAGATTTTTTAACTAGGCTTTTAGTGTGTGATTTCCGAACCAAATAATTATATAGCCACTTGTCTTACAAAGTAACTTAGTTTTAAAACTGATAAAAGAGAGTCCCCACGGTGGTGCATCACGTCCAACTCGAGTCATATCTTTAAAAACTTGGATGGACTGAGATATAAAGAAGACTTAAATTTTCCCAAATTAACCAGGCCATGGGTAATATTAAAAAACAGTTCTGTAATAACTTCGGTAAAGAGAGTAATAGTGGAAACCAAGACAGAAACAAATATTCATAAGACACAAATGAGAAAATACAGAGTGAACTGCAATGCAAAAACTAAGGAAAAGACGGCCACTCATGACAATATTTGACGTACCCTTACACTCGACAAATGACCAGATAAAAGAAGCGACTTACAGACAAAATCTAGCAGGCACAAAGACAAAGGAATAATATAATGAGGGTTCCAACATTAGGTTTAAGACAGGACCGAGAAATAGAATCGTTGTTATTATTATTATTATTATTATTATTATTAGCACCGCGTCTTACTATCCGTTCGGGTTATACGCACTTACGCTAATGTGTAGTGGTAGGGTGATTGTGAGATGAAATGGAGGACCTACAGTTTAACGTGGAATCCGAACCACGGTGGAGGCCTGGCATTCCCCACATTCACAAGATGTCTTGTCAGAGGTGAAGGAAGGGTTTGGTAATAAGATAAATTTATGCCAGTACCGGGGATTGAACCCCGGCCGCCAGCACAGAAGTCTGACACCTTACCCCTATATCGCCAGGTCACCTAGAATCGTTGTTAACCACGTAGTAGAGGTAGCCCCTGAAGCAAGGAAGTTACTATTGAGAAACATAGTATACGTGGGCTATAGCTCAGAAGAGATAAATGACTACTTCTTAGTAAGAATCTGTCATGACCTGGGCCACACTAGCAATTACTTCAATAAACAAAAGGCAAATTGAAGGAATTGCGTTGAGATGGAAAAAGAGTCAAAAACTCTATAAATAAATCCGGCATAGCTTGCTTAAGCAGTTACAAATAAAAATGTAAGAAGCGCGATTCTAAGGAATGCTCCACATACACCATGCTAGTACAAATACTCAGAAAAAAGACTAACTATGGACAGCATTAGAATTCAAGAACAAGAAGGGGCAAAATACGGTACAGGACTACTAGAAAACTATATATGGAGATTATTAAAGTAGTAGTAGTAGTAGTAGTAGTAAGAGACTAGGACCAGGTGGAAATAAAATAAAGTAAACCTCCATCAAAAAAATTTGTAGAAAACAAGAAAGAACTGCAGAAGAATAAGAAGAAAAAAGGAGGCCTGCTTATAATAAGAGCCCCACAGACATATAAATGGAAACTGACTCAAATGGAGGTGAGTAAGTTGGGGCTGGAAGACAAAATAGTAATAAAACCTGAAATTGAGACTTTAAAATTAAAATTCTGGACAAGAGTACCACGGAAAAGAAATGTGGATGAACTTTCAGGAAGTGTCACAAATGGGGTAATGGTAATCTCAGCCCCTAAGTGGAGAAAATGTAGACTAGGAAAGAAGAAAATTTTAGGAAACTAGCTCGGTAGAGATAAATACCAATATAGATACAAATTTGCAATTATTGAAGTAAGAAGAACATCAGAACCACCACCTGGCCTTGCGACACTTTGTAAGGCTAGGACATGGTAAAGGAAAAACCATGACATTCCCATCTCCTGAAGCACTGAACCAGAACCTCTTGAAGGCATTCAATATCCCAACAGATCCAGCGAGCTTAAGGACAAAAGTAAAAAGGTATTTTTTAATAAAAACAAAACTTTTAACGATGATACTTTATACGATCAATTTGTACGAGCACACGGTCACTTAACGTTTTATCTTTTATAAGCGTGGTATTGCAGCGAACTACATACGTACCATTCTTTAATAGAATAGTAAGTCAAGAGAAATATTACATTCTAATAGGGCAACTGAATGCAGTGAGGAATGTGACCATGCCGCTTGCAGTACTAAAGCTTACATAGGTCATGAAGTTTATATAGTGTGTCTACAAGAACCATACAGTACAAACGGTAAAATTCCTCACATGACAATGACAATGAGGATTATAATGACTGGGGCAGCACGCATGAGTGCTAACTTCATATATAATAAAAGAATATAAGAGATACAAAGATACATCGACTGAATAGTGATAATATGGCATGTGTGGGAATAGGATCTAGGTCAGTTAGGTATGTTTTAACCAAAAGTACTTCCAGTACTCAGAAAGTATAAATTCATATCTCAAGAAGATAATAGAAATAGATATGCCGTATGGAGTCATACCAACAGTATATGCTGCATAATCTTACGAAAAGTCCCAGTTGTGGTTCAGCTCAAGAACGATTAAACTAGGTGAAGATCTTGAAATTCTATATGATATACAGATAGAGATTGTTTACAAACCAAACCACTGGCTAATCATGCAAGAAGAGCTTAAGCCTCTAAAGATATTGACGTTATAATATATAATTTTGCAGCTGCTAACATGATACAAGAAATGAACGTGACTTATTAATGTTCACTTTACTATAATGTATCACTTGCTTATCTGTTTCAAAACTGACAATGATGGAGAAGGCCAAAATATAAGAAATGGGAATGAGAAGAAAATACAAACTTGTTAAGACAAACTGGGATAAGTTAAGAAGAGAGTTAGTGAGACCAACCCCTGTGGTACCGGGGAATAATATTATCATGAAATTGAAATAACTTATGCAGTTTCTGCAAGCAGCCATAAAAACAAAAATATCTCAAAAGGGAAACTACATGGTTAACGAACATACCATATAATTACCTCTTGCAGAGATGTCTTGGGGATGCTGAGGAGGCAAGTATGACGCACCAAAGAATCTAAGATATGGTCAATATACCAATAATTTTGGATGTATACAGACAGCAAAAGAAAATCTTCAAAGCGAATTTTATTATGGTAAATGAAGATATCTGGTAAAGATATGTTAAAGACCAGCTCTTTTTTGACACATGGGGTGTCCCATTTTGGATAGCGACTGGGAAAATCAGTCCTCTGGCATCAATCACAAACCTAAAATGAAAAAATGGAAAAATTACTAATCATTGGAAGATGTCTGCTGAACGTTTGATGGAAACACTACTACCAGATTACAAGGTGGAGGATGAGGACCAACAAAATGAGCTTACAAGACGACAAATGACGGAAAATTAAAACAACATAGAATATGTAAGCCCCGTAATCAACGATGAGATTATAATTATCATTAAATTTATGAAGAAAATTAAGTCATCCAAACCAAATGGCATCAAAGTAAAAGTATTACGACAGCAGAACTAATCGCTCTTTAAATAACCAAGCTTATGAATGAATTTTTGGCTACGAGAAGGACATTCAATGTATGGAAGATAAGGGAAGTGAATAAGAAAAGATCTACAGAAGATGTCATCTGTATGGCGATGAATCTCATAGAATAGGCATAGGCTAAATATATAATAGGGATATTCTTGGACATCTAAGGGTTTTTTCGACAAACCATAGTGGCCTTCACCATTTAAAAACTTGAGTGAGATCGAATGTTTTGGAATGTTATATTACAGTTGTCAGGACTATTGTAGGGACAGGTTTGCAGCAATGAGATGTTTGGGAATATCATAAGGATGAAGGAGATAGTCAAAATAAAAGCCACAATAAAAATATAAATTAGAGTAACCATCCGGGATGAATGGCATATGAGAAGCACGAAAGAGAGATGAAACTTTGAGCTACTTCCCAGCGTGCATAATACAGTGGAGATTAAACACCTGCATTCCCCTAGGAGACTATTTTATTACATTGCTGGGCATGGGCCATACAAAGCGCCTCTCTACAAGAGGAATCTGACAGAAACCAGCCAATACGTCTGTGGTTAATAAGAAACTCCAAAAAATTTAGTCTGGAGTATGCATAAACACTAAAGATCTGGGGAAACAACAGCTGGCTGCACTCTAGGGCATTCAAGACTTTTACATACTGCAAGACCAAGAATTATGACAAATACTACACAAAGTATCTACTGCAATATAATAGAAGAAAAGTAATGACTACATCGACAAACAGCAATAAGAAAAACCTCAAAAGAACAGATACGTAATAAAGAACAGAGGCCAATAGAGGAACCAACAAGAAGGTAGCAGCATGAACAAAGAACAAGATTGGACAAATGATAGGGGAAGAAAGGGAATAACCAACAGTAGTAGTAGTAGAAGAAGAAATTCACCAAAAAACTCTAATGATAAGTGCAGGGTAGAGACATATATATGAAATCAGGAGTTATCCAAGACTAGTATCCTCGTGGCCTGGAGATACTGCTATATATAACCTACATATACCATCTTACTTCAGAGACGTCATATCCACCTGTACTTAATTCATTAAATCCATAAACAATTTATACAAAGCAAGATTGACTCAAATACTTTCAATTTCAAACATTTATATTTACGTCTGGAAACTTTTTTCCGCAAACATTTAAATATAGAGGTGAGCATGACCTTGATATTCCCTTTTTGACCTGGCGTGTGTTCACATCTCAGTGCAACCATCTTTCAAACTTTATATTCAAAATCAAATTAGATATTTTCAAATTCTTATTTTTGAACCATCAAGCGAAATTTAATTCATCACGGTCTTACACATAATTCTCTATCATCATCCCTATTTTGTTAACCTAAAAGCCAATTTCATCGATCCTAAATTTACTTCCATAATATTTTAATATTTTTATTTTTATATGGAATATATTATTTTTGGCCATATAAGGTGTACTGTCGACCTCCATAAGCCATGGATATGTTTTAGAAACAACAATAAAGCCGTTGAGTTTGACTTGTGTATACGGGTTATTGTTCATGTTACAAAACTCAAGGTGGATCCCTTGAAGTGTAATTGGGCGTGACTGACATTGACTGACTGACCGGGACCCATTTACTAGGAGGCCTCGACCATTACAAGACTCTCGAGCAACTGACTCGATGTTCGCCTCAGGTAAACTCACTGATCAATCACAGACCCTAGTGCCACAGTCGCCCATCAACGTCGCTATGTGCACACGTGACAAAGGTTATTGGTTTTCTTAATGTTTTAAGATTTTATATTTTCTCAAAACTTTATAAAATGTCAAGGAATATATTTGATGTTTGGCTTCAGGTAAGTAAATTTACAAGCCAAATTTTGTTATTGGAAAAATATAAATGAACATATATATATTAAAGTTAATCTCATTGGTGAGACATTACTTCCGTGGTATTTTTAAGTCGCCTTAACCGTTGTAAGAATTGTTCTCTGTGTACAACATCTGGTAGATCCTGGCTTATTGGGTAAACAGTGAGAACATTGGCAGTAGTCATCTCCGGAGACAGTGTTCGACTCAAAGATGAGTTATCGGATATGTAGTAAATATCATACTAATATTATAAAGAGGAAAGGTTTGATTTTTTGTTTGTTTGTTTGTTTGTAATGAATAGGCTCCGAAACTTCACTGTAAAACATTGTGTATTTTCTTTTATTATATTATTATGCCCGTGCGAAGCCGGGTTGGGCTGCTAGTTTTGAATAAAGAGAAGGGTTAAGGGGGAACCCGCATTCATTCACTTTTGTTTCAAATCCACTACGCTTCGTGCTTGTAGAGAACTTCAATTCAATTTCCCTCTCTGTTAATTTACTTGTGTACAGCTAGACATTTTGTCACCTGTAGGGTTGACTGACTGGTAGGTATAAATTATTTCCAAAAATATATTCCGAGACAAAGAAAGTAGAGGGTAGGTTTCTTCTTTTTTTTCTCAGCTAATGTTTGGAGGGCCGAGTTTGGGTTCTATCTCAAAATTATATATGTCTGTAGTAGTTTTCACTCAACATTATTTCAGTATGTACACATGTATTAATATAGTATATTATTAATTATCAATAATAGTATATTAGATTTGTATTTCTAATTAAGGTGTAGGCCTAAAACCTTGATATTGTGCATTAATTAATACTATAACTAGTTTTAATTGAAAGTTAATCGTTAAAATAAAAAGTCCAATAAATTAAAATGTGGGTAAATGTTTTAAATGGTTTTAATAATAATTCATAATAGACCAAATTAAAACTACTTTGGATAAAAACAATTTATGTTACATTAACATTATATACAAAGATTTTACTTATAATAATTTAAAATTAAGAAGGATTGTTTATTGGAAATGCACCAACATTCTTCTGACGAGGCTGTAAAAAAAGTGATAACTATAAAGGTGAAAACCACCCCCCAATGCGTTTGGCCAGGTATACTCTAATTCTTGTAGGAATAACAGGTTTAGAAAAGACAAATAAATACATAACAAAAACTGGTGGTCAAAGTTGATGGCATTTTACTTAATTATTATTTTAAAGGTAGGCCTATTTATAATATATATCGAAAGTTAAAGATGTAAATCACATTACTTGAGATATGAATAAATCAATGGAGTTTTAATAAAGTTTGTGACAGTCATTTACTCTTCTTACAATCAAAATTATATTATACTCAACCTTAAACAATAAAAATATAAATTAAAATAAGTAAAATTTTACAATACTTTACAAAACAATTGTGAAAAAGTTAATATATTTATTTCCATGTGTGTTTAATTCATATTGTATTGACAAAGTCAAGTCATTTGGCGTTAGGGAAAGAACTGTCAATAAAACCAATGACAAGCTAAATGCTTTTTTATTTATTAATAAACAAAAAACTTTGCAAAGTGTATAATCTTTAAAATTATTTAAATTAAATATTGGAAATTAGTGATTAACTAATGTTGAAATGAAATATAACAATATACGATTTCCTTAAGGGATTGAGTAATGTGGGTTTTGGGGTTTCCTATTGCTTACAAGTATCAAACAACAGTATGTAAAAGTGTTAAGTGAAAAAGTGGTTTTATAATGAAATTAAATAAATTTCATATTAAGTTACGTCAACGATATAAGTTGACAATAAAGATAAAAATGTAAAGGTAAATAATATGTATGTAATAGCTCTTTGTTACAATTGCATATAATTAAATCAAGTAGAATTATCTAAGATAGGGTTGTTACAATTCTATCCAGCCCCCCAAGAAAACCAGCATGGGTTTTTATTAAAATTATCCACTTAAAAAACATAACAAAATACTTATTATATTTTGAATACAAAGCAACTGTCTAATTTTTTAAAGTAGCTAGTCTATTTTCCTTTTAATATTTAAAATATGATTAATTACTTTAAATAGAAATTTAGATAGATTGTAAATAGAAGTAAATATACTGACATAGGACTAGATCAAACTAATGTTATTGAATATTTTAAAGAATGCACATACAATTTAAATTTAAAACATTCTTTTCTAAGAACAAATTTTACTAAAATGATTGCATGAAAGTTATATTTTGAATTTTATTAACCAGGGTCCATTGTTTTAATTCCTTAAAACAATTTTTTATTAAATATAATATAATTGTTAGGCGTGGACGTTATTTTCTTTGTAAAGTAACAGTCCAAGCACTAATTAACTTGTAAGAATGATTGGTAAAATCAGATAACATACATAATATCTTTAATCACAACACAACAAACACAATAAAACCTAATATAGCCCAACTTCTTTTTTAAATAGCCTGGGTTTTTTCAAGCCTGGGTTTAAGAGATATTCATTAAGAGTAGAATGGTTTGAATTTCTACAAAGTTAAACAATTAAAAATAACAAATCTAGAATCGTAGTTTTGTGTGTGTGTGGGTGTGATATGAGAACACACACGCACACATATACAAGGATACCAACATGTTTAGTTTGTGATCTTCCTCCTGCCCACAATTTATAAGCGAGGGGTGTCCAAATTAATGTATATACTCAATCGAGTTCGGTTATTTTCCGCTTTATACAATTAATATAAAGATTTAAACAAAACTCATTAAAGTAGGCATGTCTTTACTCGCAACACCATACTTTAAAATTAACAGGATCAATCTTGCTTAAAGTGTTTAGAGGTTTGAAAAAATAAATAAATGGTACAGTGCACCGCACTGACATTCCCTTTTGGGTTATTGACGACAAATTATGAAAATTTGTTTCCTAATTGTAATATACAATGTAAGTAAACCAACTGTTGGCTAGTTACTATATAAGAAAGTACGTAATACTGTGTCGTACTCTACATTTTAATCTATGTGTAAATGTTTATAAAGTTATAGTTTTCCATTAATTTATCACAAAAATAAATACTGTCAATAATGTTTCTAATCAAAAACAAAATATTCAGTTATTTTAATAAATATTATGTAAATCTGATAATTTATAAATGACAGCCCATTAACATAGAAAATTTGAGTGTTTCCTCAAATTGAAGCTATACCACCAAAAAAAAGACAAGTACATAATTTCTCTGTTTGTTCTTCCTTGGGTATTATATACTCGTGTGTATATATAATACCCAATATATGTATATATAGGTCAGTGACACACCCAATAGAGGGAAAACTGGGAATTGGTCCGCCCCAAGACTAAATACTAGTTTAAAAAATACATTAATTATGTGATTGTTAAAATAAACAGCATTAAAGATTTGTCGAGTGCATAAGATACCTTTTAAAACCAGGTTTGCGATTTATATTTCAAAGGAGATAAATGCTCTACACATTAAAATAACCCCTGAATTTCCCATTGAAAAAAAACAAATTCATTCTAGATTCGATATATTGTAATGCAAGGTCAAAGCCAGATACATATAGAATTAAAACTACCTTATTTACTGTTTAAAAATAACACAAATAAATACAATGAACAATCAATATCTACTAGTATTGTGATTGTCAAAAAAGTTTAACTCGAAATTTTGATAAATGTCAACGTTTCATGACCCCTAAAACAAAAAAACATGGATTTCGCAATGCCATTTGTCTGTTCGTCTGTCTGTCCATCACTATTCCCTAAGTACCCCTTTTATATACTTAATCCTTATTTTTAACTTATTACATAACCCTTAAAATTAATTTGATTTAATTTTTACCCTTTTTTAACTTTTTAATTACCCTAAACAATTCTCCGGGGCAAAGCTGTACTTCACGCTAGTAATATATAAAAAACAAAAGTGAGTTTAGGTGTCAACACAAAATTGATATTTCAAATACATAAAAGTGCACACAAGTTTGCAAAACAATACATTAAAAAGGGGAACTAGTCATAAATGTTAACACTAAGTCAATATACTATTTAAAAAAATCGCGTAGCTTAAGGAAACAGCCGTTATTTAAAAAATGTTCTTCACTAATTTAACACCTTTAACATTAGCCCTAATCTTTAGTTTACTTTTTTAAATCACCATTAATACTTGTATTCACCTAATGAGTTTATCGGAATTAAATATTTAAGAATGTCTTAGAAATAAACAAATATATCTATTGACATTATTTATTTGACATATTTTCTAATCAAGAAAGGAGGTGATTTTACGCTCAAAGCTCCTCAATATGTTGATTCATGTAAAAAAAAATTTAATGAGAAGAACGAAATGCAGATTAAAAAAATTCATACTAGTTAGCACAAATAGCTATTTGGCATTTTAGTAAATGTTTTCCTTGGCTCCTATAATGAGCACAATACCCTAGATAAGGTCCTGCTCGACGTTCTTCGACTTTAGTTTTTAGCTCATTGCCTTACTAACCGTTCGGGCAATACAAATATACTCCCGTTAATAGGGTAGGGGTAATGAAGGTAGAATTCAGGTGAAGTGTACCTGTACTTGCATATATAAATAAAATAATAACATTTAGAAAAAATATCTCGATAATGTCCGGCTGCGAATTGAACCCCGATCTCCCCGTTGCCAGTAGGCTGGACTAAATGAGCCTTGCATTTAGTTTACGTGCTCCCTAGTGCAGCCATAAATGATTTTAGTTGAGAATTTTATTCCTATTCTTGAACAATATTTTGTTTTGTGTTTGTGGCGCTATCTTTATACTTAAGCATTCAATCATATAGTAATGCTAGCATTGGTCGACTTCACTGGTCTTTGAGTAAAGTGCTCGCCTCAAGACCCGGTGTTCGTGGGTTAAAACCCCGCCGGGGTCAAAGGATTTCTTTTGAGTGATAACAATTCATAGCATAACTTATTTTGAAGGGAAAGTAGAGCCATTTGTCCCATGTCTATTGTGGTATGTAAGATAACCCTGTAAGTTTTGTGAAAATACCTTTCCCGGTAAAATGGTTAGGCCCTTTCGATCTCACTCATAGAAATTCTCGTGTGCTTATATAATAATTTGGTTCAGAAAGCGCAAGTTAAATACAACAAATGATACAATTAGTAGTTGGACTCATTCCTTTCCCACGCAATAAAAATTCAAATAATCAAATTAAGACGTTTAACACCAAACCAATTATTGTCATTAATCCGGTCCTGCTTACTCTTCATCTCTGTTATACACATTTTAAATATAATATCGGAATAGAGCTAAGGAAAATATATATCAAAGTAAGCATATTGCATTTGCGTGAAGGAAGGGTGGATAAACACTTAGGGAAGAACAGCCCTCGGTCCACGTGGCTGAGATTTGAACCCAGAACTTCCAGCTACGAGCAAACCAAATATGATCCTGAAACTTAAGTCGCGCACCCAACGATTCAGATCTATTGAATAATTGTTCGATAAAATATCTCTTTAAAATATGTATTAGTGTTGTGATTTATGAAAACATTTTCTTACGAACTTATTAGATATAGTTCTTACGTTGCATGAAATAAACTATTAATATTTCTAATGAAAAGCTATAAATGAGAAGATATGTGTTTATTATTACTATTATTAAACTATTAGGAGTGAAGATGAATATATTGTTAGCTAATCTAAATACTTATCTCATATTCGATATAGATAAAATTTAAATTCTAGCACTTACCGAGGAATAGCTACTTCCTTTATTTGTTTGGAGATTTGTATTTTAGAGGGTGGCGGTTTTTTGTTCTCCATGGGCACCGTTTTAATTATATTAATATTACCATATATTACTACCCGTCCGGGCTATACACACACTAATGTGCAATGGTAGGGTGATTGTGAGATCAAATGGAGTATCTACAGTTTAACGTGGGATCCTGAACCACGGTGGAGGCCTGGCATTCCACACATTCACAAGTTGTGATTAATACACGTCTTGTCAGAGATGAAGGAAGGGCTTGTCAATAAGATAAATCTGTGCCGGGACCAAGGATTGAACCCCGGACTCCCATCACAGAAGTCTCAAACTAGTTTACTTAGTAAAACTTAGTATATTTGTTTGAAACTATCACAAATATATTAACACATAAATAACTATTCACACATGGACTAAATATATAAAATAATAATACTTAAAATGTATTGCATTTTTATAGTAAAAACAAACAAAAAACATTAAAAATATTCTCACTGAAGAATGTCTATTTGAAAACCAGTTTGGGACGTCAGTTGCAACAAAAACTCATGGAACTGTGAGAGGAGCTAGCGGGTCGTTGAGCGGTGGAGGAAATGGCTTCAAGAGACGCACACAGCAACCGGCCGGTAGATTAAAATTTATAAACAACAATATTCTCTTTTAAAAAATACAACACTTGATGTGCTGGTTCAGAAAACTATTCAGGTGAAAAGGTATTCAATTATGGAGGGGGTGAATTAAAAATTGTGTGCATATATTCTTAAATTTATTTTTAATTAATAAATATAGTTTTTTTTAAATACGACCCTTGTTCAAATTATTAATTAAAATACATATTTAAAAAAAATATTCAGGAAATAGCCAAAGAGACAATCTCTTTGGAAACCGAGATATCAAATTTTTGAAAAGGTATTTAGGGCGTAATCATGGAAGAAAAATTATAAAAACAATTTTAAAACGTTGAAGTTCAATATTTTATATCTTTTTAATGGTTTAATTTACAGAAAACAAATACATTTTGTTGTAACAAAAAACCTTTTTTTCAAATAGTAGAAAAATTTACAAATCTGTTAAATATTAACTACCATCAGATTTAAGGAGGTTAGTAGTACAAGTATTTTAAATATTTGGTGGGAGTTCCCCCTTAAGTTTGATTCACAGGTTCACCAAAAATAGAACGCAGAATTTGCTTGAGCAGTGCAGCAATTCACACGCTGATTGTTAACCCATGATGCATTGCAATTCTAACTTAAAACAACTCATAATCAACATATTTTATTTTATAGTGGATAAACATAAATATATTAGATCATTCCTCCAATGAATCTTTTCAAATTATAATGCTATGTCTTGGCACTATCCAATACATTGATACATACTCTTTAGATTAACGGGTTATTTCAAATTTCCTCACGAAGTACAACGAAGCTGTCTGCTAGCTTCTGGCTGTAGTGCACATACGTTGTCAAATGTGCATGAGTACGGATTTGAGATGGTTGGTTCTGAGATTTGATTGGTTTTCCTGTGCCAAAAAACTAAGGCAGAGCGGACAAAGTAGAGATGAGTTGAACTCGAGTAGAACAGCTCGCTCCAATTACGCGGAAACCTTGTGATTAACTTAGAGCTCCTCACGTGACCCTGCTCTAGTTTTTCAGCGAACGTGTGAATCCACAGCAAAGCAGGGTCAATTACTAATACCAATCCCTCTCCCAATGTGTGTGCCGGCGAAACACCCCGATAACACCTCGGGATATTATAAAGATTATTAATTTATAACTATTATTATTATTATTTAATATTTAAAAATATTTTTAAAGTAGTTAATTTGAATAAAATTTTATCAAAATTAGCACTTAAATAGTTATAAGATATATAAAAATGCAGGTACCCATGAATTGTAGTTGCCAAGCAAAATACTGACTCCCCGCGTTTTTTTCATAGGAATCAGTCTAATCACACTTATTAAAATAAACATTATGTAAAAGGTTTAAAAAAAAATTTGTTGTTCATTGATAATAGACTAGGCTCATAAAATTTCATTTAATTATCGATACAAAAATTATAATTATATTTTATTGTTTTGTTCCACTAAAGTGCCACATTGAGTTAATCACCTACTTAGCTCAGATATGTTTTATTTATTTTAAGTTATAAAATGTTTTCTAGTATTTTACCTCTAGAACCAATATTTTTAAAAAGTAAACGCCAAAAAATTCAATCGAATAAAATGGCAACAAACGTTAATTTTAAATGATTTGATTTTAAATAAATAAATTTATTTATTTGAAGTATTTAATGTGCATTTTAATCGAATGATTATATCGGCACACGACCTCTAAACTCTACTAGATTTATAACTAACACAACACCCCACCCCCAGCCGTTAATTCAACAATGTGAAAAAGGAAATAACCTTTTCACCAAATATAATATTTTTTGACCATGCCAGGAATCAAATCAAGGACCCTTAGCTCAATATCCAGGCATTACTGACCAAGCTAAGGCATATATCATTCTTAAAATAGACCTACGTAGATACATATAATAACCTTAAGCGTATAATTACCAATTTCTATAAGCTATTAATAGATAATCAGGATTGATTTATCAAATAATTGAAGAATTACCAATACATATCCATGATCAGTAATACCAAAGGATTTACTGATTCAATACACAGTAATTATTATTTAGGATATTATTATTATTATTATTACTATAGTCATCATTTACGGTAGATTTTATTTATAAAATTAATTTAAGTCATATATTTATATAGCTATAGGGTCTTGAATGTGAACATAGGTATCCTATAAATACCTCACAATAAAGGTAAAATATCAATATTACTATACAATACATGTCTAGTCTTTATCATGTCTCTTGCCTTACATGATGATAATAAATTTAAGGGGTTCTAAAATAAGGTACTTAGGAAAATATATAATCCATAAAGAGATGAAGATAATGAAGAGTAGATAAGGTCAAGCAATAATGAGTTACATACTCTGTAATCATCACCAGACATTGTTAGGGAGATCAAATCTTGCATATTATGTTTGACGGGACATGAAGTACGAATGGAAGAAACTAGGTCCGCCTTATAATTATTGATTGTCAAACCTAATGGAAATATACAAGTCATAAAAACTGGACGTAGATGGGAGGATAACATTAGAATGGACCTGAAATAGTTAGGGTATAATTAGATGACTGGATAGAACTAGCTCAATATAGGGATAAGTGGCGTAATTTTTAAGTGCTGCTATGGGATATTAAGTTCCTAATACCAAAGCGTAAGTAAATATTTATATAGACGAAATTGTCTTTATAATATGATAGATATTTTTATACAAATACCAAATTGATTATTATTTATAATTATAAAATTAATGTTCTGCCTATTATTAAACCTGCACTACGAAACGATATATAAATTACTTCAGCTTTAAACTGGGTAATTTTATCTTCTCTGCCACTTTTATAAGTATTTTTTATACCTGTCCAAATCATTTCTATCTAACCACGCCACCATGATTGTGTTGCTAGTTCATATAATGTTACTATCGCCATTGTATGATTTTCCCAAAAGCAACTCAATTGATAATAAGCCTATATATTAAAGAGAATCCAACCGCATGTTTGCTAACATTGTTGTTGAAAATAACACAAGTATTGTAGATATTAGGTATATGTAAAAATGTTCAAATTTTGAAACAATTGCCATTGCGAAATATCAATACTAAAAATAAATAAGTAAATCAGAAGTATTTAAAACAATTTAAATAATTTTTCGCAGTAAAATAAAAGCTAATTAAGAAGCGGATTAAAGTATCGGGAAAATTAATGGGTCCTACTAATAAAGAAAAAAACCGCTTCGGTGACAACGTGGTTTAAATCACTACACTCGTGTTTGACTAGACTGTCAAAGACGGGAAGTCCAAGATTCGATCCCAGTTGGGTAAACTGAGGGTGGTTTTCTAATATCCCTCCACGCAAATTCGGGTAAATTTCCTCTAAATTGAGCCTTTACTAATGTCTAACTCTTTGGTAAAGCCTGGATTTTTATGTGGTATTAACCTCCAAAGTATGTACGTACACTCCGTCTTGATTGAGAGGTAGCAACTTCTAACTCACTGAGCCCGCGAGGTATGATATACCTCCACACATGACAGCAGAATAGTTTGCCTAGCTACACCCAACACCTAAATTAGAGAAGGCCTTAAATCATTAAATTATTTCTTGACTGTTGGAAAAGAGTGATGGGGGCGGTGCCCGAATGGTTTAATTTAATAAATTAATTTTACTTTATTGTTCTGATAATGATAAAATCAATAATTAATATTTGCATACAAAGTTAATTAATTATGTTTGCTCTCACTAACGGCTGGTATTTTCTTAGCTATTAAAAGTTTAACCACGTCAAACGTTATCTGGGCACTGCTGACCACATTGATTTGTTTTAAATGGTAACATAAAGCAAATATCCCCGTTTCCTTAATATTCATTACTGTTTATAGCCAATTATAAATTTATTAATGATTAATTATTATATTCCACACATGTAACGTAAATAACATATTAACTCTAAAAGATTTTTACTTTATTTGTAAGAAGCTGAATTTTAATAAAAACTTCTATAATTTAAGGTTCCCAATCCTAATTTAAAATATTTTATATTATTTCCGGGTGTACAAAAAATAAATATTGATAAAATCTCATCCATTGGACATATTTTAGTTATAAAAATGAATTTATTTGTTTCTTCAAAGTTATTATGACTGTGTATAAATTTGTGGGAGCATAGTTCAATTCCACACTTTATTTAATGTTGCCATAGCGGCTATAATATAACTATATGTAAAAATGATTAGTAATTAATACTTTAAAGTATAATGTTAACTGTGGTTAATTTTGTCAAATCTGTTTTTTACTAAATCAATTCTGGAAATCCCAAACAATAAAACTGGCAAGGTCGTAGGAATGTAATAATACAATATCAGAGTGAGGAGGTTTAAATGATAATTGTAAAGCAAGGATAAATTTTGTCTTGTTTTACGAGCTTAAAACCACTATACATAATATCTCTGCTTTTTTAAGGTTTGGAATATAAATATATTTAGGTAAAAATATATTATAGTTATGTCCTATATTTAAGAATATCTGTCTATAGATAAGGATACCTGGAATTTCACAACCTATGGTGGTGCATTTATTTCTATTCATCATGATGTATCCTAGGAGAGGATTTCGCATACATATAGTCAGGGTTTGATTTTCTTTTAAAGATACGGCCGGATTTATTTATCTCTGGAACCCTTCAACCAATTGCGGTGCGGTTGTTACTTTTGTATTGGATAAATATCCAGGCAGGCTTTGGCATTATTTGTGTATAATCAGGTGTTTCGGTGGGAGTCCCGGTGAAGGGTCAGGCGAATGTTTGTATACATTTATGGAACAACACAATTACTGTGGGGTAGTTTATATTATTCTTTAATGTATTAATCCAGGCATTTTTTAGAATAGTAATTATAATTGGATGTATTAGTGTAAGTCCCGGTGAAGTGCCAGCTAGATATAAGTATATATCTATGAGACCACACAATTACTGTGGGGTAGTTTATATTATTCTTTATTGTATTTATCCAGGCGTTTTTTAGAATAATTTTTATAATCGCGCGGTTTGGTGTGAGCCCAGTGAAGTGCCAGCCGGTTATTTGTATGTATCTATGTAACCACTTAACCGATTTAAATATAGGTTTTTCTTGTAGAATATTTATTCCAGCAAGTTTTAGCATGATTTAATCATGTTTTGTGTTGGGAGTCTCGGTGAAGGACCAGCCGGATATTTGTCAACAACTGATTCCGTAGTTAATTCTATCTTGTAGGATATCAAACGGGAAATTTGTAGTATGATAGCCTAGGTTTTGGGGTTCGAATCCCTTTTATTATTATTACTATTAGCACCGCGTATTACTAACCGTTCGGGCTATACGCACTTACGCTAATGTGTAGTGGTTGGATGATTGTGAGATGAAATGGAGAATCTACAGTTTAACATGGAATCCAAACCACTGTGGAGGCCTGAAATTCCCCACATACACAAGATGTCTTGTCATATGTGAAGGAATGGTTTGGTAATAAGATAAATTTGTGCCGGGACCAAGGATTGAACCCTGGACCTTCAGCACAGTAGTCCGACACTTTACCCCTAGACCACCAGGTCACCGAATCCCTTTTAAAGTTTCGGATGGATGTCTTGTATATTTTATCTAGGATATTTATAACCATATAAGCGATTGCCGTGTAATTTTTTTTTCAACTAGGCTTACGTAGTTTTTATATCAANTTATTATTATTATTAGCACCGCGTCTTACTACCCGTTCGGGTTGTACGCACTTACGCTAATGTGTAATGGTAGGGTGATTGTGAGATGATATGAAGGACCTACAGTTTAACGTGGAATCCGAACAACGGTGGAGACCTGGAATTCCTCACATTCACAAGATGTCTTGTCAGAGGTGAAGGAAGGGTTTGGTAATCAGATAAATCTTTGCCGGGACCGAGGATCGAACCCCGGCCACCAGCATAGAAGTCTGACACCTTACCCCTAGACCACCAGGTCACCAAGAGGATAATAAAATCTAGAGTGAACTATAGGATAATATTTATAAATAATATAATCTTAGCTATTTAAACAATATTTACTACTAATAACTGGTTGTTAGTGATTAAAAAGATACAAATTAAAGGTTATGTAACCACATTTGCTTGGAGAGAAGTCGGGAAACAGTTTAAGAAAACGTGTCTCAATATTTCCGGCCAGAACTAGAACCCTGTTTCATCCATCACTGAAAATGGACCATATAAGAATATTTTTTTGTCCGCATGAACACCGAAGCAGTATAATATACATCATTTACTGTATTTCCTCGAATATTAATTTTACTTTGTAATTTTGTTTAATATATGATATTAAATATTTTATTTTGTGAGTGTTTCGAGCAGATATCACACTGGCCTATAATCTATTATTAACTCGACGCTTTATTTTTTAAGTTCAATCAATAATGTTTTTACCAAACTTAGATTATCAACAACGCTCAGACCCGCCCCGGTGGCGTAATTAGCTGACGCGCTAGTTTACTGCTTAGCTCGACTAACAAGGCTGTGGGGATCGAGTTTCTAATATCACTCGGGTGAACTCGGGTAGTTTTTCCTAAATGGTTTTACACTCTTCTTCCACGCAAATGCGGGTACCCTTCCTCTAACTTAAATCTTTCCAATCCCTAACTCATTAGATTAATTAGTACTTGGGTGTATTACAAAAACGGGTAGTAAGACGCGGTGCTAAAAAAAGAAAACAAAATACCTACCCTCAAAAATTGCTTTAAACACTCTTTCCTTGTCCTAATGCTTTAAGATTGACTACATGAAGGTTTCTTAGGAAACAGTGAAGTTTTCCTTGCACTCAAACATATTAATAGATAGTTAGTCCTATGTGTGCTGTCTGGCCGCGAATGTTCGCGTATAGAGTAAAATAGTTAAATGGCGCTTGTCTAAAAGCAGGGTTGGAACACATTATTCACTTCATCAAGCCATGCACTAGCCAAATACTGACAGTTACTAATGCAGTTAACATTCATACATCTTCTAAACTGTTATGTTTTGCAGTAAGCCAACAGTTATTACTCCTTCCAAGTTAATTTCAAGAACAAATAAATTATGTATTTTGTAGGTTGCATTACTACTTATATGTTAAAATCTCATACTGCTCAAATAATTATTGGTTACCTTATTATTATTAATATTATTACTTTCTAAACTAAGAATACTACAAGGGTATGATTTACGGTTTTATTTACCAACCAGATAGTGCGACAACTTAGCTCAATTTATAGCATGTTTCAATACTGATTTAGGAAAACTAGGTTCGATTCCTGACACCGTGGAACTTTTATTTTTAGTGAAACATTTGTTTTTTTCTTATAGCCTGATAAGTTACTGGAGGGGGATGTTGAGTCGTTTCAAGTTTTAAGATAGTAACAAAGTAGTTTGCTGATTTCATCACTTGGTTCAGAAAATGCACGTCAGATACCTCAAATCAATTTATAAAATTAAACCTTAGGATTTTACGTGTCTCACTAAGTGAGATCGTTTATAGCTTATTGAACAACTAGATCCTTCCCCCAGATCTCAACATTTGAACGATTAGATATATCAAGCCAAAACTTGGGTTGCAGTTAAGTCATAGCATGCCTACATGAAATATATTAATAGCAATTTTGAAAAAAGACGAATAATTGAAATTGTGAGTCCAAAAAAAAAGTAGGTATACGTTCTATTATTAATATTTTTACCAAATTATGCAGGGTATTTTTAAAGGCTTTTACTGTAAGGGTTTAAAAAAAGATATATATGTATATATATTCTTACATACATACATATAAAATAATTTAATACAATTGTATGAATATATTTTCATTTTTTTTAAACAAATAGTCTCATAAACGGAATATTAAGAATGTTGGGAAAACACTGAAAAGAGGGAATTTTTAAAACAAATTTTTTATACTGTAAAAATAATTGTATTTATTTGCAAATAATACTTTTCGTAATATTTATAAATTAATCTCACTTGGTACTTTTACTAATGAATGCCGCCTGCCGACAACATTCGATGGAGCAGAACAACATAAACGAGAAGAGGATGGTGAGCCTAGGCAAGAAATCCAAATAGCCTGGCACAAATGCGCACTTGATCCTAAACAATGCATACATTAAAGATGCGTAAATAATGAAAACTAGCCAAACAACGCAGATTATTAAGTTATAAATATATTTCTGAAAGTTTGTTATCGAATTATTTTGGTTCCTAGTTAGAGCTAAAGTTATATTTAATAGGTGGCTGGTGGTCTAGGGGTAAGATGTCAGACTTCTGTGCTGGCTGCCGGGGTTCAATCACAGGTCTCGGCACAGATTTATCGGATTACCAAACCCTTCCTTCACCTCTGACAAGACATCTTGGGAATGTGGGAAATGCCAGGGCTCCAGCGTGTGTTCGGATTCCACGTTAAATTGTAGGTCCTCCATTTAATCTCACAATCACCCTACCATTACACATTAGCGTAAGTGCGTATACCCCGAACGGGTAGTAAGACGAGGTGCTAATAATAATAATAATATATTTAATATAGGTTAGTACAACTTAAGTTTTCTTATTTTGTTCAATAATTTATATTTAATCTCACTTAAAGAACACGTAGCATCCTAAGGTTTCATTTTATAAATTTATTTGAGGTATCTGACGTGCATTTTCTGAACCGAGTGGTAAAATCAGCACACTACTTTGTTACTATCTTAAAACTTGAAACGACGCAACATCCTCGTTCATTATCATATCAGGTTACATGAAAAAACAAATATGTCACTAAAAATAAAAGTCCCACAGTGTCAGGAATCGAACCTAGTGTCCCTAAATCAGTATTAAAACATGCTATCGAATGAGCTAAGCTGTCGCACTAACTGTAAGTTAAATAAATCTGTAAATCATGCTCTTGTAGTATTCTTGGTTTAGAAAGCAATAATAATAATAAGGTAACCAATAATTATTAGAGGAGTATGAGATTTTAACATATAAGTAGTAATGAAGCCTACAAAATACATAATTTATTTGTACTTGAAATTAATTTATAAGAAGTAATAACTGTTGGCTTACTGCAAATTATAAATGTTTAGAAGATGCATGAATGTAAACTGCATTAGAAACTTCCAGTATTTTGCTAGTATATGACTTGATGAAGTGAGTAATGTGCTCCAACCCTCCTTTTAGACAAGCGCCATTTAACTATTTTACTCTATACGTGGACATTCGCCGCCAGCCAGCACACACAGAACTAACTATTTATTAATATATTTGAGTGCCAGGAAAAGCTCAATTTTTCATAGGAAACCTTCATATAGTCAATCTTAAATCAATAGGACAAGGAAAGAGTGTTTAAAGCAATTTTTGAGGTTAGGTTTTTTGTTTTCTTTTTTTAGCACCACGTCTTACTACTCGTTTTGGTAATAAGCCTAAGTAATAATTACTCTAAAGGGTTAGAAATGGGAAAGGTTGAAGTTAGAGGAAGGGAACGCGTATTTGCGTGGAGGGAGAGTGTAAAACTAATTAGGCAAAACTACCCGAGTTCACCCGATTGATATTATAAACTCGATCTCCACAACCTTGTAAGTCGAGCTAAGCAGTAAACTAACGCGTTAGCTAACTACGCCACAGGAGCGGGTCTGAGAGTTGATAATCTCAGTTTGGTAAAAAGATTATTGATTGAACTTAAAAAAGAAAGTTCTGAGTTAATAATAGATTATAGATCAGTGTAATATCTGTCCGAAACACTCACAAAATAAAATATTTACTATCTTATATTAAACGAAATTACAAACTAAAATTAATATTCTATGAAATAAGGTAAATAATGTATATTATACTGCTTCAGTGTTCATGCGGATAAAAAAAAATCTTATATGGTCTATTTTCAGTGATGGATGAAAAAGGGTTCTAGTATTGGTCGGGAATATTGAGACACGTTTTTTTAAATTGTTCACCAACTTTCCTCTAAAAAAATGCGGTTACATCACCTTTAATTTTTATCTTTTTAATCCATTTCCCCCAGTAATTAGTAATAAATATGGCTGAAATAGTTAAGATTATGTTACTTATAAATATTCTGCTATAGTTCACTCTGGATTTTATTATCCCCTTCACGGAAGAACCGAATTTCACCTTCTGGCTGATCCACAAAATACATTATAGCTAGGCCTGTCGGTATTTCCAGGGACTCAAAATAAAACACCCAATTCAATTAATGTTCAAACCTACCTGGATATAAAAACTACGTAAGCCTAGTTGAAAAATATTACATACCAATAACTTATGTAGTTATAAATATCCTAAATAAAATATACACAACATCCATCCGAAACCTTAACAAAGATTCGAACCCCAAAACCTAGGTTTATCATACTTCAATTTTCCCGGTTGATATCCTACAAGATAGAATTTACTACGGAATCAGTTGTTGACAAATATCCGGCTGGTCCTTAAACGAGACTCACAACACAAAATATGATTAAATCATGCTAAAACCTACTTGAATAACTATTCTAAAAAAAAAAACTACATATAAAGCGGTTAAGTGGTTCCATAGATATATACAAATATCCAGCTGGCACTTACCCGGGACTTACACCAATAAACCCAATTATAATTACAGTACTAAAAAAATGCCTGGATAAATACTCTAACGAATAATAAAAACTTCCCCAAAGTTATTATTATTATTATTATTAGCACCGCGTCTTACTACCCGTTCGGGTTATACGCACTTACGCTAATGTGTAATGGTAGGGTGATTGTGAGATGAAATGGAGGACCTACAGTTTAACGTGGAATCCGAACCACGGTGGAGGCCTGGCATTCCTCACATTCACAAGATGTCTTGTCAGAGGTGAAGGAAGGGTTTGGTAATCAGATAAATCTTTGCCGGCACCTGGGATGGAACCCCGGCCGCCAGCATAGAAGTCTGACACCTTATCCCTAGACCACCAGGTCACCAACGCCCAAAGTTATTCTGTTGTTCCATAAATGTACAAAAACATTCGACTGACCCTTCACCGGGACTACTACCGAAACACCTGATTATACACAAATAATGCTAAAGCCTGCCTGGATATTGATCCAGTACAAAAGTAACAACCACACCGTAATTGGTTGAATGGTTCCAGAGATAAATAAATCCGGCCGTATCTTTAAAAGAAAATCAAACTCTGACTTTATGTATGCGAAATCCTCTCTTAGGAGACATCATGATGAATTGAAATAAATGCACCGCAATTGGTTGTGAAATTCCAGGTATCCTTGGCTATACAGATATTCTTAAATACAGTACAGAACTAAAATATATTTTTACTTGAATATATTTATATTCCAAACCTTAAAAAAGCATAGATATTATGTAAAGTGGTATGGAATTGAACTATGCTCTCACAAAGTTATATACAGTCATAATAACTTTTAAGAAAAAAATAAATTCATTTTTATAACTAAAAATGTTCAATGGATGAGATTCTATCAATATTTATTTTTTGTCAACCCGGAAATATATAAAATATTTTAAATTAAGATTGGGACCCTTAAATTACAAAAGTTTTTTTTTTAAACTCAGCTTCTTACAAATAAAGTAAAAATCTTTTAGAGTTAATATGTTATTTATGTCAAATGTGTGGAATATAATTATTAATCATTAATAAATCTATAATTGGCTATAAACAGTAATGCAGATTCTGGAAAAGGGGAGACTTGCTTTATGTTACCATGTAAAACCAATCAATGTGGGCAACAGTGCCCAAATAACGATTGATGTAGTTAAACATTTAATAGCTAAAAAAATACCAGCCCGCATGTTAATGAGAGCAAACATAATTAATTAACTTAGTATGTAAATATTAGTTATTGATTTTATCATTATCAGAACAATAAAGTAAAATCAATTTATTAAATCAAACCATTCGGTAATCGCTAAAAGACATATATCCCTATCCTGTCTCTCCTTCCCAACAGTCAAGAAATAATTTAACCACTTAATGCCTTCTCTAACTTAGGTGTTGGGCGTATCTAGGCAATTTATTCTGCAGTCATGTGTGGAGGAATATCATAGCTCGCGGGCTCAGTGACTTATAAGTTGCTACTTTTCCATCTCGACGGAGTGTACAGTACATAAATATTTAAAAACATCAGTTAAAATATGTAATATTGCGAAAATATTGAATAAACTCTATTTTCTTACGTCTATAAAAATAGAAAAAACTCAATGACTCTAGCCCACAATTAAACCATACTGAATAGTTGGCCACCGTTTACTAGCGAAGATACTATCATGTGCTCTACACAATGAATCATCCATCCATTAATCTCAGTTTTCTAGACCAGAACAGTTTATTTTCTATTGGAGTAGCTTCACATTTGTCTTCACGAGTCCGAGGTGACACCGTTCCAGACCTGCTGCTTTACAGAAACTTTGAAAGCACTGGGAATCGAACTCGGGACCTTGGGATCTGTCCTCTATACTACATAGGTGGCTACGTTACTAATGCACACAAACATTAGTGGTTCGAAATTTGATTATATGGCTGAAAGTTTCTGAAGGCCACTTTTCCAAAACACTTAACCTATCGGCTATCACTTGTAGTCTATTAGCTGATAATTTGTGAACTAACTACAAGTATGATGCTGTGGTCGAAGGAAACGTTGGGGGAAGAAGATAGGGGAATAAATGCAAACTGTGTTTGAATGTTTGTCACGTGAAATTCCGGAAAAATTATCTGACAGCTGATGTTATGTTTTCTCGCTGCTCTATATTTGTTTCTTCTCCCGACAGATAAACAACGGGAAAATGAGCTAATCATATCCAAGAACTAATGTTTTTACAACTGGTAGAATTGTGTTTACAAACTGACACGCCGCTGGAGAGACGTGCCGCTGAGACCACTTTATGGCAACGCCACATTCTCTCCCTTTTACAGCACGAGAAACGTTTGACACAAAGTTATGTTACGGCAACTGTAATCCTCTCTGACGAAAATAATATCTGACATTGACTTTTCTCACTGCCATCCCTTCACTGAATACATTTCTTTATGAAAGTTTAGGTTGCCTAAAAAATAATAACTTAACAAGTATTTTCTTTTGAAAGACATAAAAATAATACCTCAGTAAATAAACACATAAATTATGTAATTTTTAGTAATAACTTTCTAAAATATGTATAATACGGTAAAAATGGAAAAATATGAAAAATAAAAATATAGTCCCAAATAATCTGATTCGCCAAAATTTCAATTTTCACATTTCTAACTGACAGGATAAGAATAAGTAATTACATAAAAATCCGGGCTCTACTTATTAGTGAAATCAGTACATAGGCGTATAACCCGAACAGGTAGTAAGACGCGGAACTAAAAAAAAGCAATGTTTTCGTGAGAAAAGTTACGCTTTAAAGAATTAATACGTCAAAAATTGTGATCTGTAGCTTTCCTTTTTTTTTAAAAGATATCATGAACACCTATAAATTAACATTAACAATTTGGTAAAATGTTACCATTCTTGACTACGAAAGAATATGTTTGAATTTTCTTAAAGATTATTCCTTCCAAAAAATGCTACTATAGCAATAAATCTGAAAAGTAGAATTTCTCTGAAAAAGCTAATGAATTGTCACCCGCTTCGGTGGCCGCATTCTCTAAATCGTCATTCTCACAATAGAATATATTGCAAATGATGGGGAGAGTTAAATCCCGTTCATATATACTGAGAGTGATTTTTCCTAAATAATTTGCCACTCTCACTTCATATAAATGTGGATACACATCCTCTAAATTCAAATTTTATAATACCTAACCCATTAACGCAATTATTATATAAATATATGACATGAATAGCTAATAATACTTGGATCTAACAAAAGTATGAAACAATATCCATACTTATTGTCAAACTCAATTAAATTGCATTAGATAAGTTAAAAACCTTGATTAATCAATTTTCTTACATGGGGGTGGATAATTTATTTGCTAGTTCTGATACGACTAGTAGCTTTATGACGTCAAGTTTTCACACTTTGTATACGTGGTCTGTAAGCGATCACCTCAAGAGTGAGATGTAATATATACCAAAGTCCCGATCCCTTAAACCCAATAACTGTAAAAGTCCGTAGAAGTTTTATCGCTGTTATGGAACGAATCCCTGCTAAATCAATGGATTAACGTTAAGGTGTACAAATAAAGGAAGGTTTAAAAATATTCCACCCACTTCGATGACCGTATGGTCTAAGGCACTACTAACCTAGTAGACCATACTGCCAATGTTGGGGAGATTGAGGTTCGAGTCTCCATTGTACTGTGGCTACAAACTATAACCAGCATACCTCCATCACCAAGAGTACATCCAGCACTTACCCCAGTTAACGGCTATACGAAGCATGAAGTCGTGCCAGCCGACGACTGTGTCCGCCACTACGAGTAAACAATATCTGGAGCCGGTCGGGAACGTGCAGTGTTTCCATTGGAATAAACCCACGAAGTGGTTGGTGCAAAAGCGCGGCCTTGTGGAGGTCATTGGAGCTAAAGTGCTAAGTGTGTCCACCCCTCCATCTTCTACTACCTCTCAGCATTGTTCGCAGGCGCTGATGAGGTAATCCAAGTGCTTATTTGCAGTAAATGACATCACCTTACGTCATGTGATCCATCCTCATTTCCCCCGCTGGTACAAACAGGATATAAGCGAGTGCTCAATGATTTTCAGTACTCTTTGACGCCTATAAGTTTTAAGAAACATCATAGAATATAAGTAGCCGTAATGTTGGGGATTTAAATAATAAAACTTTTTGTAACTATTTTTTTAGTGGGAAGGGTTTTACGTACTGATATTTAAAAATGTAGCCGCCTCTTTGTGCACTGGAAGAAGTTGAGTTTAATTTATATTAGGTTTTTAGGCGCGATTCTATATTATACAGAAGTTGCGGAAATTTTCTTATATTTTTTTTATTGTGGTTAATTTAGTTGAGTTGAGATTAGCGTATTAGTTGACCTTTTGTCTTTCTACGTTGAAATTGTTTATTAAAGTTTGCCTGAGGAATAATCCTTTACGTACTGGCGTACAATTTATGTTATTCGTAGGTATAAAGTAGTTAGAGTGAGAGTTAATGGCATGGAACAGTCTAGATTTCTATAACTCCTTTTTGTACGTACTTTGTTGACAAGCCAGTCTTCTGATATTTGAATTCAAGATAGCTCTTATATGTTTCTTGTAGAACCCTTATTGAGAGATTGTACATTACGGACATTATTAGAGTAATATTTCTATGTTGTAAACCGACTTTACTGCTCGTCCAATCATTAATTGTTCATAAACTCTGATTATAATTTTGGTTGTTTGGAGAGAACTTATTTAATGTTTAATATTAAATGTCTAATTCTAGCGTAGAACTCGCACCCTTGTGTTATCTTATGAAGTCGTAAACTTGCATATTTACCAGTTATTAATTAACTCTGATTATATTTTTGATCAACTGGAGACAATTTTTGTAATGATTAAAGATCTTATATGTTGCGTAGAAGTCGCAACCTAATGTCATCTTATAATGTTATATACTCAAATATTTATCTGCTATAAATAAAATTGCCAAAAGGCCCTAATAGTAACAACTCATGATTTTATTTAACTTTAACTCTAACTTCCTGGTAAAAATAAACAAGAATAATGGGTTGAACTGGATCGAGTAAATGTCATTAAATGGCACTGAAGATTTATTTGTATATTTCTCTTTGTATAACACTCTCGCTGTGGTGATAATTTGATCTAAAAGGAAATGGAATCTACCACCACAGGGGAGGGTTGACCATCATGTCTGCTGAAGGTGGTTTTTACCAATGATTTTCCACTCTCCCTCCACGCAAATGCAGGTTAACTTCCTATAAATATAACCTTCCTCTACCCTTAATTTATTAACGTAATTCGAACATAAGTGTATAATCCGAACCGCTAATAGGACGTGGTGCTAAGAAAAAATCTCGTATTTCTATAAATACACTATAATTACACTTACCCTGCTAGAAAAACGCGTGCGTACAACCTGAACAGTTAATAAGACGCGGCGCTTAAAAAAAATTTGATGACCGCTTCTCTACTCTTGTGGTAAGAGTTTTCTGGCTACAAATCCAGAGGACCAAAGTTCAATACCCGGTGCTTTCTAAATTTATCTGTGAAGTATCGTGTCTGAAATGGGGTAAACTCATTACCACAAGGACAATTGAAGAGCTACTTGAATAAAGAAGTAGCTGCTGTGGTTTAGAAAACCGAGATTATCGGCTGCAGGGCTAATTATGCTGACAACATGACAACATTTATCCGAATAGCTTGGCACAAGCAACGCTAACGGTGGTGACCACACTGTCTATATAGCTATCTGGTGGTCTCACACATTGGAGTTTTATTTTTTGATTTAGTATAAATTTCTAGAAAACTTTTCTGGCTGGCTTTATTTTAATATAGCTAAAACAAAATACGGAAATGTAAATTGCGGCAACTAAAATGTCGCTGTAATTGATTTATTTTGATAGGTAGTAATGGAACTATTCTTAAATTTGATATTTTGTTGACACTATGTCACGTGACTCGCATCGTGAGGATGCGGAATAAACCTCAAACTATTCTAGTCTAGAATGTCGGTGATGAGTAGGTAAGGATTCGAATCATTTCCAGCTTTACTGAGAGGGATACGGGATGCCACATGGCCCCATGCACCTGGCTGTCAACTCAGGTGTCCTGGATTTGATTTATTTCTGGTACCTTGGGTATTTTACTCTTAAGAGGAATAATCTCAACGGTCACCAAGGATTGGTAAATGAGCTTAAATTAGGTGTAAGACACACACTGGTCCACGTCTACATATTTACTATCATTACATTATCCCAGTGCAGGTACGTGTAGACAACGTCCATAGGTGTACCCTTTGCCACCAGAGTGGCTAATAGTTTACACACGAGCGACTGAACAGAATGTCTATACTGGTTTAGGGACACTAGGTTCGATTCCTGACACCATGGAACTTTTATTTTAGTGAAATATTTGTTTTTTCTTAAAGCCTGTTAATCTAATGGACGGGGATGTTGAGTCTTTTCAAGTTTTAAGATAGTAACAAAGAAGTTTGTTGATTCTATCACTAGGTTCAGAAAATGCACGTCAGATACCTCAAATCAATTTATAAAATGAAACCTTAGGATGCTACGTGTCTCTATAAGTGAGTTCTGTTATAACTTCAGCCCACAAGGGCGTCAAGGCTTTTTCAAGTTTTATAGTTCATTTAACTCTGTGTCGGTTAACATTCGAGAGCCCCTTTGGGGCTAGAGTTCGTTTATTTTATCTAGGTTATTTAATGTTTACACATGTTAAATGTCCGCGTATTGTTACAAAATAAATAATCCTATCAAACAAACTGTTATAACTTATTGAACAAAATAAGAAAACATAAGGTGCACTAACATATATTAAATATAACTTTAGCTTTAACTAGGAATCAAAATAATTAGAAAACAAACTTTCAGAAATATATCAATGAATTAATAATATGCGTTGTTTGAATAGTTTTCACTCTTTGCGCATCTTTAATGTATGCATTATTAAGGATCAAGTGTGCACTTGTTGCAGGTTATTTGGATTTCGTGCCTAGGCTTACCATCCTCTTCTCGTTTATGTGGCTCTGCTCCATCGTAAGTTGTCGAGAGGCGGCATTCATGAGTAAAAGTACCGAGTGAGAGTAATATAAAAATATTTCTTAAAGTATTATTTGCATATAAATAAAATCATTTTTACAGTATAAAACATTTGTTTTAAAAAATAACTTTTTTTTTCAAGGTTTTCCCAATACTCTTAATTTTCCGTTTATGAGACTATTTGTTTTAAAAAAATGAAAATATATGCATACTATTGTATTAAAATATTTTATATATATATATATATATTTATTTATTTAAAACCCTCACGGTAAAAGCCTTTAAAAATACTCTGCATAATTTGGTAAAAATAATAATAATATAACGTGTACCTACTTTTTTAATGTCTCACAAATTCTATTATTTGTCTTTTTTTCAAAATTGCTACAAACCCATATCATGTGGACACGCTATCACTTAACTGCAACCCAAATTTTGGCTCAATATGTCTAATCGTTCAAATGTTGATACCTGGGGGAAGGGTCTAGTTGTTCAATAGGTTATAACGGATCTCACTTATAGAGACAAGTAGATTCCTAAGGTTTCATTTTATAAATTTATTTGAGGTATCTGACGTGCATTTTCTGAACCAAGTGATATAATCAACACACTTCTTTGTTACTATATTAAAACTTGAAACGACTCAACATCCCCGCCCATTAGCTTATCAGGCTATAAGAAAAAAACAAAGGTTTCACTAAAAATAAAAGTTCCACGGTGTCAGGAATCGAACCTAGTGTCCCTAAACCAGGTTAGAAACATGCTATCGGTAGAGCTAAACTGTCGCACTATCTGTTTGTTAAATAAATCTGTAAATCACACCCTTGTAGTATTCTTGGTTTAGAAAGTAATAATAATAATA
>CABFOV010000393.1:182905-209641 GCA_902141375.1 Timema poppense | reverse complement strand
GGGGTTTAGGGAAGAAGAGAGGGTAGAGTGTGAAAATAACCCAACAAAGAGGGTATTGTACAAATGGCTATTGGAATATCAAGGTCTCAAGAAATAAGAAATGCATCTCTCTGTAGGGTTGCTAGAACACAAATAAACTTAGTGCAATACAATATCAAGTACAGCTCAATGCAAAAGTGTACTACGCATATCTTACAAATCATTAATGCTCTTATCTTCTTTGGTAGGTCAGCACCATGTGAATGGTTGTACTCTAGGATATTGAATTGTATCAAAACTAATTTTTCTGTTCAATATCACAGCATTTAAAAGTTAACTCTATAATTTACTATGGCTTTATTTTTTGACTATTTAAAAAACAAGTTTAAAACATATTTTATTTTAAATATCTGTTTCTTATTTCATTACAAAAAATTAAAATAATATTAATATGCATTTGTTTTAAGAGTATATATCTATTCAACCCCAGCTCATGATACTCTCTATACTCAGAAAATTTATGAAAAGCTCACTCGATAGAGACCCATAGTGAAAATATATCTAAAAACTTTTTTAGCTGTCTGTCTTATGAAAAGTGGACTGTAATAAAATGAGAAGAACCTTGGAAAATAATTAAAATTAATATTTTAGAATCAACCATAAAATGTTATATTTATATCTAGGATCTTTAAACATTTTATGTTATATTCTAATACTTATTCCTCTTTCTATGGATGGAATAGCAATAATTTGTTAGTTTCTATTTTCCCCAATTTTTCAAGTTCCTAACCTTAATACCTAATAAAATAAAGCAAGGTCTCACCTAGTGAAAGGTTCTTGATATTTGTTAATAAGTGCCCGAAGATCGTCAGAGTTGTTGGTGAAGTAGGCAGACGCAAGATCATGATAGGACTGACTAAGTGGTTTGATAAACCTTCCGACCACCTGTGATGTGTACTTGGGGATACCTTGGACCTTACAAACAAAACAAAGTTAAAAACTTATTAGATTAGGCGACACCTCTAACACTTATGTTAGTTGCGAGGTATTGATGACATAAAAAATTGCTGTCCACCTAGAGGAAACCAATCAACACCACCACATTCCTTATGGCAACTGTCACACAAAAAGAATAGAATAATTAGGAAGAAAACTCCTTTAGAGTGGTTTACCACACCACCTGTTAATGTTCGCTTTCTAATCTGTGTTATCAAGTGTACTTAAAGAGTGTCAAACGGTATTGTACCATTAAAGGTTAGGCCTACATTCAAATAATTAATATAATAAACACTGCTGCCAATATTTTTTTTCTAAATCAGAAGCTTATAAAGATCTACAATCAAGTTTGTTAACACCAATTGTATTCAGGATATTACCAAAATACTATTTTTATAAAACTCATGGCATTCCAGACAAACCATTCTTACAAAGTCTATAAACGTTACTTGGCATGCAATAGAGTATAATAAAAACTTCATGGTGTAAGCTAACAAGCAAAATATACTGACCGAGTGGCCTCAGCTCTTAGCAATGATAGTGCCAACATATGTGGATAGAGGGTGTCATGTGGTCGGCACAATAAACCCTTAAGTCATTAACAAGTTTTCTAGACTGGAGCTGCTACTTATTTATCCAAGTAGCTCCTCATTTGTCCTCACGAACCTAATTATTACCTCGTTCTAGATCCACTGCTTCACAGAAAAATTCATCGGGTATTGAACCTGGTATCTCTGGATCTATAGCCAGGAATTAAAAACTAGACCACAGAGGCTGTAAACTATATTAGTGTCGCCACCACCTTTGTTCCTATGTGTGGGCCTATTGTTGACAGGATGGGTTGCGGCCGAGGATGGGGGAAGTGACTGGATTCTGATTGTGTGGGTTCATAATTGACTTCCGGCTTGGGTTGTTATGGTTTTATTGTACTACCTTGTCTATTACATGTGATGTTAATGAGAAATATTTAAAGATATGAACAAACTTAGTGGAATTACTTAGAAGCTCATGACAGGACGAAGTATGCAAGGAACACTTGACCAATGGCCTGACTAACCTCTGTGATCCCACACGGTTCATGAACCCCGGTACCCTGGACTCAAACGGTAGCCTTCCAATACAGGTACTGATGATCCAGCGTCCTAGCTCGCATAGCCCCAAAAACGATCAGAGTGACCCCCTAGACTCTATGGTGATTAGTCAGCTCTGTTAGCTAGGATACACTACTCTTTATTCTGCCATCTGGCCTGGTTTACTGTGAGGAATGCTGAAATTTTGTTTATGTTGTCAGCGCATATTGTTCTATTTGTTTTCTAACTAATCACAACACCTTGTGATACTTGTTTTGTCATTCACAATCCAGAACACAACAATTTTAAACAAACACGCCTCAATATAGGCCATATCTTAGTTTTGATTATATTTATGATCATGAGAGTATAGTTGCTAGTTGGCCGTGTGCAATAAAAACTATTAGTTACTGTTGTATTTCATTTGTACTTACTCTGCCATGAAGGATGAGGGAAACAAGAATGTATTTCTTGTAAGCTTCAAGCATAACATGTGAAACTGCCAGTTGCCGGGGTCGTGATGGCAACTTCGAAGAAGTACAAAGCTCGGTCATAATTCTTCATAGCCGCATAGATCATGCCTCCATAATAATAGTAGAGTAAAAAGTATTTGGCATCAAATTGATTACCCTGTCAAAACAAAGCAAATATTTTAACATGAAGTAAACTTAGTCTGCAAATTTACAAAAAATCAAAATTGTATATGCAATTTTTCATAAATCTAGACATCTATTTTTTTCAAATATTATTTTACAGAACATAGCTCTTTAAAATACTCTCAAGAAGTTGGGGATTGATAGTTAACTCCCTCTTTATTCAATCTCTCCCTCCCATTCCCGACTAATTTGCCACGTGTAGTCAGAACTACCATTCTAAAAGTTTCAAGCAGAAAGGTTTTTCTTTTTCCAATCTCATAGACTTTCCCTCTTATACCTTTCTCTCAACGCTCATACTTCTCAATTCCTTTGACAATTTTGTTATTTTGTATAGGTCTACCCAGCTTTGCTGTCTGATCAATTCACAGAATGACTAGCTTTGTTGTCTGATTAACATAATAACTAATGTGTGTGTGTGTATATTTATATACACACACAAAACTATCCATCCCCCTAGTAAATTTGCCTTGAAAAATTAAATGGTGTCTGCCGCACTGTCATTAGTCTTGAATGTGTTCTATGGTGCAATAAGGTTGGGGACCTTTGCATTTAAGTAAGTAATACATATGCGTTTAACTCAAACAAAATGGGTAATAAGACGCTGTGCTAAAAACATTCTAAGAAAAATCTCAATATTGTTTGTATAAGGAATTCCTAACTTTTTTTGTTTGTTTGGAGAAACCCTTAAAATATTTTGTAAAACCTCTTGATAACCGTTACATGGGTGACCTATTAGGTTCTACTGGCATAAATTACAAAATATACATGTTAACCAGTAGGGTTGGTAAATATTAATCCAACTCATACTTTTTAGTAAAAATTTAAAATATACTTATTGTATATTTATTTTTAATAATTACTGTCCTTCGGTACTTGAACTTAGCTTAATAATATACTTACGAACCTCAAGTTCATATTATTACATGAACTCTTCTCTTTTATCTTCTTCAGATATACGAGTCCTCTTAACATATTTCCACATTATCCAAAAATTATGGACAGAACAATAAAAATAAATCTTTTGCAAATCCTCGTGGTAACCTAAACACAGGCTCGCAAAACCTTGGTTGGGAATAACTTTTAAATGATATCCTATTATTGAAATCACCATTCAAGCACTTTATTTGGTCACCTCCATTCAAATATTTCTAGCAATCAATAAAATGTAATTCCAGTTTCAGAATTGTAACTTTTGGATTAAAAACATACATTTTTTAAAAACTCATCAGAAGATTACAATAAATTGGAGAAGAGATGCACCCACCTCTTGACTGATACTAGTGACATCTGTGTTGAGGATATCCAAGGCAGGTTTGAAACATTTCGCCAGCAAACACAGTTGACACAAGTCTGCATGCACTGATGTTAGTTGAGAGTCAAACAATTGAATCTTATGTATTGCTCTACGCAACAAGTCGATGCCACGGAGTGGGGTTTTCAGCTCTACTAGGCTGTTTGTTAGCAAATGACATAATTCTGCATCTGTAAGAGTTATTAAAAATTGATAAAAAAAACTTGCAGTAATAAAAATAACCAATTTAGAAATTTATTTTCTAGAGGGTTCACTAACAAAAAAACTAGGTAAAGAAGTTTGAAAATTATAATTTTTTAAAACCCAAAAGATGATTTGTCAAATTGGTTAAATTTTATATTTAGAGATAACAATAATTTAATTCTTTTGGAACCTACTTCTATAAATTACTGACTCACTCTATGGCATTAGGAATAGAAAGTTCTTTCCGCATTTACAAAAGTACGCCACTTATGCATATCCTGAGCTAGTATTTCCATTCCCCCTCATTACACCCTATCTCTTTCAGGTCCATTCTAATGTTATCCTCCCATCTACGTCCAGGTCTTCCCAATAGTCTCTTCCCATTGAGTTTGCCAGTCATACCCTAAACACACCCCAATATATTTATATCTTTTTGAACCAAATATCTTTTTAAGCACCTTGTTTTTGAACAACCGCTATAACTATTGCTTTGTATATTCTGAGTTTCACATTCNCGCTATAACTATTGCTTTGTATATTCTGAGTTTCACATTCCTTAAAAGGAGGCGTTCAACAAATTACTGACAGCATGCATTTCCCGAATGTATTTTTTTCCTAATTTCCAATCTAGTATAGTTTTTGCTAGTCAAAATTGTTCCTATACTTTGATTCAGGTAGATATGTGTTTCAAGGTAATTTCAGTGTTGCCTATTGTTAAGCCGTGCACTGTGCTTTCGCCCCTCTGTTTCTTGCACTCTGTGACAAGCTGACAATGTTGGGCTATGAATGTTGGCATGAGAGGGGGAGTGGGGTGTTCCCATCCCCAGTATAACCTTGAAACACACAAACAAATGACAATTAGTATAAATGCTTAAATTCATTAACCCTGTCAAATGATATGTTGTTCACAATAATCTCTTAAATTATCATCCCAAATATGTGTTCTCTGTGTTACCCTATACTAAGTCTTTTCAGCATTCACTTCTAAACCTATTTCCTTACTAGCCTCTAATAAAATTTCTATATTTCTTGCAACAACTTCCTTACTATTGCCCAAAAGAGCTAAATAATCCATCTATCCTAATAACTCCATTGTACTGTTAAATGGCAAGCCTTCCCTACTCTCTTGCATTATGGTCCTAATAGCATATCTTCACAACATAGACATATTAATATATTAGCCTAATTATTATTATTATTATTATTATTATTATTAGCACCGCGTCTTACTACCCGTTCGGGTTATACGCACTTACACTAAATGTGTAATGGTAGGTAATCACCCTACCATTACACATTAGCGTAAGTGTGTATAACCCAAACAGGTAGTAAGACGCGGTGCTAATAATAATAATAATAACATATATTCACAACATAGACATATTAATATATTAGCCTAATTAATTACATAAGTTATAATATATTTCTTCAAGGAAAACCTCATTTTGCTTTTTGAGTTACATTTTGTTACTTATGGGAAAAGGCTAGAGGGATAGAAGGAAAAACACAATATGACTATGACGCAAAGTGCAAATAATAATTATATTCTTCGATTTATTGTAAAAACCATATTGTGTTTGTTTCATTTAGTGTTTTATACCCCTTTTCCTGTACCTTCTTCTGTCTGTGATGTAAAAAAAAGATATGTCACTAAAATTTGGGCTCTGGTTATTAAATAGATATAATAACCAGGGCCCAGATTTTAGTGATATGTCTTTTTTTTTTACATCACAGACAGTGCTGATGTGCTTATAAATTCTGTTCATGAATTCCTGCTTGAAGAAATGTAAATTTAATTTAATTTTTAGTCTTTTGAGTTTTTAGCTAAATCTTTCATGGTCATTTTAATCATCAATAATGTATGTGTAGAATGAGAACATAATGTTAGCTTCAAATTAACTTTGTAGACCCTTTACCTGCATGTTTGGAAAATCAACATTTCTTGTGAGTGACTATACTGGAAAGGGCTTAAGTGAGAGGATCTATTGCTTACGAAGCAGGTATTTTGCTCGTATTTAGAAAAGTGCAAAACTATAGATGACTAAAGCTTGTCATTATATAGTTTCCATTCATAGTGTGTTGTGTACAAACATTCCGAGTGTATTTAGCAAAGACATTTGAGGCAAATTTACGCATGTTCACCTTCATCTACTGCAATGCAGAATGAAACAAAAATTTAAAACATTTATTTTTATAAGTACATGCACAAATATTTTTTTGTAAAATGTCTAGTGCTGGATAATTTCACGAATCCCTAAAAATAACATTTTTTCCCCCAAAAATGTTTGTTTTTCGATTGCTAATTTCAGCATCATAGTATTTGTTGATTTAGCCTATGAAGCGGATTACTCATCGGGACGAGTAAAAAAAGAATTAAAATATTTGTGTCAAGTGTATTATTGTTAAAACACGTTTATTTTTTTTAAAATGTTTTCAGTCCAAATTATGTTAGATACCACATTCATTATGTAAATCTAAACTAATGTAATAAATATGTATGAATTTTCATTAACATTTTTGGGTCATTTTTTGTAATATCTAAGTATTGTCTATAGTTTTTGGTGTAAATTTATTGGGTTTTTTTTACCAATATTAGGTCAACAACATCCAGGCTCTAATAATAACCTATCGTAATAATATTTGTACCATAACACAACCTAATTTAATATTAAGTTATAGTGTGAATATTTATAAAATTAAAATAAAAAAATTTAATACAAAAATTGAACTTGGGTGAGTAGTTTATTACAGAGCTTCAATATCAATAAAACAATTTGTATCTACTTATTAAAACTCTAGAATAACTCTTAACTACCCGTACATACCATCAACTATTATTACCCTTAATTTTGTCCACACACAATGTTTTGCCACTGAGCAACCCTGAAAATGTCATATCTAATGTCATCAAAAGTTTTTACTTTATAATGATTTATCTTCAATTGTTTTCCTCCCAGTGAAAAAAGTCCGAACCAGACACTAATGTCTTTGTGTCAATGTTAATTATTAAATAGTCACAAGTACAAAGGTAGTGTAGAATACTTTGAAATGGAACTCTAATGTTCAACCCTGATCAAGCAAGTTTGGAATGATTTTCTCAACCTCTTTTCAGGTAAAAGCTTGGATACTGTACACATGTAAGTATTAAGTTCATTAAAAGGTGAGCTACTTACATGTGTCTGGTGCAAAGCGAACTTGCTCTCCATTACAACCGGTAATAAATTCTTGAACCTGGGCGAACAATATCTCATGGTGATCTGGTGTGGCAGACGGGGCGGGAAGGGAAAGTTTGACACACAGCACTGCAAGCACACCTAAAGAATGTTGCTGAAGGTCTAGTGTCTCCAAAACATTGTCCAAATGTTGGCTATTTTTCATCAACACTTCAGTCAACTTGCTTAGTTGTTCACACAGTTCTCGAAAATTACCTGAAATTGGTGAAATCAATTAATTCAAAAGAAAGATTACCGATAAAACAATCACATGATTCTTTTATGTTAAATTCCTAAATTTCGGTTATTATTGAACAATAAAATCTTACACAATGCAGGCCTATGTTTGTAAACCTTTACACTTAACAGATGCGTAAAAAGTTTTATTACTCTTTGGCCTAACAATACAACCTAAATTCTAAAAACAAAAGTTGGTTTTATGTAGGGGTGTACTCATGCACCAAAAAATAAGTACACCTAAGGCAGACCCATATTTTTTACTAATGATAAATTTTCAGCCATACCAAGAATCAAACCCTGGACCGTTAGCTCAGTAGGCAGACATTTTACTGACTTGGCTAAGGTGTCAGACTCTACTGTAACTAAACCTAGTAATCTAAACTTGAATGGAGAAATTATATCTTTAGTTTCACAAATAAAATGATTAAATTGAGTTCAGTATCCCAAATGAATACCNCACCTAAGGCAGACCCATATTTTTTACTAATGATAAATTTTCAGCCATACCAAGAATCAAACCCTGGACCGTTAGCTCAGTAGGCAGACATTTTACTGACTTGGCTAAGGTGTCAGACTCTACTGTAACTAAACCTAGTAATCTAAACTTGAATGGAGAAATTATATCTTTAGTTTCACAAATAAAATGATTAAATTGAGTTCAGTATCCCAAATGATACCATTTTTAAAAAGATTTGTCCTATTGCTGGAGTTTTTAGAAGAACTCGGCTTAAATGTATACTTAGCATATAAAAAATAAGTAAAATTCATTATTTCACTCTCAATTACAATATATGAATATTCTGTGATGATTAGCTGCAATAAAAGTGGTAAAAAGTGTACAAATATTACAAAATAGAACCATATGAAATCTTGATAAACAATGGCATACAGTATACATAATGTGGACATGTCAATAAAAAATATATATATTTTAACTATTGAAAAATGTATACTGTATTTATTTAGACCTTGATGAATTAATGTGAAGTTCTGTATAGCAAATTACATTTAAATATAGATTTTGAAACTTTATATACAAAAATAAAGATATGAAATCAGAATTAAAAGCAGGCCCTACTAAAATTCATGAATCATCAAAGTAACTATACAAACTACTAAAGTTTGTATAACTTTATTTTAAAAGAGAGCTATAAAAGAATGTGGTACTCCAATTAGAGACACCCACCAATTATAAAAAGTGTGTTTCCATAATTTTACTAGGAAAGTTAAAAAAAAACCTTTGAAATGCTCTTTATAAAAAAAATGGGAGGTTTAAATCATTATTTATTTGAATGTTATAAAAGATTATTTTGTTTAGTTTATTTTGAAAAGTAGGCTATAAGGTTTCTTTCTATTTTATTTAGCCTATAATCATGTTTTACTATATTTTCAAGTTATGCTCATAAATGAGATTCTAATGAGTTAAGGATGAGGAAGGAAGCATTTGAGAAGCAATCTGCCAGCATTTGCGTGGAAGAAGTGTGGGAAACCATTTAAGAAAACCACCCTCAGTAGACCTGACCGGGATTTAAACTCAGATCTCTTTGTCTTCAGAGAGCCAGTCTAACACAAGAGTAATGCCTTAGACCATTAGACCAAATGAGTGGGAATGTATAGGGCAATAAGAAATTCACCATTATTTGTCTGGAGAAAGGATGTTAAATCAAATTGTAGTGTGTACTTTTTTGCGTCTTGATAAAACTGAAATTGCACTTGCAAGACTTTTAGAAAGTTTTACTGAGATTACTGTTACCTAATTTCAACACCTTATACAATTTTTTTAAAACAAAAGCATTCCATAATATTAATTTTGTCTTTGATTAATATTTAGTTTTACCAAGTAATTCTGCAAGTACTATGTGAACCGAAATTAATGGGATTCACTAACTAATGGTTAACACAAATCTTTATTATTAGCTATGAATTGACTGATCAAACTTCAAATCAGTCACTTTACTAAATCCTGTAGTTTATTGCTTGGAAGAATACCGTAATGCACAAGTTGGCCAAAAACGAATATGATTCATGATTATGCTAATATTAAATAAATAAAAAAAATTAATATGTAATTGAATTTCTACTAATTAGAAATCAGTATTGTTGAGGTTAAGTAATCAAACGATAATTGAAATTATTTAACTATAGATATTTCATAGCCTACCTTGTGCTGATAAGGAACGCACATTATTAACAAATTGTTCTAATCCAGATGCCATATTTAATTATAATGCTACCATATTTAAACGAGTATATTGTTAATTTCGACTTTTATGGGCAGAATCTTTGTTCCTAATCATATTTGACTACATTCACTTTCGGGCCGCAGCGCTAGAGATTAGCAGGGCTGCCAACACCAACTCTCTAATCTAGCGATAGTACACGGACCTGATAAATAGGTTGTACTTGTCCGGAAGGATTTTACTTAGGTTTTTAGAATTATAGGTGCTTAGCAAACAAGTGACAAATCTAGCTTTCGGGTCCACGATATTGATCAACTTACCTATTTTTATAATATATTAATAATGAGTGCACTATTTTGTCTACTTGTAGCAGAGCCCCAGTAAATTACTTTTTAAGAAATATCTCAATATTAGAGTTTACAATTTGTTAAAATTATAATACAAGAAGTATTTAGAACGTACAGTTAGCAATGCCGGCGATTAGCGACTGAATGTCAACGGTAGTTTTACTACTCCTAAGACCTAGATTATACGTCAAAGCTACAAGATAAAAAAAATACAATTTCAAGCCATCATTTTTTGCCTTTGATGACGTAGTAAAGCTAAAAAATATATAGAAAAGAAGGTCTCTATAAATTCAGGTGATGACTGTCAAGCGGACTATAAGTCCATTCACATTTAGCACTGTTGTTTTATGCACACACACTATATATAATATGAAATCAGATAAGATGGATTTATATACATGCATAGTATATAACATAGCGTGTTCGAGATTGTGCCCAAGAAATGTTTACACTATACTTTCAATTATTGCGTTTATAAACGATATAAAGTGACTAATGTAAGTCATATAAAGTTGATTTAATTTTAAGTTACTAGAATGGGTTTATATTTCATGCTTAAATTTGTCTAATAATGAATAGTGCGTAACACATAGTGCTTAAGAAAATTAAACATATTATTTTCAATCATAGTGTTCACAATCAACACATAGTGAATATTGAATATACCCACTACGGAGGGCGTATGATTTGAGTCAGTACACTTACAATAAATAAGACTGCAGTTGACGGGGAGATTGTGGTTCGATTCCAGTCAGCTGTTCTGAAGTTCTTTCCCTAAATGAGTTCTTACTTTGCACGTAAATGCGAGTACATTTAATCTAAATTAAACCTTCCTCATCCATGACCCATTATCATTAGTACATAAGTGTATAATTCTAGTGGAATACTGCGTATTCTGACATTTAATTAGTTATATCTTCTCTTCGTATTCTCATTGGCTTACATAAGGAACGTGCATTCTAAAGTTCATGAATAAGGCATAAAATAAATAGTTAAATAAACTTTATTCGTTGTACACTATTCACTATGTATCACTTATGAACGCCAACATTTAAAATAATATGTTTCAACTTCTTGCGCTTATATGCTATGCGCTATTCATTATAAACTATGCATGAATTAAAACCCGTAGGCTCATCTAGTACTACGAGCTTAAGTAAATTTGTATGAATAAAAGACAATAGATTTAAGTGAGATTTTAAGCATTATGTTTCATTATTAACTATTGTATTTTTCTTATAAATTGCTCACTGTGTGCTATGCACTATTTACCATTAGTTATATGTTATTCATCGATATAAGCTTTGTTCGTTTCGACTTTTTGTAACAGTTCCACTCCCATGTTAGAGTATGTAGAGTACTGAAGGAACAGCCTGTTCTCTTTTCTATCTGCCACGGGTACAGTTACTTCAGCGAAACGAACAGCCAGGGAGTGAGTCTACACCGGCGAAACGAACGATAAAGATTAATAAAGTACTGATAGAACTGTTCTAACAAGTCGAAACGAACAAAACTAGTAACTCAGTGTTGGTTCAAATTATTATGTATATATATTCTTTTACATCTTTCTATGCTAATTTTTTGAAAATATTGGTATTTTATATAGCAGAATAAGATACAATATTGTAGTTGTTATTTCTAAATGATTTAATTTATTAAGGCTAACCAATTTATTTACTAAAGAGATAAGAATAGCTGGCCGTTGATGGCACTAGTGAGAATATTTGAAGCGCCCATGTGGCAAGATGTTGAAGCTTCAAAGTGATAATTTTAAGGAAACATACAAAAGCGTGTCAGAGAATGACAGAATAGTTAATTATATATGGCCTTACACAAAAAAAAATTATTTATATATATATATATATATAGTTAGTAATGATTCTCATCACTCAAAGCAAGTTACAAAATGAAAAGTAAACTTTTATATTCCATTAAAACCCTCACTATTAATATTATATATATAACTATATTATAGTTAGTAATGATTTTCATCACTCAAAGCAAGTTACATAAGTTTAAATGAAAAGTAAACTTTTATATCCCATTAAAACCCTCACTATTAATAAACATTTTTATTTTCCTTTCCATTTTATATCCTCCAAAGCATGTTGTCATGGTAACAATTTTGTATTAACATTCTTCCATAGGCAGTGGTTTGCATTAGTAACATCTATTGTTGAAACAGTAGTACCTGATCACACACTTGCTGATGGCTTGTTAAGAATCATTTAGAATAATTGAAACAACTAAACATAAGCTGTACGCGCATCTAAGTGAAAACTATTTCAATGTTAGGTCTAACTTAAGTTCATTGTTGTACTTGCAAAAGTAGCCACCTATACCTATCTTGAGCTAGTTCCATCCAGTTCACCTCATTACACCCTATCTCTTCCAAGTTCATTTTAATGTTATCTTCCCATCTAGCTCTTCCAGATTTTAACATTAGGTTCAACTTTTGATTTAATTTTCTTTTTCTTAAATCTTTAGCAATAATTTGCTTTATAAAACATAGAAAAAAATGAACTTTTGTAAACATTAAAATTAAAAAAGGTTTACTTGGAGTTTTGACATAAAACATTTGAGTATTACGAGCAGACTTTTTTTAATTGACATTATTTTTAATAGGTACCTAGGGAATTACTACAGTACCTATATATTGACATTATTTAGTGTATTATAGTTAGGCCTATGAAGTATTTTTTAAATTTATTTTTTAACACATTTTTACTTGTAATCTGCATAATTAAGTGATCACCTGTTTACATAATATGATGGAAAATAATAGCTTTGTGTAAAATGTAATAGAGGGTCTGCATATATAATTTGAAATGTAGTTTATATGTTTTTTTCAAATAAGTTATTTGGTTAATTTATGTGTCAATCAACATAATATTTTGAATCTAGGTCTGTAAAATTTCTCTGTAATATTGTTGACTGCATTAATTTGTTTAGTTTTATTAAATGTTTTTGTAGAAAGAGCTTAAGATCCTTTTAGCCCAATATATTATAGCCTACATTTTTAAAATGGTAAACATACAGTTATTGACAAAACAAATATCTAAAATAATGTACAGCACCTATTTATTAATCATGTTGTATCATTTAATATAGGCCTACCTACATTCAATCAGTGCAGTGTCACTTTTGCAATAAACTAGACTGCTAATGGCGGGGAGATCAAGGTTCGAATACCGGCTGAGTGTACTGATGCTTTTTCCAAATGTGAGTATACTTCCTCAAAATTAAACCCTACTAATCCTTAACCCATTACATAGGTGTATAACCCAAATGGGTAGTAAGACATAAAAAAATACTTATTGTATTTTTTCAAGCAATTTATTACAAGGCTTTAGAAATGTCGCATAAAACTTATAACAAACTTTGGGCTGAAGCTCAAAAAATAATTGATGAAGCATCGCAATATGACACTGCACTACATGGTGAAAAACCTAATAAAGATAAAAGACAAGCACAGTCTCAAGTGAGCAGCTTATACGTAAGGTACATTACTGTTATTAATAAGTTAGACCAATGCTATGATCAAATAGCTCACCCGCAAAAACGACTAACAGTCAGAAAACTTCTGGACACATGTATTGGTCGCACGCTTGAATTAAAACATGAATTAGTTGAACTAGACTTATCTGAATTCAGCTACTTTGATGATGTCCTGTTGGACATGAAATTGTCTCCAATGGAGGTTGAAGTCACTGTGCCAACGTATTTCATAAGAGAAAGAGAATGTGAACTTAAATCAAGAAAACTAGCAATGGATAATATTTTAAAAAAGCTGGGTTTCTATGAGGAAGAGATTGTAGAAATTGAAATGACAGAAGATGAGGCCATCCGACTAATACAGGTCCATGAACGAGCCCGGCAAGGAAGATTGAGGTCCCAATTTATGAAGGAAATTCGTCTTATGAAAGAAAAGGGAAAAACAGAACCACCCGAAAAAAGGAGAAGTGATGGCGGGTCTGCAGCACTTAAAATTCAGAAAACTTGGAGGGGTTTCAACATTCGCAGAAAGATGAAACGTCGAAAACTCGAAGAAATGCTACTTATAGGTATGTAAAGCATGCGCTTAAAAAAAATCATGTATATTGAAATACCATATCAAATATATAATACATTTTGGTGGCTTGAAATATGTCTTTTTACCTGTTTAAGTTCTCAGTAAATGCTGAAGAGATGAGAGCAATGCTTTTTAAGGTGAATACAATAACATGAGTCTTAATTTATTTTATATACAGCAAATATGAACCAGTCTTAGGAAATTCTAAGGAAAAACAATTAACATATAAAACTAAAACCTTAACTTTAAAATAAGTAAAAAGAAACTTTTGTTTTACTGGTATATGTTTTTGTGTGTTAAATGAACTGAAGAAAGTCACGTTGCATTTATGAACCTATGTTTGTTTCTTTTTTTGAACTAAATCAAATTTATTCTTAAAATGTTGCTATTTTTTTTAAATTATAAAATTCAAAGGTAAAAATTAGTTTAGTATAAATTTAACTTTCCTAAAAGTATAAACGACATTTTAATATTGTTTTAAATTAGGAGGGATGGCCAGCACACTTACCTGAGGGAGAGGAAATTGTTTAGATAAAACACAAAGAAACAGTACAAGTGTTCACTACTTTTGTCTTTAAAATTGCATGCTTTATAGTGTTTTATCTAATCAATTTCTACTCCAGTATGACTCACGTATATTTTGGATGGGTATTGGATACTTGGTGACCTGGCGGTCTAGGGGTAAGGTGTCAGACTTCTATGCTGGCGGCCGGGGTTCAATCCTCGGTCCCGGCAAAGATTTATCTGATTACCAAACCCTTCCTTCACCTCTGACAATACATCTTGTGAATGTGAGGAATGCCAGGCCTCCACCGTGGTTCGGATTCCACGTTAAACTGTAGGTCCTTCATTTCATCTCACAATCACCCTACCATTACACATTAGCGTAAGTGCGTGTAACCCTAACGGGTAGTAAGACGTGGTGCTAATAATAATAATAATAATAATTGGATACTTCTAACTTAAACACTGATTAAAACCTAACATAGTTCCTTATTAGTTATTATAAATATCTTATATAAAGTATTGCTCTTTAAGAAAAGCCTCTTTTCAATTTTTGAGGAACATTTTGTTATTATTGGAATTACATAAGTTGAGGGCAATAATGATCAATCTTCTTCAAGAGGTAGCCATTACCTCTTTGGCCAGTAGCAGGAATATTAAATGTGAATTGTGCTGTTCTTTTAATTGAAAAGGCTATATTGTGTGTGCTCAATTTTATTTGTTTCCATCCCTATTTTAGCTGCTTTGGTGGTCAAATTGTCTAAGGTGTCACTCTTACAATAGATTGGGTTGCCGATACAAGGAGATTAGGATTTTAATCCTGATTGGGTGTACTGAGGGGGGCTTTCCCTAAATGTTTTTCCACTCCCCCTCCATGTAAATGAAGGCGCATTTCCTCTTAATTCAACCTTACTCATCCCGAACACATTAAAATAACTAGCACATATGTGTATAATCCGAACAGGTAGTGAAACAGAATTATAAAAAATATCCCTCTCTTCTGTACCTTCTTACATATACAATATAACATTAGAGCTATTTGATGTGTTGGAAGGCATGCTTCAACCCAGCTTCATGCCTGTCGAATCCCGGAGGCGGGCCGAGCAAGTGAAGGAGCTCAGAAGGAAGATGCAAGTAGAGTACCAAGAAGAGTATGAGCATGCTCTGGTCGAGGTAAAGAGTAAATTACAACATAATAAAGGCGGAAGTATGAAGGAGGAGATAACAGATGAAGTTCGCACCTGGATACTTGACTATCAGGTATTTTAGTTATAATATTTATTATAATGGTAATAGGATGATCCTATATCTTTGATTAATAGAGTAAAAATCAAGGTTTTTGATGAATTAATTTAAGAGGTTAAGAATTGAGAGGGTAACTTAAAGAAATTCATCTTAAGTAGTGTGGTTAGTGGAGGGGAAAACTACATTAATAAATGATAATGTCTCATTTGGAAAATCACCCTCAGTGCACCACCATGCCAAGATTCTAACCAAGATTTTATCGTTCTTGTCATTCAAGTTTTTATTAAGAATAGAAAATAGAAAATTAAACATAAACTAGCTTAACTTGTATTCCTAATCACAAATCGCATCAATATTAACTGTTGATACACAGTATTTTCATACTTGTCCACTTACTCCCAAATTAAGTTTTAAACAAGGTTTCACAAATTTAGTTCACTCTTGAAACATCTCACGAGTGTATTATTTCACCACAATAAAGTTTACTAATCATATCCTAGAGAAAAATATTTGTATGTTACATCAACAATATTAACAATTGCGTTAAAGTTATTACAATTCCAACTGTCTTTTTACAGGCTCAATCTGGCAAATTTCCCGAGATGCCTTCTGAGGAATCTGGGGGTTCTGCCTTGTTCTTCACTCGTCAAGGCACAGGAAGTGAAATTAGCAAGTCCACCACTGCATCATCCAAGGGTAGTAAAGATAAGAAAGACAAAGGGAAAAAAGAAAAAGAAAATGGCAAGAAAAAGTCTGATGAAGAAGAAGACCCTGGATTTAAAATGACTCCTTCTAACTTTCTTGGGGACATGCTTACTGCAAATATGGAATATGAAGAGGTGTGGCGTGACAGAGAAGAAGAGTCAAACCCTCAACAAAAAGCTGATATTGAAATGATTCGCGCAGAAAAAACTGCCGAGCTGGAGACAGAGCTAAGGAAAGTTGTAGACCAAATGCTGAGAGATGAGCTGGAAATCTTGCAAGCTGCCCTTGATAGGGATAAGGGAAGGAAAGCTAGGAAAAGCAGTAAGAAGAAAGGAAGAAGTGGAAAGAAAAGTAAGAAAAAGAAAGAGAAGGATTTGACACCGGATCGAACCTTGGATTCACTTTTTGAAGAGCTTATAACAAATGGCATAATAAAAAAATACCCAGAGGTGTCTCTATCTGCATTCCGCGGAGAGCGGTCTTATGCTTCACATGAGCTTCGCAAGCAGGAAAAGGACCCCCTTCCCTCATTAGGAGATATTCGACAAGTGATAATGGAGTATTGTATTCTACCATTGGGTTCCAAAACTATCCACCAAGTAGCACCCCTTGTCAAGTCTATCATGCTAACAGGTCCACACGGTAGTGGTAAAGATATGTTGGTCCACGCGATTTGCACTGAAGTTGGTGCAGTATTATTTGACCTTTCTCCAGCCAACATTGTGGGTAAGTACCCAGGAAAGTCTGGACTGATAATGCTTGTTCATTTAGTAAACAAAGTGGCTAGACTTCTACAACCTGCAGTGATCTATATGGATGGTGCTGAAAAACCTTTCCTTAAGAAAGTTCCAAAAACTGATAAGACAGATCCCAAGCGCCTGAAGAAAGATTTGCCAAAAATAGTGAAAAATATAGGTCCTGAAGATCAAATAATTTTGATTGGATTGTCCCACTGTCCTTGGGATTGCGACCAGAAAGCTCTTGCCCAAACTTATAATAAGTTTATTTACATTCCTCGACCAGACTACGGGAGTATGTCATCTCTCTGGAAAGAGCTCTTATTTCAATTCAGTGGTGTTAACCGACAGTTCGACACAGCGGCCATGACAAAGCTGTCTGATGGCTACACAGTGGGTGTTATTTTCCAGGTTATTAAAGAGGTGATGACTTGTAAGCGCATCTTACAGTTAAGAGTATTACCACTGACACATGCAGAACTCATCAATGCATTGTGCAAACATGAGCCAGTATACAAAGAGGAGGAAGAATCTTTCTTGCAGTGGTTTATCAAGACTCCTATTGGCAGAAGGAAGGCCAGAGCATTGGAAATAGAAGCCGAGCTTAGAGCAAACACTGGGATAGTAATGAAAAAAAAGAAGTAAAACACATCTATTCATTCAATGTTTCATCAGATGAACAGTGTGGAAAAAAATAAATTAAAGCTTTGATCATATTTAAATTCTACATGTTTAAGAGTTTAGATTAGTTTAACCTACAATCCGACACCTTAGCTCAGTTGGTAGCATGTTTGTATATTGAGTTAAGGATCCTAGGTTTGATTCCCGGCATTGACCATGAAACTGGCTCATCCTAGCTAATGTGTAACCTTTGCTTGACACAGTCATTATTTTGACTGTGGCTGTATCCGAATAGTCCAAGGCTCCCTAGTCGGACCCTTGAGTTTTAGACTTGATGATTTTACCCTTCTCATGCTATTCATAGCGAAGACTGCATCCAACTATTTGAACGGCAACAACCTTATTTAAAATAGTGGAAACCCTAACTCAGTACTCTAGCAGATGAAATGATAATACTAAAACAATTGCCAGTCAAACACCGCAACAACAGTGCATGGCTGGTAGCCTTCGTATCCATGGTAACCAAAACCTTGAAAAGACTACATAGGTATCCTTCGGGACTATTTGGACAGATCTACACTTGGTCACGTGATTGCCAATGCAGCTATCAAGGGCACGAGTCAAGGCGATGCTGTTTAAGTAGACTATTTGGCTACAGCCTGTATCTTCATTTTACATATATGTATGTTTGTTTGCTTTTAGCTTTCATTATTTTTAAATAAATGTTTGTACCAATATAGATTAATATAGTGTTTTATTTAAATGTTACATTCCTTTTATTTTAATCATACCTTTTTTACGCTCTGTTACAAGGTGTTTATCATCTCATTGGTTTATTTTTCACTTAATTGGGCTAAAATGATCTAGTCTCAATGTGTCCCAATTAACAGGAATCCACTGTAGTATGAATAGTCTAATGAATGCACAAAAATAAATCTTTAAATATTGAATATAATAGTGTATAGTGCTCAATAGATATAGGCTGATCCCCTCGATGCCAAACTCTTTTGACAACTTTTCTATAATGTTTGTATTGTATTTTATTTTTGAGCCAAATTTGATCATAATGAATTTGTTAAAGATTGAACCATCTGATAAATGAATCATTAAATTTGGTTGAAATTGTTGATACTTTGCTAATAGTCGGTTTAATAATAAGTCACACAACTTATTTTTAACTAAATACTAATTTTACATTAATAACATTAAAGCATAATGTAAATATTTCAAAGAGCCACTAAATGTTCACAATGCATATCAAACAAAATATAGCTGATGAGATGGCTTCCATTTAATAAGAAAAAAGTACTGGTAATCAATATTTTTTCCCCCCTCATAATTTACTATTTTGATTTATGATCATCAATACAAAGTTTGAAAAATCATATTCAAGTTTGCACACATAAATTTAATTATATTTTGCTTGTAAAAACAACACAAACATTATTTGAAGTGAAGTATCATCCTGAATTTATTGGTTAAAACCAATTAAAGTGGGATGGAAGGGGATGCGAGAAAAATTCAGAATTTTTGCAGTTTTTAAAGCAAAATATATAAAATATTGCTTCAATACAAACATAAAATTTAATTTTCTTCACATCTTGACCTCAAAATTTCTTGAATATCTGTCAAGGGTGTTCTGGACATTAATAACTTTTTCTCTTCATTTAAAAAGTTTGTTAGATAATGCCACCATCCTGATGAAAGATATTCAGGAGCTGTTGATATCACCAAGGGAAGAAAATTAAATTTTATGTTTGTACCTGAGCAATATTTTTTAAGCTCCGTACACGACACAGCTTCTTGTACAATATCTTGGTCACATGGATTGCATACAAATTTTAGCCAGACTTTTTTCACACGGCACTTGTGATTGCATACAATATTTGGGGAGGGGACATGGTGATTTCTCCTTTTTTTATGGAAAAATAATAATCAAATAATTTGGAAAATATTGATATTTAATGTAGATAATTTCTTAATCATTCCTAAAAATATTATTGCAAAATATTTATTTTATTTTTTACTATCATTCTAAAACAGTTGATAACCTTTATATTTGGGGTTTAACCACCTTCAATTATAATTATTTGTTTGTTTTCAAGTCATGTAGGTGTTTTTCTTGTAATCACTCTTTTTAAAGTAAGTAACTGTCTAGCAGACCAAGTTTCTGTGTTTACAACTAAAAAGTTGAACAAGAAGAATGGCTGATATAGGACGCATTCTATTTCCTGACATTGTATACAATAAGTTGTGCAAAGCAGATCTTGTACAAGTTTTGGTGTTCACACGACACCATCTTCAAGCTGCAACTTTATGTACAAGAAGTTGTGTTGTATGTACCGTGCTTAAAGAGGTGTAGGCACGGGGTCAGTACCTTGTAAATATCAAATCAATGTCAAATGCTTGGGTTGGCAAACAAGCTCGCGGGCCAAATCCGGCCTGCCACTTCTGCCTGCGAGCTAAGAATGGATTTTATATTTTCAAATTTGAATTCAAATCTAGCAGCATTTTTCGTATCTTGTTGCAAGTTCAGAAGACATTTCCATGTTTCAAAATCCATTTGACCGTTTGAGGAGCTTCCACCTAACCTTTAATTGTGATTAATCTGCAGTATGATGACATGCTAAAAGCTAAATTTCAAGAGAAGAATCAAACAAAATTTTATGTCTTCCAAGCGATGAATGTAGTTAAGATAATATACTCAGGGTTTTATAGCACTATTTGACACATCTCTATCCAGGTCAGTATTACCAGATTAACATTGGAATCAATTTTGATGATAGTGTGTTAACTTTGAACCCCAATTTGGTGAAATATTATCTCAAAAAACGCAATTACATTCGTCTCTTTAGTAGAGATGTATTTTAAACATTATTGTAGTCTTATTGTTATTCAGTTAAATTTTGTTCAGTAAATTTGTGAAAACATTTTGCCTGTTATTTAAGTAGGCAGGCCTATCTACAAAATATCGAGTTTATCTCTTGGCCCACAGAGCTATTAGAACTGCGTCTTACTACCCGTTCGGGTTATATGCACTTATGCTAATGTGTAATGGTAGGGTGATTGTAAGATGAAATGGTGGACCTACAGTTTAACGTGGGGTCCGAACCACGGTGGAGGCCTGGCATTCCACACATTCACAAGTTGTGATTAATACAAGTCTTGTCAGAGTTGAAGGGAGGTTTTGGTGATCAGATAAATCTGAGCTGGGACCGAGGATTGAACCCCTGGACCCACAGCAGAGAAGTCTGACACCTTACCCCTAGACCACCAGGTCACCCAAAGAGCCTAAAATATTTATTATTTGGCCCATTACGAAAAATGTTTGCCAACCCCTAGTCTAAGGCATCACTCCTGCAATACTAAATTGCTGATGATAGGGACATTATGGTTTGAAACCCACTCGGGTGTACTGAGGGTGGTTTTACCTTAATAGTTTTCTATTCTACCTGCATGCAAATGTGGGTGAACTTTGTATAAATTCAACCTTCCTCATCCCTAGCTCATTAGTGTAATTAGTACATGTGTGTATTCAAAAACACACATGGGCACACACACTACTTATACATCTCTTACCTTGTTTTGAGACCTCGAAGGACTGGAATCATGTGAATGCAGTATTCTTACTATTATCCACTGTATATCTCTCACCACCATTGTGTCAGTTGGTGGGGATCCAGCCACCCAGCTTCTCAAATAGTCATCTTGGACATAAATACTCAAAAACCTATTCCAATCAGTCTATAGAGTCCTACCTATTTCTAAATATAAAGCATACGTTCACAACAATAGCCACCAAAAGTGTATCTGTAAAAAGATTACTGTTAGTATTATTTGAAGGGTGAGGGTGGTCCAGCAATGGTATTCACCTTCTGATGGGTCATTAAGTGACAAAGCTAGATTTCGAGATTCAAATATGTTGGGGAACATACTCCACCACTCCCAAATGCAAATGGGCCAATAAAAACCAACAAAGACCCGAAACAAGCAGATTGTATGGCAATCTTAGACTAATTACTAAATAAAAACTTTCAAATTAATAATATTAATCACATGGATAGTAATGCAACTTGACTTGACTTTTACTAAGTGAAACCGAGTAAGACTAAATTAGTTTGAAGTGTGAAGGTGTGTTCTGCATCGGTAGTGAACAAATTCTGATTAAACTCAATTTTGATTACTTTCACTTTGAAATTGTATAATTTTTTTTAATTCAAAGATTCAAATTTGAGTTCAAGATGTATAGAATGTGACCTATTTCTACTTTTAACATTTTTATTTGGACTTCCGAGCTGAATTTAACTAATTTTATTTATTTCCAAAAAGATTAATGGATATAAAGTATGTAAGGAAGAGACCGCAAGGGAGATTAATAAAAAGATGGGAGGAATAGTTAACAGAAAGTGTGAACATGAGAGGAAGACGGAAACATTTTACTAATTGACACGGCCACAGACAGTTGTTGTTGAGGATGATGATGATGATAAATTAAGGGTAAGGAAGATACAATTTAGAGGAAATATACACATATTTGAGTTGTGGGAGTCATAAACAATTTAGGAAAAGCCACTCCTAGTACACCTGCCTGGGATTCAAACAGAGATTTCCTTGTCAAAGGTAATCCAGTATACTGCATGAGTGGCCACTGGTGCGGGCCGCTATAATAAAATTTACTACTATATGAAAGACGGTAAAACATACCATAGGGAATATTACCTTCTCTAAACGGAATATAGTAACTCCAAGCAGCATTGAGCCAAAAACCAGTTTTTTTTAACTTGAATGATAAACTCTCTACCAAAACCTTTTATTAACATGCCAACAATATCATTTATACATTTTCAAACAACGAACGAATGATATAAGTACACCAAATGCTATTAGTGATGAAGCTATTATATAAACATCCTTAAACATGATAAAACAATGTTTTAATGAACCATTTCAAAATAACAAAACCATTACATTCTCAAAAAAGGTGTTGTATATGTTACAAACATACCACAAAAGCTTCAATCATAACATATTCCTTAACTCAATATATCATTTTGAACAAATTATAAATATATATTTTAAATACTTAATAATAAATATATAAATCTGATATATCTAAAGAAAACTAATGAAATATAGCCTACATGTGTGTTTGAAAACTTTTTTCAAAATTTATCCAGATATTCATATTGTTTTACATTCAAATTAAATAAACATAACAACTTTTGTCCGTCACAACTACTCTTCAAGATGAACCAATATTAAGCCGTAGTAAAGTTAGATTTTTCTCATAATTTCTTTGAGAATTACAACAAGATTACATCAACATCAACTTTTACAAAACAAAACAAACACTAAATGGTCCTTACTCCAGTCAGTATTTACAAATAAAATAGCAAAGCTAAATGATGCAAACCTAGTTTTTTTTAAAAATATTAACTTGTTGTATATTTGACAACTCTACTCTTAAGTAGACAAATAACATACATTGTATAATTGGTGCTACCAGACAACCATTACAATTAAAATAAATCCAAAAGTGTTTTCCTATTTTAGTGTCAATAAAATAAGTTTCTAAATTAAATAGTACTATAAAACTGTTGGTAGATAATACTTTACATTAAGCTAATTAAAATACACCACTATACACAACAAAGAAGGGATTAAGATGAAATATATAGGTACTGATAGACACAATTCTATATCAATCCTTTGCAACAAGTCAGAAGAATAAGTGTGTTCACGCACACGGAGGATCAAATATTAACCAAATCTTATGCTATACGACATTCTTCCACTTAAATTCTTTGGTACCATAAGGACACCCAACTATATTATACCTTCATATTAGTACAAAGTTTTAAATTGCTTGTATAAACTATAAAAAATTATTGATACTTTGTACAATAACTATGTTAGAGTTTTATCTCACAATAAGCTTTTGTTTACAACAGTATTCAGAAGTTGAGATCAAATTTAGAGATATGTTCTTTAAATCTTCTATTATTTAATGCATTTGATTACTTATTTAATTTAGAACTGGTAAATCAACTATTAGCGAACCTAATCAAAATTAATTTAGGCCAAACTCAACAGCCAAACTTTAATTCCATAAATAACCACTTAAATGAATGTGGACATCACATCTATGTATTGTAACTGAACATGTTAACATACAGATACTTTTTCTATTTTCTATAGTAATTAACTGAAGTAAACCTCTCTTCACTTAAAAGGTAAATTACATAGAAATAGAGTGATCTAAGAACTTATGTGAGTAGAATTAAAGTTGCAGGAGAAACAAAATCAGACCAAAAGTTTTGGATCATAGATTTTGGAATAAGATGAAGATTCAGATTGATCCATTCCTAATAATTTTTTCTATTAAAACTCTCCAATACAACAATAAAATCTACATTTTGATTGGTATATGTGTTAACATCATATTAATATAAAATATTAGAGGTAACATCTATGGAAAAAACAACAAAGCTATTGTGAGATAGTGTCAATCACTTGCATGGATTGTTTTTCCAAATATAAAATTGTACATAATAGTCACAAATAGCAAATAAAATATGACTTGTATTGTGAAGTTATTAGAGATGAAATACAAGGTAAATATAAAAATAAATATAAAGGTTATATATTTAAAAAAATAAATGTAATCAGTTATTTCAACTTATATGCTAATTGAAATGTTAGAGAGTATGGGGACACACACATTGAAATGAGCTCAAAGAAAACTCTAATATTTGAGCTTTTACCATCTGTAAAAGACATGAGCTTGAGTTTACAAATTGATTTGGAGTGCATGTATGAAATATGGTGCTGTATTCTTAAAGTTTCTATATATTTCAAATTTAATGATTTTCTTTTGATTTTAGTAAGTGTTGAATTAATCTCGGTAGTGTGTTCTTTGACAATTAAGGACGAGTCAAATTTTACAAATAAGATAATTATATACCTAAGCTTGACCGACACATTTAAAAATATCGGGTAACACTTTTTCTTCACAAATTGTATCGATACAGATTTATTTCAATATAAATAAAGCTACAACAGACCTATGCAAACATATTTGAAAACTTATGTAATATATGTATTGATACCATACTAAGTGTCGAGAATTAAAACACTTTAGATCGCTTACATATATTGTGGTTATTGTGGTTATGATATATTAAATATATATTTTTATGACACATGTGAATAGCATTAAAGATAAAATTAAGAAATTAAATAAATACATAAACAAAGAATAAGAAACACAAAAAGAAAATTAAAATCAGTAGCTGAACACAATGGATTATTTAGTCGTTTTCAATTATTTGAAAAGTAAAAAAAACTTCCAAAAATTACCAATCACTGTGATTCAACTATTAAGCATTAATATACAATTGTAAGTATATTGATTTCTAAAGTGAAATTGTGTTTTAAAATGCATTAATACTAATAAGGGGGTTATCATTTTTTTTAAATTATAAAAAACTTAATTTTTTTTTTATTATCTAATTGAGTTATTTAAACAACTGTATTTTAGGGATGAGGCGATGTAAAATGGTAAAAGTGTCAGGTCTCCTAGTGCTTAAGGAAACAAACAAAAAGTGAAACACGATTGAATAAGAAATGATCACGAATGTATTTATAAACTAGAGTTAAGATTTTACAAACTGTTCACCATGTTTTTTTAAGTCTTTTTATTGATTTTGATCAATTTAAATGAAAACCGACAACCTGGACACCAGAAATGTACCTGGGATCTTTGGCTTTACATGCCAATGCTCTACCACTGAGATATCCTGGATAGTCTTGTATCCAGGGATACCTTGTTGTTTTTCGATTCCCGTGTACAGGTTATTTTCCAATCGATTTAATTTGATTCAGCTATCAGGACTGATCATCATGGATCAGGTTGTTGATACAAATTAATAATTGAAATATAAATTACACGGCAGCAAACTGTCAGTTACGAGTTGCTGTGTACTGTGATTGTAGGTGGCTGTTAGCGAGGGTAACTTTCACCGGCTATCACAATCGACTCAATATAACAATTGAAGGATGGTCCTGGATATGAGACAACAAAAAATTGTGCAGGGGTAGATATAAAAAATTGGCACACCAAGTATAAATGAGCCGTGAACAAATTTTGGGCACTATTATTAAACTTTAGTATTTATTTATTCGTTTTATGTGGCGCAAAATAATAACTCTCTCACCAAAAACATTTATCCTTTTTAATTTGATCAAAAAATTGTAATTTACAAGATGATAACCCCCGTCGTGAGAGGTGTAGTTTCAATGGGCTAAGTATATATGATACATTGACAACAACAATAATAATAATAGTTAAAAAAAACTGATTGAAATAAAATTACTGTATCTCATTGTTTAATACTACAAGCCTAAATGAATAGTCATAACGAGAGTGTAGTAAAACTTCCAATAGCTGAATAGCCACACTAGCTTTAGCCATAGTCAAGATGAAACTTAATTTAACTGGTATGGGGCTTCAAACACCGGTAAAGATAATTTTCACAGTATAAGGCATCTTATTTTTGTTCTGCTATTTCGTCCCAGTGGTGACCAAGCCCAAATAAAAATTAGTCTTTCAAGGAGGAAAGTTTAGGGGATGGTTCTCCCGATTTTTTTAAGGGGGGGGGGGGGGGGGGTTAGACAC
>CABFOV010000393.1:119372-182575 GCA_902141375.1 Timema poppense | reverse complement strand
ATTTCAAAGGGGTTCCTTTCATCTTATTAACCCTTCTTTGAATCCCCTTTTCTACTTTGTTATCCCATTACACTGTTTACAGGGGTTTCAACTTCAACACCTTGACCCTCCAAACAACCTCATGGTTTTCTATCCAATTAGTATAAAAACAAAGCGAATCAAATGTATAATCCAGTTTTTAAATCTCCTCTCATTTAGAATTGAGGTACAATGAAATAGTTTGATAATTTCTTTAGTAATAAATATATATTTATTTGGTTCTACCATTTGTACCAGGATACATTAACATATTAGTAACTAAACTTATCTCGTTTTGAGTAGAGTTAATTTAACAATAGTTAATGTGGAATCACTTCAAACATCAAACCTATTTCCAAGCTGCTTCTGTGAACTATCAAAGTTGTTCACTTTCAAGTGATCTACACCCACAAAAAGTTTAAGTTTAATCTGACCTGTTTATTAATTTTATTGATTAAAGTGTTTTAGACAGTAAAAATATGGAGGTGTAAGGCAGTTCAACAAACAACTACATAAAGCACATAAAGCTAAAGAATATTATTATAGCTAGTGTGGAAACATCAGCCATTCTAACAGAATCTGACTGAGAAGTTTTAATGTATGTTATTTACTTTCTCTTTTTCTTTTGCTGCAAAAAGCCAACATGGGGAATTAAAACAATTTTTATTCAAATAAAGCACATTTTGAAGTAGTAAGTACGACTGCAGAGTGGTGAAAAGACCTGCAGTGTTTGGAAGCCGAATACTTGAAACATAAGCAATGTTCTGTAAAAAAGGAAATAAACCTAATTAATTATTTAACTACACTTGAAATGTAAGCTTTGAAGAAATAATTTGGACAAAGGCATTGGAATAGAAAAAATATATGATAACTTGAGTCATAACTTAGAATTAAAGAAAAGTTACACAATATTCATATTCTTTTAAAGAGTTCGCAGGGCAATCTAAAACAATTGTCACCTCCCCCTTTTATGTATGTTCTACGTGTGTAGGCCTAGAGATCTGTCAGGAAGTCTTTGGCCGAAGATAAAAGGGGGGATGGTATGATTACTTGTGTGGGTTCGTGATTGACATTAGTCTTGGGTTTCAAAGGTTTATTAATACTACCACTCTACTACAAATGTGATGTTAGAATGAAGTTAAAATGAAGTCATTAGTGGTTATAGAGAAGTGAGTGACTGAACAAGGTGGTATGAGGTTTTACCTACAGCATGGCTGACAGGTGGTCCCTGCAAGGACGTTGGCCCTGGTTCCCTGGGCTCAAGCGGCAGCCCCGACTGGTACTTGGTGAACCCGACGACTTAGCCCCTGTGGCCTCATGACCAGCAGTGTGATGACCTAGCTACAATCCTCTGTAGTCAACCAGCCAAAAGAGCTCTGAGCCCTGCTCATTAAACCCGCATTCGGCCTAGTTTCCCCCACGGCTCTTTGACACCTCTCTTTTGTGTCAGAGTTTCAAGTTTGCTTGTTTACTGATTCATCACAACAAAACTCATATCTTTTGTTATGTCACTCATTACTCATAACACCAGATGTTTATACCAACACGCCTTCTAATTGATGCCATTGGTGACAACTATAGTTTACACCGTGAAGATTAAAATATGACACAGGAGGTGGACAAAATTCTGGGTGTCCCATAGGTAGAGACATGCAAAATTCGCATTTGCAATAACGTGAAATTTTACTCAAATTCTACTGTTTTCACGCACATAGCATGAATTTAATTTTTTTTTCTAAATATACACAATTTATTTGTAGTTTGGAAAAAACCACATTTCAAAATATAAAATATAATTTTTTGTTTGTACTGATAGCATTTGTTTTTAAGGATTTTAAAGGTATAAAAGACATCACAAGTTATACNCTACGTTTACATAGTACAATACTTAAATTTCAATATATTGATTCTTTGTTTTCAGCCTTTAAAATATTTCATGCTAGTTCCAAGTAAGGACACTAATATATATATGGACCTTGCTACATGCGATCATGTATGGAAAAATTTTAGCTTCTTTAATTTTATTCCACTCTCCTTATTTGATAGCAGCTTATTCTTCTATGTTTCAATGTTATTATTGTTTGGTTTAAACATAAATTGATAAGCGATTTTGATATTGCTATTGTAAAACTCGAAGGTCATGATCTTGAGATATCGAGTTTGGCATCATAAGTGTTAAATGTTTTGTGTGTGTTTATATTTGATTTTTCTCCGAATACGTTAATAAATAGTTAAACACACATTATGAACAAAAAAATGTAGACAGTTTTAGCTTAGTTCCATAACGTTACTGTATCATGGGACTGCAGGTATGTACCAAATGCCAGATATAGTAATCATTCTGTTGAATACGGCCGAGGAGGAGAAGGGTTTGTCACATGAATTGGCAAAAGACATGTGAGGAGGCAGTTTGATTACCATGTGCAAAAGGTGACTCAAAGATTTACTGTGACGCATAACAATGTTCTGACCAACAAAAGAAAGAACATTAAGGAAAATAATCCAGCCACAATGGCAATGTTTTGATCTAAGTATAGTTAACAACATAAGAGAAGTTTACTTTACAATTCCCTTGGCGTGGAGACATAAATAATAAAAAGCGCATTCATCATGGAACATGTCCAGAATACAATGACACCGGTTTGATTAATGATGGAGCCATTTATTTTCTGTATCAGAATAGAATTAAACATCACTGTGTGCTATCCATAGCCTAGTAACCTAATGTTGGTGTATAAATAAAAATGTTGTGTATCCAGAAGCGTGCTACTGTTATCTGGACTAAAGCCTCATTTTTTTTAATGAATACTAATTCAACTTGTACTTATGTAAATAATAACATAGATCAATCCCATAAATATATAAAATTTACATCCATTACTTTTTCCATCATATGGGCTAGGTCCGTTTTTTATTCAAGCCATATATTTTTCCACTACCAGCTTGCTAGGCCTGTCATAGCACCATATGCCTTATAATCCAACTTAAGGTTAGGACAGGCACAGCATCCAGTCCCCGGCTGTTAATTTATCAATGTGAAAGGTTAAACCCATTTTTCATCAATGATAAATTTTTGGCCATGCCGGGAATCAAACCTGGGACCCTTGGCTCAGTAGGCAAACATGCTATCGACTGAGCTAAGGTGTCTTGACTAGGTAAACCCTATATGAGTTACAAAAGTGACAGAGCAATTTTATAGAGAGTTTAAATAAATACATCAAGTCACGTATATTAGAGGTGCCAATTTTAATATACAAAATGTCCCTAATCTTAAATTACAAAGTTCATCAACCTATTCTTAGGGCCAATCGTATGCAAGGCTGGCCCATTTCATTCGATTTTCGGTAGGTGTCTTCTTGTATTTAGTAAGGCACCGCAAGTCTGAATATGAAATTGGCCTGTTGGCTCAAAATAAGAACTAAGGTTCAAACAAAAAGGAGCTGCGTCTAAACAATTCTTAATATGTATTTTTTTAGCAAATTGGGAACAGTTATTTGTATAAAGTTCCAAGATATTACTAAGGTATCACAGCAAATTAACTCAATTTTTCAATATCACAATCAAAATTGTCATAATGGAAGTTATTTATGTTGCTGTCTGTTTCAAATTTATTTTAGCACCACATTTTATTACCTGTTCAGGTTATACATCTATGTACTAATGCGTGAGGGATTAGGAAGCTTGGATTTGAAGGAAATGTACCCACATTTGTGTAAATAAAGAGTGTAAAACCATTTAGGAAAACCACCCTCAGTACACCCGAATGGGAACGAACCCCGATCTCCTCATCTTCAGCAATCTTGTCTTGTGTGGGAGTAGCGCCTTAGACCAAGAAGCCACCGAAGCGGGTAGTGAACTTATTTCTTTTTGCACTAGGTCTAAACAAAGTTATTTCTCTTTTATTGATTAACATTTTAAAAATATAGTTTTTAATAAGGTGTTTATTTATCTTATTTTATTTTTATGAGCTTTTCTTTTAATTATTATTTTGTTTGTAAATAAAAACATGTTCCTTGTTTGGCTTTTTTTCTACTTACATTGAAAATAAGAAACGTCTAAGAACTTTCCAGGTACTATCCCTTGAAAAGGAAGCATTTAACAACCTATGTTTGCATTAACCTTTTTTTTTTTAGGCCATAGAATCTAAATAAAAATTTATCATTGGTGACATTTGGGCTTACCCTTTCACATTGATAAAGCAGATGCCGGGGACTGGATGTTGTGCTTGGCTTAGTAAGTTAGATTAGAAGGCCTAGCAAGCTGGTAGTGGAAATTTATATGGCTTGAATAAAAAAAAACCTACCCATACCATAGGCTGGAAACAGTAATGGATGTAAAAAGGCATAGAATAAGGCAGTTAACTTTGGTATTTGAAGTTTGGGACACAATGTATAGTGTTGATACCAACAAAATAATATATTGAATCAAATCATTGTAATTAAGGGAATGTCTGTATGGAAGAGACCACAATATTCAATTAATATAATATTAAAATTATATAAATGTAATGTGCACTTTCTACTGTGATCTTAGTACCATATTTCTTCGATTCTATGAAGCCATGGATTGTAAGGCGCACATTAATTTTTCAGTACCACCAACAGAAAAAGCTTTGGTTCCATGAAAAAAAAAGGAGCTAAAATACTCTATTAATTAGAAATATTTTTACTATAGAATTAAATTTACTAACAACATTGGTATCTTTTTTTTAAATTTAGTTTTGTTATTCTCACTCCCTTCTGAATCAGTATCAATCTGATTCTTCTGAGCCATCTTTATCTTCACTATCCCATAGTATACTGTCTTTTGAGCCATCAAAAGTAGTGGTCAAAAAGGAACTGCGATTCTAGAACTCCACCAATTTTAAGACACACCCCGTTTTTAGAGACGTTCAAAGGGGGAAAAATGTGTATCTTAGAATAGAAGAAATACGATATATAGCAGTGTCCTGATAGATTTGAAATTATTTATAGAGATGGGGATCCTTGAATTCTTAAGTTTGATGAAAATATCAAATTTGAGATTTTGGGGGGGTTGTGGGATGGGGAGGGGAAATTGAATTGTTTTAGAGCCAGTGATGGTTCATCCCCAACATAATCATAGGAGAAATCAATAATCAGACCATATATTGATTTAACATTTAGTTACTATTTCTACTTTGTTATATTCCTGTTTACACATATATTAATAATTTTTTCAAGATTCGAGATTCAGAATTCAAACCATCTATTTATTTCTAATTTATTTCAAATGTATGAGTGTAAGATAGACCACTCTCTGTAAAATAAAGAGCCAACCTTGACTAAGCAGTTCACAATGCAAAGAGCGAGCTCTCTGCCTCCGCCTCCTTGTTGAGTGTGCGATGGTGGTGTGGCCTTGTGGTGGGGGGTGTGGGCAGATTACCGAGTTGTGTCACAGTGGGTAGAGCTTCCGCTGCAGCTGCTCTTTCTGCCAGAAACCTCTCAAATTCGCTACTTGTTAGCGACTCCTCTGGACCTCCGCTGGCGGCACTGGTAGGCTGTTAAATAGATCATTCCGAGATGAAACCCTCGGGACTCATTGTGATAAGGACATTGTCAATATGAATAGGATATTTAGCGGGTATCTTTTCCACTAAGTGTTTTTAAATACCTTGGTACTAATTGTAAGTATAATATTATATGTTAATTAGGCAATATATTATTCATTTAACGTGTTTAAATCCTCATAACACTTTTGATTTTTAAACAAATCAATTCATATTAATGATGAGATGCTGTGAGATTTATCAGATTTAGGGATGGAACCCTTGAATTCTTGAACTCTTAAAACCTTAAAGATATTAAAGGATCCAAGAAAATATTGGGTAAAAAAAAAGTTTTTGTCCAAATTTTGAATTGTAATTTGTTTTATATCTTTATTACACCTTATTAATGGTTCAAACTCATAAATATAGGATGGACTTAACAACCTGACCCATGACCATTACTTTAACAATCAGTTATTATTTATATTTTCTATCATGCCATTATATTTATATTTCCTCTCTTATTCATAATTTTTTTTCAAGATTTGGATTCAAATTCGAGATTTGAAATTCGTAGATAAAATAAAAATTTAGACCTGTAAGGTAATAGATCTGACCCAATTCTAATAAGAAATAACATAAATATATATAAAAACCAATAAAGTTGCCTTAATCATTAGATATGTTTACATAAAGTGCGATAACAGGTTTAATTTAATCGACAAATAGTTTTTATAATTGAATATCCAATATTACTAAACAAACTTCCAGCAAAATTAAAAGAAAGGGTTGTGTTTTAAAAGTTAAACACTTCATTCATGTGTTGGCTGCTACCATGCAGGCTACATACTTGCAACACTACATACACATAATTATAATGGCATATGACCGATTCTACTTGCATTTTAATTTAATCTTTATAAAAATTGTACAAGTATTTTAAAGGTTTTAAAGAGGTATTTTACAACATTTAAATTAACTAGGCAATCAAACTATCACGTAAAAAGACTAGAAATTAATTTAGAAGATGGTTTCAAGTAATTAACGCAATTGAGCTCTTATAAGTTTAATAAGATGCCCAACACCTTAGCTCATTTATTAGTGCATTTGGCTGCTTAGCTAATAGTCCCAAAGTTCGAAAACATTGGTACAAAATTGGGATTTTCCCCTTCACTATTGATAAATTTGATGACTTGGGAAGGGGGAGTTGGGTGTTGTATGTGATGGAGTTAAATCTGTAAGCTGTGTATTGAAAAAATCAGTTGGATTAAAAAGTGTAAATTAAATGCCTTTAAAAAATAGAATAAATATAAATGTTACATTTTTATTTATTAAAAGGGTGTATATTCTTAAACCACCAGATAAAAAAAACAACTCAGTAATGTCTTTGAAGAACAGTGAGAGTGACTAGATTAGAGTGAAGTATTTGAAATCTCTACACCCTACTTACCTTCTCCTCTAACCATGCAGCCATTTCATCAAAGTCACTCTCGCTATGTGTCTTGAAACAAACAGAAAACCACAAACGACGGTGACACAAGCGCACAACATAAGTCCAGGCAAAAACAGAAGTAGAAAGCAACGATACAAGTAACTAAAAATAAATGAATAAGCTGGTACAAAGTTAAAAGTAAAATTCAAGAGTCAAGTCTTTGAAATATATTTCTGTTAAAGCCATAGTATACAGTAATTAAGTTATTTTAATTTGAAGAAGATTAATTTTGAAACTAAGTAAACATAGGTTTTGTAATTTTGTTAATTTCACATGCCAACTAATAATTGGGTAAAAAGCTAATAGGGTGAAACAATAGCTTTCAGTGAATATAAGAAAGATAATATGGGTCTATAAAAGTATTTGGTTTAATGCATTGAAAGTACTGTATTTTCTCTGCATTAAGACGTCAACTTTAATGTATGTTAGAGCAAATACTTTCAATGCAATAATTGTATGGACCCATACACTTTCAAAATAGTTTGCAAGCCAAATTAAACTTAAAAAATAAAATATCTAGTTCAAATGAACCAGGAGATTGCGTGTAAAGAAATTAATTTATCTGTGTTAAGATACTTACCAGCAAAAAAATACATTTAATACATATACCACATGTTAGAAGCCAGCACATGCACAAAAACTGGAAAATCACACTTAAAATTGTACAATCATCATTATTATATAGTATGTGAATAAAAAAAAGTAAGCTATAATAATAACAATAATAATAATGATAAAGGGAAAACACTTAACATTCATCAGTTTTTACATACTGTGAGATAACTTCTTTAAGTGATAAATTTTGACAGACAAATCATTACAAAAATATCTAACACATGGGTACCTGAGTGAAGGGAAAAATCAAGTCAGTAATGAATTACAATTTTCAACATATGTTTTGCAAAGTGTCATAATTTGAGTTTTTAATATTTTAATGTATACATTTGATTTTTCTTGTGTAGGTGCACTTCTATATTTATTTTATTTATTTGCAGTATTTAACGTGCACTTTCTGAAATGAATGATTATATCAACGCATGAGCATTTATATGAGTGAGAGAAAAAGGGCCTACCAATTTTGCGAGGAAAGGTATTTTCCCATACCTTCCAGGGTTCTTTTACATAACACAACTGATATGGGCCCGACGGTTTTACTTCCTCTCCAAAGGAAGTTGTGCTATAGATTTTTATCACTCAAGAAAAATCCATCAACGCTGGCTGGGTTTGAACCCATAAATATCAGGTTCTGAGGCAAGCACTTTACCCCAAAACCACCGTGGTCAACTGTGCTTCTATAGTAAATGGAATAATATATTTGAGAAATTTAACCTTACTCATATTTTTTCAGTCTGGATCAATTAAAAAAACACAATAAAGCTGTGCAACCGCTAAAAAGCATCATATTTACTGTACAGAACATGCAAAGCATGAAAATGTTTAAGTAATCAAGAAATATCAGAAGTGTTAGTGGAAAACCTTTACCTTTAAAAAAGCACTCCTTTTTTTTCTTTACCAAAACTTTCATTAGAGCAAATTTAAAACTTGAGTACTTATTTAAAGGATATGTCATGCTGTTAAGAGATTTATAAAAATGCATTTGAGCTGGGCTCAAATAACTAAGGATACCATTTAATTTTTCATGGGAAAAAATAAGTGTTTTCTAAAATAAATCTAGCAATTATTTCTAACAAAACTAGGAAGTAGGCCTATATCATGAATACTGAATGAGCAATAAAAGTTTGAGTCATTAAAAAACATTACCAAGAGAAACATAACTTAAAAGGTGATTTGTACAACTAAAGAAAAATGATTAGTCATTAAGAGGAGCCATCACTACACGTATATAAATGAACAGTTTTTTAAAAGATAAAATACATATAGAACTTGTAGATTTGACTAAACATTAGTCCAGAAAACAAAAATATATATGATAATTGGCACTCAAAAATAAATGTATGTAGCCAACAGGGGTGTGCAAAGCTTTGACTTGGTTTTGAAAATTTGCCAACAAAAATATTGACAGCTAAAATTCTCAATTTGTAGTCTTCCATTCTGAGCTGTTATATGCATTACAAATTAATATTCAGGTGAATAAATCTGAATTAATTGAAATATAGGCTGTGATTATAACTTTAGTTATCAAAATAAAACAAGATGTTATAAACTATTGCTCAATAAAACATTTCTCAAGTAATTTTAGTGTATAAAGTTCTATACACGATCAAAATATAATATTTTTTTCAGGTATAAAGCCAGAGACAAAAATTATTCGAACTTCAATCTGGCTTTGAGAATCTTCCATATAGTTGATTTGAGTTAACTTCAAAATGAAAAAATGGACTTCACACACCATTAGTAGCCAACAAATTCAAATATACTACATAAAAAAGGGTTAAAAATATTTTGTTCTGCCCATTCAGATTATGGACATTTATATTTTACGCTAATAAGCTAGGGACGAAGAACATAGCATTTAAAGGAACAAAAGTAACATTCACATGGAGATGGAGGAAAATTGGGAAACCATTTGGGGGTGGGGGAACTCTTCTAAGTACAACCTGTCAGTATTCGAACTCCAAACTCTTTGACACCTTTAAACCAAACTAAATGCACACAGCATTTCAACAGTTTGCAATGTTGCAATAGGCATTCTTTTTTTATATATATAAAAAAAGTTTAGTGTCAAACCATTAATATTTTCTTTCCATAAAATAACTTTTAAATCTATTCAAGTTCGAAGATTAACTTGTATATAAATTTAGCTAGGAAGAAGTGCAAGGTTAACCTTTGATATGCTCTCTAATTAATATTATAATCCATGGAACTTTTAAAACTTGGAAAAAACAAAAACTACAGCAATAAGACAGTTACAGTTAGAGATCACACTGTGCCATTCACAAACCAAACTATCTTACATTACAATAATATTTTCTAATCTTACGTTCTTTAAAAGTGATTCAGTTTATATCCAAACTGCCACAATGAAATTTACTTAATATCCAAATGTAGTTATAAAAAGAAGATGGTACAAAGGAGTGAAAGAAACAGCCGGATAGTTATTTTAGTAAATATTTTCCCGAAAATATTTATTTATAAGTTGGGAAACCAGTTTGTAAAAACATAATGGTTGCTAGAAAAAAAATTTTTTAGCTGAATTTAACAGCAAATTAAACTGAAATATCAAACCCAATTGAGGTGAAATTAAATTTTTTCACAAAGTAACTAGTATAAATAATTCCGGTTTAAGAGACAGTTCCACCTTCACATGGAAAAGATAAGATATAACAAATATCAGGTTGTTACACTCTTTACAGCTTCCAATTAAAAAAGAAAGTTGTGAATGGCAAAGTGTGATTAAATAAAAGCTTACCCCAAGGATTTCATCCTGCGAGGGGATAGGAGCCTTGCAGTCGGAAGGTGTCCAAAAACCACCAACCAATACACAAAACACAAGGAGAGAACAACCAAACACATAAATCAGGTAACAGTACACAAAGAGAAAGGGCAGGATCCTTAAGTGGCGCTGACATGGATGCTTGAATGACTTTTTTTTTATGATTTGTGAGACAATGAGTGGCTTGAGGTGACGATGTTTCAAAGTTTACCGATTTGCTTTCCTTCATATCTATTGGATGGTTTTACATGGTAAATTTGTTCATGTCCATTTGAAGAAATAATGTGAACAAAAACTGAAGGCAACCAAATTAAATCAATTTGGGTGAAGTTAACCTCTTAGTCTTGTCACGTCTTAAACACATCTCTAAATGTAAATCAATAAACCATTTTGTTTTTACCATCCTTGATTTTTTTTTGTCAATTTACCAAGCGATTCATATTTACACTTTAATTAAAAGTCTCAAAATAGATTTTTGAGGGGGATGGGTTGAAATTGATATTTAAGTTAATTTTTAACTACCAGGAAAAGGCAAATATATATTATCTGCTTTTGCATTGTTTAAACACTAAATTTTGATCCTGTTGAGATCTAAAACAAAATAATATGAAGCCAAACACCTCAGTAGCCCATGACAATGGCTGAGGCCAAGGACCAGTGGTGCACCCAGAGGGGGGTGAGGCATACACCCAAGGCCGTAGAAAAAATTTAATTTTGTTTGAGCAAAGGCGTAGATACCCCAGCTTAACTGCCAACAGCCCATAAAAATGTATGTATTGATGACCCCAAAAGCTATTAGGAGTTGTTTTTTTGTTGACCGAGCATAGATAAGGTCCCATTTTAACTCCACTGATTGGCATTTTGTCTTTCTGTCTGTTTGTTCTGTGATTAATGCTTAATGTGTGAACTAATTTTTACAAAATTATGCAATTACATTCTTTGAAACTAGGCCTAGCAATGAAGTAAAGTTTTTTCTTTTCATTTTTTACTTCTGTTGCGAGAATGAAGTCTCAAACCACCTGAACAAGTACTATTCTTTATGAATATAATGTGTTATAGAAGATCATATTAAAAATTTTCAGTCAAACTTGAGCAATAAAGAAAAATATCTTCAATTTCAGTGTGAAATTTAAAGGATATAATTATTTTAATTTTTGAAATCCAAAGGTAAATATTAAGACTGTAGTAACCATGAGAGTGTGACACATTAGCTCTGTCGGTAGCATGTGTGTCTACCTAGCTAAGGGTCCTGGGTTTGAATCCCGGCATGACCGAAAAATTTATAATCTGTGAACTGTGGGTTTACCCTTTCCCAGTGATTAATTTACAGCCGGAGACTGGATGTTGTGCCTGTCCTAATCTTAAGTTAGATTATAAGGCATGTGATGCTAAGACGGGACTATCAAGCCGGTAGCAGAAAAATGTATGGCTTGAATAAAAAACTGACCCAGGTCACAGGATGGAAAAAGTAATGGAAGTTAAAAAAAAAAGTAGCTATATGAATTTGAAGGGAGCGAGGTCTACTATTCACATAATTACTAGTAAAACTGTAGTAGCTAGAAAAACATGGAGGAAGTGATAATTACTATTATGACACATAACTAACTACTATCCACTTTTCCTGTATCTTCTTCCAAATATGATACTAAGATTGTAATAACAATAAGAACATGAAGGAAGCAAGGTATACTGCTAATCAAACTATTTTTGTTTCAAAATAATCTTTATTCCTTATCGGATCTATGCTATGGTCGAGACACCTTTAAGGCCTCAAAGAGTAAAATAACCAGCTCTGGTAGCGTTATCAGTTTGACTTACATTCAGCTCAAAGTTAATAAGTCTTAACTTTATGCGAAAATTGGGTTTTTTACTAAGGATTCTGAAATCTATAAGTGCAGTAACAAACCTATCTTATGTTGAGATCCTTAAAAATAATGTATTTAAACATCAGAATAGTAACTACTAGATATAGATAATTTCTTGTACCTTTATTTGGTTAATATTCAAACAGTAAACATAGCAGGTTTGATTAAAAGTGTAGGTGTACAACACTAACAGTTTAAGAAACGCAGTGACGTATAAAATAATTCTTCATGCAGCCTTCTATACAATGTATTGAAGTATTTGATTTTTCAATTGGAAATTTTAGGGGCATTTGAATGTGTATAACGGTACACCTTTTGAATACTAAGTCTTAGCCTAGGATTTTGACACATCTGCACTGTGTGTTTTAGTTCTACTTCATATAATTTTAATTTTTACTAAAATTATTTTGGGGCCTCAAGGGGACACAACTGTTGCGTTTGCCCCTCTCTTGGACGCACCACTTCCATGGACACTAAGCATAGGCACCCCAAACCCCTCCACACTGCAGCAATTCCTCCCAAGCATCCATGCGGCACCAAAAAACCTACTTCACTAATCAATATTAGATACTGGTACTACATAGAGAAACTATCTTGTTAGCTACAAGGAAGTTAAATTAACCAAAGAAAATTTGTATTGCTAGTTACAAAGAAGTTAAATCAATCAAAACAAATATCAAATTAGTCCATATTTTGACAAATAGTAAGGGTGAGGTGTATAATGGTTAAATAAAAAAATTTAAAAAATAAGGCGAACTATACTTCACTTTTTAGGCGAATAAGAGAAAAGCATGAGGGATAAAATCAAAGTAAGTGTAGCACTAAGCAGTGTTCTTATCTTCATCATTTCTTCCTTTCTTTTAAACTATGAAAGTTAAAGTAAATTTTGGAGAGCTTAGTTTAAAATTATTTTGAAAGTCTTAATAATTATCTCACTATCTTGGTAATGTACAAAGTTAAATTAGGTTACAAATATCTAAATAAACTTAACAGAATGAATTGATTTTTGGAACTCTTATGGATAACTAGTACCAGTAAAATAATTCTTTACTTTAAAAGAACAAAGTTATTTAACACACTTAATCACAATTGTACTCCTAAATATTTTTGAAGCTGTCATGCACACATTGTTGAGTTGAAATTACAAATATTAAAACAACCTTATCCTGAACCAACAATAAAATGTAAACCAGAAAATATATTACCGAACCATATAGAGAAATAACATCCTTTCACCATAGGTAGTTTTTTACATAAAAAAAATATTATGGAACATAAAATATAGTCCCAAAGTCGGCCCATAACAGAAATAAGACGTGGTTAAGACTTAGCAGGGAAAAAATTAGTAAGCATAGTAGACTATTTAAATGTTAGTTAAAATATGTTATATTTTTTATATTTGCAATATATAGATGGTTAAAAAAATCAGAGACTTTGTTTGGAAACCATTTAAGGTGGGGATGTAGGGAGCGAGAGAAAAGGTCAGTGTGTTTGCAGTTTTTTTATAGCAAAGTACAAATAGTATAGTACAAATATTGCTTTATATTATTCAAACTTGGAAAAAACTCTGTTTTAATTTATTCTTGATTCAAACTCAAAGTAAAAGATGTCTACCCACATACGGCTAGAAATTTTATGACAGTTTTTTTTAATGTGTCTTGGTTTGTCTTCTAGAATATAATTGTGTATGGTTAAAAGATTCAGTTTGTTGTTACATTTTAATTTGGTAAAACTTATCTTAAAGGAAAAAACTGAGAAAACAAAGTTAGGGCTAGGCCTTAGACACCGAGCCACTTTTAAGGAAACTGAACGGAGGATGTTTGACATAATCTTACATGAGATGAGTCTCACCCATTGTTAAAACTTGTGTGTTGGTTGAAATTAAAACAAACAATACTAAAAAGATGATACAAACTAAAAAATAAAGGTGATTACTATCAATACCTAGGTATTTGAATGGAGATTCATACGTATATTTACTATGTTAAACTAGTTAATATCAAGTCAAACCAACATTAAATTGAAATTAGCTTATTGACTCAACTTTGTTTATGATATTCATATTGTTACTTACAACTGGTTGCGACCTATTTTGTGCGACAGCACCCAAGGCTCCATTAACCTGATCTGGTTCCAGGTTGTCTTTATATGTGCTTCCTCTACAAGCAAGAAATGTAATCAAAATTATCCAAAACTGTAAAAACTAGACCAAGAAAATATATATTTTTCATAAACACACAAACACAGTTATTTACAAATAATATTATTCAAGTATTTCTCTGCTGTGTGTGTATCTTAGCTTACTCCTGCATCTAATAGTGATGTGGCGATATAGTACCAATATAGTTTGTTTCTGTCAAATAAGGGTATATATTTTGTAAGAACATCAGTATTTATAGACTTTATAACAAAGAACTGATGCTAATAAACTTTACTTATCACATGTCATCAGATAATCTAAATACTTGTGTCTTGTGATGACTGATATTAAAACTATTTTAAAAACAAATGAGGCTTGTACTTAATAGAGGCGCTAAGCCTCTTGCGTAGTAGTTTTCCACTGGTGGTTGTATATCCTTATTATCTAAGAGATAATAAATGTTTGGTGTCTGAATTCACGGGTGTTACCCAATATTAGAAGTAAAATTATTCTTGGCAAAATTTAAATTTGGTTCTATTATTGATTATGTTTGGTCATTCAGAAAACAATGCAAATAAATGAACCATCAATTCAATAATAAGTTTAAGAATGTGACATCACACTTGACCAGGATGTCAGGTTTAATAAAGCAAAGCATTTTGAGTAATTTCTAAGGGTCAACGTACCCTGTTTTAGAAGACTCGTAAGAGACGTTCCTCGACTGAGCAAACATGTCAAATTCTGAGTCCTCTTTCTCGTTAAGGTCTTTCTGTGAGCCTTGTTGTGCTGGCACGCTGCTGATCATGCTGAGCTGAGATGTTGCGGTACCACCTGATAAACCTGCAAACAGACAGGTGAAACAAAACTGATCTAAGGGTGTTTCAAATTGAGATAACATTTTATTTTTTGGGTCACCGCGTTTCACTACCCGTTCAGGTTATACGCATATGGACCTTTTACACTAATGTGTCAAGGATGATAAAGGTTGACTTTAGAGGTAGCGTACCCGCAATTGTGTGGAGGGAGAGTGAAAAATCATTTAGGAAAAACCACTCAAAACACCTGACTAATATTTGAACTCTAATCTCTCTTTCACTGCCAGTCCAGTCTATTGCGACAGTGATACCTTTTTAACCATCTGGGTTAAGTTACATTTAAGGTCAAATCACATTTAGATTACTAGATTTGTTCTGGAGAAATTGGGGGAGGAGGGGGGGAAAGGTAGAAATTAGTAAGGTGAAGTCTTTTTCAATAGTTGTCAAAATAATTAATTGAACCATTTATTAACACATATTTTAAAGTTTCATGAGTTTTTTTTTGAAATTTTTGAGAACTGGAAGGTTAATTATGGCTATTATGTACTTATATTTTGTGCCTTCTGGACCTATTATAATTTGAACATAATATAAATTAGGGTTCAGTGAAGTTTCAAACAAAAATGACATTATTGACTATTTAGAATACTTCATTACATGTTGCTTTGAAAGTGTAGACCTACAGGAAATAATGTGACTGATTATTATTTGATCCAAACTTTCATACAGTTTGTGTTTGTTTATTTAATGGAGGGTTAATTATGGCTATTATGTACTTATATTTTGTGCCTTCTGGACCTATTTAATTTGAACATAGTATAAATTAGGGTTCAGTGAAACTTCAAACAAAAATGACATTATTGATTATTCAATACTTCACTACATGTTGCTTTGAAAGTGTAGACCTACAGGAAATAATGTGACTGATTATTATTTGATCCATACTTTCATACAGTTTGTGTTTGTTTATTTAATGAATACAGCTTGAAATAATAACTATAAATTATTAATAATTTATGTTCACAATTGAGCATTTTGGATTTATATCAAAGAGGTATAAATTACTTGTCTACCTTGTACTTACTCCTCCCCATTTTACAAATAGTTAGCACAGCATATTTAAGTTTTTACTATGATTATTTTATTATTTTTGTTAAGAGTTTTGTTAGGAATTGTGTACATTCAAATAATTTCTGTTTTTTTGTATACTACCTTTGTTGTGTTGTGACAAAAATAAACCAAATGATCGGCATCTGCCCAATCGGCAAATGAGCTAGTCAGCCCAGCCCTAATTGCAGGCATATTAATTAATTAAGATTATGTGTTAGGGATGAGGAAAGTTTAATTTAGAGAAAGTAAACTAGCTTTTGCATGAAAGGATAGTGGAAAAACATTTGGTAAAACAATTCTCAGTACATCCAAACAGGATTCAAACCTCGATCTCCCTGCCATTGGCAGTCCAATCTATTGCATGAGTGACACCTTATAGTATTCTAACTAACATAGCAGGTAAGAGTAAATAAATAAACTAACTTGAGTACAATCTTAATCGAAACAAATCAAAATACTAAACTGTGAACAGAATACAAACATTGATTTCCAAGGCGAAAAACTCACTCATTCCAGCCAACTTTGTGTTAAGATTGGAGAGTCCTGTGGTAGGAGTTGCCTCCACTGCTTCATCACTTAGATCTATCAACGAGTCTGCTCCAACTTCCACCCCAGCCGCTGCAGCTGCGGCCGCCACTGCCACCCTCTCGTTGGTTGTAAGCGGTCTACTCGCATCACGGTTGTTTTCAAAACGATTGTACCTAGAATTTAGTGTCAATAATTTTGACTTTTACTTTGAGCTACTATCTTTAGATGTGTTCACAATATCTTCGGTGGGTCATAATTAGGGTTAGAACCCTCAAAAATACTTGTACATATGTGAGATTTGGGGTACAAGATAATTTGCGATTCAAGATCCAAACAATTTTTTTGCCCCAATTTTTCAATTGAAATTTGTTTTAGAGCTCTAATGCTAATTATCGGTGGTTCAGAACCAATTATAAGATGAACTTAACAACCAGGCTCCATACCAATAATTTAACACTCAAACAAATGTGTGAATGTTATTTATTATTATTTTTATTTAGCACCGTGTCTTACTACCCGTTCGGGTTACACGCTTTAAGTACTAATTACGCTAATGGGTTAGGGATTGGGTACGTTGAATTTAGACTAAGTGAACCCACATTTGTGTGGGGGGAGAGTGGAAAACTATTTAGGAAAAACCATCCCTAATTCACCTGACCGAGATTCGAACCTCGGTCTCCCCGTCCTCGGCAGTCTAGCTCAACACTTAACGTGTGAATTTTAAAATGAATTAGAGGAAAGCATATTAACATTTAGCTATTTGTATTTTTTTTTTGACTAGCCTATATTTATGTTACCTCTTATGTAAAAAAAATAATCCAAGGTGGTCATTAACAAACCTTAGAAATAGATTGTTCAATTCATCATTCACCCTAAGAAGTTCAGCCGTGATTTCTATCATTGGCCAGCTTGCCAATAAGTTCCACCAGCCTGCTTTGCATCGACTGACAAGTACCATGAAGTTCCTAGAGTCAGATAAAAAAAGAGTGCTTTATAAAAATAGAACCAATGTATTTTGAAAGAAACAGAAGCATGAACTAATACTGTATTAATAAACAAGGATGAAATATAGAGTGACACTTGGAACAATTCTATACTATTTGGTAGTGGTTCTCAATCTGGGGCACGATAAATATTCAAAGAGGGTTTGGAGGGCTCACAAAAAAACATATATAAATGAAAATTGTAGTTAAAATTAATATGGTAGCTATGACAAGTTATCATATCTTTGATTGTTACTTTAAAATATTAATTTTAAGAACTTCAATAAGATAGTGGTATAAATAGCCTAAAGCCACTGCTTCCTAATGTTTCCGTCAGTTCACAAATGACTCCTAATATGCACCAACAGGGTTGCCACTAATTTTTAACATTGAAATTCCCTGTCATTTCCAGGTTTTCCAGACAAAAATATAGTAGTTCCAACAAATCAATATAATGCGGCAGGAATGAGAAGGTAGCTTTAAATAGATGCACACACAATGTAACATTTAAATGAAGCTAGTGTGAAATATTAATGTATATTCGCCACCACTAAGATGACATCTGCTATCACGATTAAATCGGGTCCAAGTTTGTAATCCTGTATATATAATAATTAAAAAGGGGTGATCTTATTTTAGAAATTAAAAGTCCTGGTATTTTATGGATTTTATTATAAGTAGATAAACAGTTTTTGCTCAATATGTCACACGTTATTGACTTTAATTAAAATGCCCGACTATTATGTCATATACATGACAATTCTCGACATGCGAGATTTAGATTTCGGTAAAAACACGGATTAAGATTTCATAGACTTTGCCTACTTGGCTCGGCTCTGGAAGGAAGTGAGGAGATGCGCACCCTGAAGGGGTATATCAAGAGATATTTCCTTCTCGAAACTGCAATAACATTAGCATGGAGAGAGAATGCATAAACCACCCCAAGTACACCTAACCGGGGTTCAAACCTCAACATTCCTGTCATTATATGTAATACAAGTAGTCTTTGCCCCAACTTCATAATTAATGACAGCCATGTTTATTAAAGATAAAAAAAAACTTTAGGGCTCGGTGCCATCATGAACAAATACATTTATTTTTAACTTATTTATTTGAAGCTTGTTTTTGGAGTATGGATGCACTGCTTTTCACACATTTACACAAAACATTTTATTTCTAGTTGTAAATAGTGGGTAGTTGAAAGGCAATGCTTTGGACTTTAAAACAAATACTGTATGCATGTAATTTTAAAATTTAGGTACAATAAAATAAATCTGTATTGGAGCATGCGCAAAGGGTCACTATACTTAAAAAGCAAATTTGCAATGCTTTTGATGTGTTAAATAAACAATTTTGCTATAACGCACTGATTTAATAATTAATTAAAACATTAATTTTTTTATATCAAGTTACAAATGATAAAGAAAATAATGATAAAGTGCTGTTTTGTCACTATTTAAGAATGAAGAATACAAAATATCAAATTCCAGGATGTGTATTATGCGTTATATCAAAGGCTGTGCAGATGCTTTCTCACAACTATAACGGTGACCACGACACATACGCTGATGTTTACATATGCACAGATATTCTTGGATTACATAATTCCGCAATATAGCAATAGCCTTCAATGCGAAGTTCACAAATTACGATCGCAATTTTAAGTTTAAAAATGAGGTGGTCCAATAGCTAAGTAATAATCACCATTTTAATTAATTAATAAGCAGAAAAACATTAATGGAAAACTAGGTTGTTAGCAAAATAGTTAAACACTTTCGAAAATTTGACTTTATGATATTTTAAAATTCCAGTAATTTTTAGAAACTTTGAGAAATTCTTGGATTTTTTTAGGTCAAACCAAATTCCCTGAAATTTACCTGTTTTCCAGGTTTTCCATATGAGTGACAGCCCTGACCAATGAAACAATAATTTTAGTCTGTATGGTTGGCAACGCCTCATATGTCAATGCATTTGACCTTGGGGTCAGTAGTCAGCTACCTGTTGTCTTACTTGTTTTCATTGTTTGTGGTGTATTAAAGGCTAGTTTTGTGCTGCGAGTAAAAATGACCAAACCTGTGTCTAAAGAAACAACATGGGGTTGCTTAGGGACTTATGGTAAGCCTAAGTTGAACAAAAAAAAAGTTGAGAAACAATGCTATATGGAATATAATTTTTATTTCACTTTTGAGGAACATAATTTTATTTAAAAAAAGAAGATATATAAAATAGGGATAGGAACATATACTATTACTACTCATTAAAATGACATAATATTCTAATGCCTTATTATAATACTACAATATGTCCTAGAGTTATATATAAGTCATTAGCGGAGTCACCCATGTTACATATTCAGCAGAAATGTGAACAATAGATTTAAGGGTTACATGAGATAATTGAGAAAGCAAGGAGGATATGGTATGGTCATGTAATGAAGATGTAAAAGGAAGTAGTCACAAGGAAAATGACAGAGATGAATAAATAATGTAGGAAAACAATCGCAAGGAAGACCCAGAAACAAATGGGAGGAGCAGAGAGCAAGTGTGCGAGTGAGAGGAGAAGAATGGTGGAAGTACAAAGGAAGAAAGAGGCATTTTACTTAAGTGACTCAACCACATCCTGGAAACAGTTGTTAATGATGAATATAATTAATGTTTGTACCTTTAAATTGGCCGGGTTTGTATAGTAAAAGTATTAAATAATAATATTGTTTAAATGTTGTGACTTGCTACACGCAGACATAGTTAACACATGTTCAAAACTAATTAATCATGCTCTAATTCTAAAGCGATATTAGAGTTAAACACAAACATGTTACTCTGTTAATGTTATACAAATAATTAGAGAAAGCTGTGAGTCCACTGTAGCATCTTAAACTCCTGTATTCATTCTTGATCACAATAGGCTGGGCTTTCTCCGCAAATCAGGGAGATTAATTAATAGTGGTTAGCAACTATTTTGTTAGTGTCATGCAAATGAAACAAAATATAATTGACATGTAGTTGTTAATAAATGCAGCACATGGCTACCAACTTGAGAATTAGATCTGACTCAATAATAAGTGAAAAGCTATGGAAATCTTTGATTTTCTCTATACCAATGCATTACATTATAGAATTAAATCTAACATTAAAATAATCAATAAAACTAATTTAAATGAAAGAATTAATTTATATATTTAAAAGGCGGATACATTAATATATTTGCACTATTTCCTTCTAACTTCCCTATTGTAGTAGTTTCTGTAAACTGTGTTACCAATGTTTTGAAATTCCTTCTGTAGCCATGACCTAATCTTGACCAAGATAATGTTTTTTTCTACATGATCAGCCATATGGATGAAATAACACTTTTAGCTAAGCAAATACATTAAATTCTTTTGTCAATATTGTCAATTTAGCTAAAATAATAGTTCTAACCAACAAACTGAAATAAAAAGCTTAAAAAAATATGTATGAAGAGAAAGTACTATTAAAGATTTGAACATTTAATTTTGGTGGTCATTTAGTTATATCTTTAATGTAGTGCCAAAGTTTTTAAATAAGTGACTCAACCACATCCTGGAAACAGTTGTTAATGATGAATATAATTAATGTTTGTACCTTTAAATTGGCCGGGTTTGTATAGTAAAAGTATTAAATAATAATATTGTTTAAATGTTGTGACTTGCTACACGCAGACATAGTTAACACATGTTCAAAACTAATTAATCATGCTCTAATTCTAAAGCGATATTAGAGTTAAACACAAACATGTTACTCTGTTAATGTTATACAAATAATTAGAGAAAGCTGTGAGTCCACTGTAGCATCTTAAACTCCTGTATTCATTCTTGATCACAATAGGCTGGGCTTTCTCCGCAAATCAGGGAGATTAATTAATAGTGGTTAGCAACTATTTTGTTAGTGTCATGCAAATGAAACAAAATATAATTGACATGTAGTTGTTAATAAATGCAGCACATGGCTACCAACTTGAGAATTAGATCTGACTCAATAATAAGTGAAAAGCTATGGAAATCTTTGATTTTCTCTATACCAATGCATTACATTATAGAATTAAATCTAACATTAAAATAATCAATAAAACTAATTTAAATGAAAGAATTAATTTATATATTTAAAAGGCGGATACATTAATATATTTGCACTATTTCCTTCTAACTTCCCTATTGTAGTAGTTTCTGTAAACTGTGTTACCAATGTTTTGAAATTCCTTCTGTAGCCATGACCTAATCTTGACCAAGATAATGTTTTTTTCTACATGATCAGCCATATGGATGAAATAACACTTTTAGCTAAGCAAATACATTAAATTCTTTTGTCAATATTGTCAATTTAGCTAAAATAATAGTTCTAACCAACAAACTGAAATAAAAAGCTTAAAAAAATATGTATGAAGAGAAAGTACTATTAAAGATTTGAACATTTAATTTTGGTGGTCATTTAGTTATATCTTTAATGTAGTGCCAAAGTTTTTAAATAACTATATCCAAGGTTAAGCACATGTTGCGGTGAATAAAGACTATTTTGATAAAAAAATATATGCAGTCCTTAATGTATAGAGTTTATTTATTGTTTATGGTTGTTATTATATGTTACACTTAGGTTTAACAAAGGTTATTTTTGATCATTACAAAACAATAGAGGAAGTTTTACACACCTGCAGTAGTTCAAGGTCACTAGAATGCTCCTTGCCTGGCGTAAGCTCGCTTAGCATCTCGCTAAGCACAACCATATTGCCCTGAACCACATCTAGCTCCCCTTGAAGTTTGCCCAACTGGTCTGCTGTCAGTGTGGTGGGACCTCCGACAACCAACTGGGGCTGTTGGATAGCGGGTGAGACCGGGGGCATCATCATGGGTGAGACTGGCATAGGCATTGTCATGGCCACTGGCATTGGTGCGACAGGGATGGCCGTCTGCACAATGCCGTGGTCAGAGTCGGGAATGCTCTAAGCAAAGTAAAGTGAATATATTATAATTAGCACCGTGTCTTACTACCCGTTCAGGTCATACCCACTTAGGCTAATGTGTAATGGTAGGGTGATTGTGAGATGAAATAGAGGACCTTCTGTTTAACGTGGAATCCGAACCATGGTGGAAGCCTGGCATTCCACACATTCACAAGTTGTGATTAATACACGTCTTGTCAGAGGTAGAAGGAAGGGTTCGGCAATATGATAAATATTTGCAGGGACCGATGATTGAGCCCCGGATCCCAGCACAGAAGTCTGACACCTTACCCCTAGACCTGCAGGTTACCTAAGGCAAATTTAAATATCAAAAAATCTAAAATTCAGAATTCCTGAGGGGGGGAGGTTACATTATTATTTGACACTTATTAAAATATAAGCAAAATATTGTAGACTCTCTTCAAACAACAGCAATGTTTCAGCCTTAATATTTAATAAAATTTAGTTGTTAGAAAATTTTCAATCCCAACATATATTCAGTTGCTTTTAAAAGTTCACATACACAGATAAAATGTCAATGGAAGAAAATTCGCTTAAAAAACCAATCCCAAAATATAATTGCTAGTACATTTTTAATATTACACGATCAAGTAATATTTTAATGCAAATGGCTGAAACCAGCTTTAATAATCCAATGTTTTTTCCTTACATAAAAAGGAAAAAAAAAAACACTAAAGATAAATAAGAACTTTTAATTCTATCCTGAACTTAGAACTAGTTGAAAACTAATTTTAATAAATCTTTGCATGGTAAAGTAGATGATAAAGATGTTATTTATAGAAGCAATATTATTGTGAATTAAGTGTAGCTTGAGCTGTGTTAAGAACATGATAAACAAAATGCATAAGCATTTGAAATGAAAAATATACAATTATTTTTAGCAGCGCTTTTTACTACCCATCAGGGCTGTATGCTAATATGCTAGGAATAAGGAAGGTTGAATTTAGATTAAGTATACCCACATCTGTGTGGTGGGAGAGTGGTAAACCATTTAGTAAAAACCACCCTTAGTACACCAGAATGGGATTCGAATCCCGGCCTTCCCATCATCAGCAGTCTAGTCTATTGAAAGAGTGACGCCTTATACGCCACCAAAGCAGGTTACAATGAATTAAAAAGTCATATAAATAACTGTGTAAAACAAATACTTTTGAACTATTACCACATACAATTTCGAAAGTTAAAAAGGAAGTTAAAAAACGATTTATACGATCAAGGTTATAATGTGTGATTTTAAAGAAGAATGATAAAATTAATTTTGCATGTATTGATGTAAGTAGCACCTGCTTCAATGGTCGCATGATCTAACACACTACTCTCATAGTAGCTTAGATATTTGATGATGTGGAAATCAATGTTGGAATCAAGGTTGGGTGTATTGAGGGTAGGTTTCTCCTAAATGGTTTTCCACTCAAATACGAGCACACTTCCTTTAAATGCAACCTTCCTAAACCCTAAAACTATTAACATAATTAGTGTATAAGCATATACACAGACCTTTACAGGGTCCTGCGTTTTCGAAGGCCCTCAATAGGAAATAAAAATTTAATAAAAGAGTTGAAAATTAAAAAAAAAAAAAATCTTGTAAGCTGTCTGGTGAAAATGGCATCCCAGGGTATTCTGACAACGCTGTTGTTTAACAAAAAAATGCAATGCTGAATGGTACTACCCTAATGTTGGTTTCGTTTCATAAATGACAATTCTTTGGAGTCCAAATATAGAAAATGTTTCGCACATATTTTTGTCCTTTGTGGCTAGCAAATGCTGTGGAGAACGTTCATTTTCAAAACTGAAAAGGATGAAAAATGAACTGAGGAGCACCTTGGATCAAAACAGCTTGAACAAGCTCACTCTAATAATCATTATTATTATTATTTATTATTAGCACCGCGTCTTACTACCCGTTCGGGTTATACGCACTTACGCTAATGTGAAATGGTAGGGTGATTGTGAGATGAAATGGAGTACCTACAGTTTAACGTGGGATCCGAACCACGGTGGAGACCTGGCATTCCTCACATTCACAAGATGTCTTGTCAGAGGTGAAAGAAGGGTTTGGTAATCAGATAAATCTTTGCTAGGACCGAGGATCTCTAATAATCATTGAACATGTACTTATGCATGAAATATACATTTCCAGTATCAACAACAAATTTTCTTATGCTAAATTAAGAAAAGTTAACTTTAAAATTGTAGTTTTGTTACGTTTAATATTTGGCAGTGATACTTAAATGTACATAGTAACAATCGTTCTAGAGGTTATAAACTGGGGGAAGGAGGGATATACATTTATACAGACTACTTCCTTTTTCACGCATGATTTTCTTACAATAATACAATACTATTAGATAATAAATTTGAATCTGAACTAAGAAAAATGCTTTTTTCACTTTTTGATTCATTACAAGCAGGTACGGTACTTATTATTTTTGTCAAAACCACGCCTCTGAATAATATACTGACATTTAACTAGCTGAATAGCAAATGAACATAATGAATTACTTAAACCTTCAAGTAAATGACTTATATTTTATTATGTATGCACATTTTTATAGATTTGAGGCCTTTCATAATTTTATGCTACTTGCACCGCACTAGCTTAATCCGGCAGTGAGCGTATCGCCCAAACAGGTAATAGGACGTGGTGCTAAAAAAACAAATAAGTACAGAAAAACTCCACTTAAGCTTCGTAGTTAATTCATATTGTAGTTTTCTTGTCAAAGTACTTATGTTTATCGAAATAATAATTTGGCTGAAAACTTCACAATACTATAATTCAAACCAAGGCACTTGAACATTACTACCTAGGATACACTTTCATATGAAGAATGGCAAACCAAACTAGAGAAAAAAAGGGGTACATTAAACAGTGGTACAGTAGCCCCATGGCTACTTTGGTGCTGACTGACAGATCACAGCTGACTTCTGACAGTCAACATTTAGGTATATAGCTAAATTTTGACTGTCAGACGTGACAGCTGCTAAACACATGTTTTTACAGATCATATGGTTTGGAGTAAGGATACATAATTTGGTCTGGTAGCTTTTCAAAGCTGTCAGCTGTGCGCTGTCATTCAGCACCAAATAAGCCATGGGGCTACTGTGCCAACCTAAAATAGTATATTCCTGTACTATACAGAATTGCTTATTTTTACCATTTCTTACAAAGGTTTACTGTGAAACTTCTTAAACACACATTAAATGCTCACAGTGTAAAATAAAGTCTTTTACAAATAATTCGACAGTATTTAATGACATTAATACTTTAATTTATCAAATGTTAAAACAAGTTCATATTATTACTAGGCATAATTTATCTGTGTCCAAAATTTAAATTATGTATATAAGCTGGTAGCCCTATAGGCATGGATGATTAAGCATCAGTGAACCTAGATTGTTTATTATAGTGGTTGCTAATACACATCCCTTTTGTAATAATGTGCAACTTAACACTTATTTTAAGACACACGATGTGTAAGGTGAGTTTAAAAAAAATACACCAGCTTTAAACCATGAAAAAGGCGGTAAAACTGCAGTGAAAATCTCAGGATTTAGGCGGCCGCCTCTGTCAGCAAGGAAGTATCAATTGCTGTCAGGCTATATGGATTAAAATACAATGGTCTCTGTGTCTTTTATGGATCTACTGCTCTAATAGTTTAAGCACATACTCCCTTCACCTATAACCATCCTTTGTCATGTCAATAAGGAATAAGGGAAAGAAAACTACAAAACTTGTTATCTCAAGGTAAAGAGGAAATCTCGCTGCTAGTTCTCAGATATTTTAAAATTTTCTTTTGTGAAGCTATCAAAAAATTACTGTATTTTTTGAAGGAAGGCAAATCTTGAGCCCCTTTTCGTCAAGTTTAGTATCATAGCTCTGCAAAAATGCTTAAAATGTCGTTTAAAATGAGCTAATGACACATTTTCACTCAATTTTTTTATTAATAGAATTAAAACTATAGGGTTGCTAAGGAAAAAGAGCCACGTTAGAATCTTTCCCAGGTATATTTATACATCCTATGATTTAAAATAAGTGTAAAGTGAACATAAACAAGAAAGAAAAGATGTGTAAAACACATACACAAAAATCTTGAAGCTAAAACCATTAATTTTATATGCACATGGACAATAAATTAATGGATAGATATATGTAGGAACCTATCAACCAAGTTTTATCAGCACACCTTGGATTACCTAACAATTTTTGATGAATCACTTCCTCTGTGGATGAACATCATATAATACACAGACAAGAGTCGAGTAAATGAAGGGGGAGAGAGAGAGAGAGTAGAATAAATGAATGGAGAGCGAGCGAGAGACATCTTATCACCAAAAAATGTACGAGTCATAAATTAAAATAATCTTTCTGCTGGATTTAAAGTTTGAACCATGTTCTTTGCACAAAGTTTGTAAGGTTTCTATTTATGTAGGTTTACTCAATAAACTTTTCATGCTTGAAAATATCTAGTAAATCTAACCTGAATAGGATGAACTACAAAGGTCTGATACTATAGTGAGGTCTTTAGAGTTAGTTTTAATTGATAGTCTACCTGCTCTAAGGGTATTTTGAGGGTAGAAGTTTGAATCCTTGTCATGGAGTTTAAATACAATTTTATCAGGCAGAATATGAGCATTTAAGAATTCACTATAATCAGGATATCATAGAGAGAAAAAAACCTAGGCGTATCAAATGCCTGTGAACAAGGATGTTTCAAACTATATGCCTAAAACAGTTTGATTTTATGAAAAAGATTTCTTATGTAAGGTGTTACAACCTTTTTTCTTTACATCCATTAATGTTTCCAGCCTGTGGCTTGGGTCAGTTTAAAAAAAAATGTAAGCCATATATTTTCCACTACCGGCTTGCTAGGCCTGTTGTAGCTTCATATGCCTTATAATCCAACTTAAGATTAGGACAGGCACAACATCGAGTCCCAGGCCGTTAATTCATCACTGTGAAAGGATAAACCCACATTCCCCAATGATAAAATTTTCTGCCATGCTGGGAATGAAACTCAGGACCCTTAACTCAGTAGATAGACATGCTACCGACTAAGCTAAGGTGTCGAGACGATGTTTTATCTGTAAATGACTAACCCTCTGTGGTGTATGTATTGGTGCCATGGTGTCTAGATCAGTCATAGGAAACTCTATCCCCTTCTGCTTGAGATCGCTGTACACCTGCACAACTCCTGTAAGCTCGGCCTGATGCCGGAATGCATCCGCCCAACATTGAATCAAGCTCAGAACTTTCTCTTGCACGGCTGTTGGTGGGTCATTCTTTGGGCCTGGTAACCAACATTTATACAATCAACATAATATTTATAAGCTTACAAGATGATCTTGTACACTTCGTTTACCTCAACAGGTAGCATTATTATCTTGACGGATCACACTATGACCTAACTTATAAGATACTCCAAAGTGAAATCATTAATAAGTTAAGAAGATTTCTACCTTTTAGGTAGACAAAATCTAATATATAAATATCTAACTTTTTTTATTTAAGGTATTTAATGTGCACATTTTAGCCTCAATGTTTACTGCCTGGGGAAAAAAAATATTTAAGAAATTATACCTTATAGAGATGCAAACTTAACAACCAAGGATATAGTTATTGGATATAAAGATGAACCTAAGGTACACAAATAAATTTTTATCAGAACCACTCAAAATTTATCAAAGGTCCCCTGGATTAGTGCTCGTCTACTATAGCCATTTAGCCAAATACATGCTGTTCCACAATAAATGTTGTTAGTATTGTCTTAATTGCTTCGGTGACCACATGGTTTAAGGCGCTACTCTCGCAAGACTAGACTGCCGAAGATGGGGATATAAATGGTTTGATCCCGGTCGGGTGTAATGAAGGTGAGTTTTCTTAAATGGTTTTCCCCATTCCTTCCACACAAATGTGGGTACATTTTCTCTCAAATTCAGCCTCCCTAATCCCTAAAACATTTGTATAATTAGTACATAGGCGTATAACTCGAGAAGTTAGTAGGATATGGTGCTAAAAAGAAGTTGTTTTACAAACAAATGTAATAATATACAATCTCAATTCTATGAATAGTTAAAAAAAAGTTTAAATTGAAAATCCCACCTGCCATTTTTAGACTTATAAACAAATAAATCAATCAAATGAACTAGTACCCAGGGTTTCATGGGTGTGATTGAGAACATGGATAGCTTACAGCTTCTCCCAGCCCCCACCCACCCTCTTGTGCTCAACTACTCGTTCAGGCTAAAGACATTTTAACTATCATAATTGGGATGGAGAAAGTAAAATGTAAAGTAAATGTACCCACATTTTCATGAAAGAGAAATTTAAAAAAAACAATTGATGAAAACCACTTTCAGTTAACACGAATGGGATTCTAATCGACCTCTCCAGCACAGTCAACCCAGACTAAATGAGTCAGACATTTAGTTCATATACCCACCAATGTGGATGGTAATTCAGTTAGAAAATCAATAACACATATAAAGTCCCAGTCAAATGTTTATCCAGATATAGTTTTTCTAACAAATCAGGTACAGTCTGTGGTCATGTTTTTAATAAAGACTTTCACAAATTGTGTGGATTTCCCATAGTACTTATTTTCAAATAAAAATTGTATCAATAAAATAATATGTGCATATCTCGTTTGAAACGTGTTTGCATTTAATACTTGCAAAGGCTAAAAGATCATTATCCAAGTTCATTATAGGATAAATGAAGCACTTAGGCCTCTTTCAGTTTACCACTCAGGAAAATGACTTGCTTCGGTGGCCACATGGTCTAGGATGTCACTGCCGATTACAGGGAGATGGAGGATCAAATCCATATTGGGTGTACTGAGGGTGCTTTTCCATAATTGTTTTCCACTTGCCCTCTACACATATGTGGGTATAATTACTCTAAATTCTGCCTTTCTCATCCTTAACTCACTAGTGTAACTAGTACATATGCATATATCCTAAATAGGATGTAAGAAACCATGCTAAAAAAACCTAAGGAAAATGAAAGAAATTTACAATTTCCAGACCTAATACCAACACACCAATCAGGAAAAGGAATAGATTCAATTTTACAAATAATACAATCTTGGCCCTTACGGAAAATCGTGAATGGCCAACACACTACAAATTGAGACAATATTATTTAAAATTCCCTTAAATCAGCGTTAAAACCATAGTAAATCACTATACGAGTCAAAATATATGATTATTTGAAGAACAAAGAATACTTATTTAATCACCACTCTAGGATAGGTTAAAAAAGTAGCTTTGGTTTTTTAACCCTATGACAGCCTTGAATGTTAATGAGCAGTGATCTGTTATGCCAACACTTCAAACATTCTTATCTAAAGCGACACATGCCCCCAAACAATATAGATAACCAATTGTCCTTCAAAAGAAACCGACAACAGTAAACTCACCTATAAGTTTCACAAGTTCTTGAACAAACTCTTTGTTGCACGCCAAGATGTGGAATCGCTTACCACAATTTTTCACACACGTTTCCAAAACCTGTGATGGGGGGAAAAAATACAAATATTTTGACAAAATAAAGCAGCCAAGTTCAAACCAAGATAAAAGAAAATATTATGATAATAGTCAATGTATATAAATATAATTAAAATAATAGTAACATGTGTTTGGTTGGAGTACTCTTTTTTTTTTAGCATTACGACTTATTACCCATTTGGGTTATATGCAGCAGCACAGTTAAGGCCGCCAAAACTTTTTCATGAGGTTATGGTTTATTCTCAAATGACTAGAATTGAGGTTAATTTTTCTATTTTCTAAACCAGTAAATACTGAGGTGTCCTAATTTACACACCTTATTCCTTCACTAATATAATTATTAGGTAGATATGGGACCCTTGAATACCTCGAATCCTTAAGTAAATTTGGGTTCAAGAAAATATCAAATTCAAGACTCAAATCCCTACAACAAATTCTTTTTTCAATCTTCTCAATCAAAATTTGTTTTAAAGCTATAATACTGATTGTTCTGAAGCAACATAATTATAGGACAAGCTTAACAACTAGACTCCAGACCAGTAATTTAACACTTAATAGAATGTATGGATGCTATAATGAATGCATATAAGCACTAAATGCTAATATTTAGTTGAATAATATTTCTATTTATATTATTTTATTATATCTCTATTTCTGCTGAGATTAATAATTTTTCAATAATTTTTCTCAGATTTGAATTTAAGATTCAGGATTCAAAAGTAAGAGCAAGATTCAGATTTGTTAAATAGTGGATTTGACCCAACTCTAATATTAGGCCATTAATAAATGTATGTTAGTGTTAGTTGTAAATTTAGATCCAAAGAACTAAAAAAAATATGTCCCAAATCAGCTTACCGTAAGTGTATACATAACCACAGTGTAGTTCTTGCCAGCATTTTGTGTTAGGCGCTTGCGTATTGCCTTGATTGCATCTTTAGGCCCATCTTCAGTTCCATTGATTATGTCACAAATTTCCATATTCAGGGCCCAATTTTCTGATGCAAGGGAGGCATCTGTGGCTTGCTCTATAAAAATACAATTAAAATGTTACCTAAAAAGGTTTTTTTGGCACTTGCATATAAATAAACAACTGAAACCAATTAATTATAGGCTACGGTACTCTTTTCCAAAATGTCCTCAGAAGCGTAACTCTTTCGGGGCCATGGCCTAACCAACATTCCTTTCCCAGATTTTTTTTAATGTGAGTTATTTAGCATTCCCTTTCTGAACCAACTGATTATATCAGCAGACAACTTACAAATAACTTAAATCTATAACATACACAATACCTAGCTCCTCAGAACTGTCAATTCATCACTGCGAGGGAGGAAACCTTGATTTCAGTAACAATACATTTCTCGCCCATGCCTGGAATCAAGCCTGGGACCCTGAACTCAGTAGGCAGACCCACTTCCAACAGAGCAAAGTTGTCAGACTCTTTCAGCTATTCATTAAAAAATGGAAATAAATACCTGATATCCTGTAAAATATAAATGGCTGTTTCAAATTTTAAAAAACATTTTGGTGATAAATTTAACAAAGCCATACTGCAGGGATAGCAATAAACTTAAATGTTCACTTAATTTTCACGTGATGTAATGTAATGTAATGTAACATAACGTAATGTAACATAACAATATAAAGGATGACCTCATGTTTTTAAATGGAAGCCATCACGATGCAGTTAACTTAACATTCACTTAACTGAAGAGTTGTCTAGAGGGATAACTTTCACATTAAGTGAAGGTACCATGTGTTCTAGCCAGCCAATCATGTTGCAAGTGACAACATGGGTATTAAGAATTTTATTCGTTTATGATATGTAGACAAATTCTTTGGTAAATATTTTCCATCGCGTTTTGCAAACTCTAAAACATTGTAGCATCTTGTTATACTTTATTTTGTACAGCCAGGAAGCTTATATTGCAAATACTTGCAACCTAATCCGCCCTAAGTGATTTGATTTCATTTTAGTGAACAATTATTGGTTTTCAAACAGTCGAAATTATTTGTTGTGTTTTGCTAAGTTAAGTTAAATACATCTTGATCACACAGTAGTTTCTTTACAGTAAGTGAATGTTAAGTTGATGAGATTCCAGCAGTACAGAGGGCAAAAATGCTCATTTAAAGTCAATTGACATCATGTCAAAATCTGTATTGCTGTACTAGCCTATTATCAAAACATATTATATGATTAATAAAATTCAGTTGTTATGTCATGCATCCCCTGAAATCCTTCAAGTATGCACAACTTATAAAACACTTTTATAGAGGATTCATAACTCTCATAATGCCAATGCCTAGCTTAACTTAAAAGGCAGAGTAAAGTTTCCAAACAAAGGTCTTCTAAAGATAAGGAATTGGGACTTTAGTGCTTACCTACAGCTTCAACAGTTTTACCCTAAGCCCCATTTATACATTTAGAAAATGTTTAAACTCAATTTTATTTGGAAAAGTTTACAAGGAAACTTTCAGTTATTAATATTTCTCACTTCAAAGCCTTTGATTTCTCAAACTATCAAACAAAGAATACAACAAATCATTTGTCTAAGTATGGTTTACAATTTACAAACATATTTTAAAATGTTGTGCGATAAATCCCAAATCGTATCGAAATAACATAGACCAATATAGAAAAGTGTTGTGTAAATATTTTTAATTAATTGAATGATTCTTTGATTTCGCTGTTTATGCTGCCCCCTTACGATGCCACTTGATGCTGTCGCCTTTCTGTATCAAAGCATGGCACGGCCCTGGAATGTATACCTGCCAGTCATTCAACCCTACAGGCGACGAAATGTCTACCTGCACACAAGTTGAATTATCTGGGGGGGAAGGAGGGGGGGGGGTAATCGGAATTGAAGTTCTCTACAAGCACAAAGCGTAGCAGATTTTTTAAAAAATGTATGGGAGTTCTTTCTTAAAATCAGCTTGTGTTGGACTGTTGTGAATTTTGGTTTATATATTTTTTAATAAGACTGTAGGTTTACTTCCTCGACCAATCACTTTTGATACTTTAATTGAAAATAATCCAAGACTTTAAAAGAAACATGCTATTAGCCAATTAAGCTTGGTTATTTTTTGCACAAAAAAATTGTTCTAATCAATCCATCTAGCTTAAGATATTTTTTCAGTGTTGTACAATAAAATTGTGCAGAATATTCTTGAATGTTATTTATATCATACCCTAGTTAATGTTGGGATGCTGAAGGATTGTTTACCCTTAAAACGGGTTCATAACGAGGGTGGGTGATTTTGGGTATCAAACACCCAATACCAAAAAGAAGTGTTATTAATGCATGTTATTACTCCTACTCAATACCTGGACTAATCATAAAATTCATCACAGCCTACAGCCCCAATTAGTTTTTTTAAATCTTTATATTGTTTAAAGAAGAATTTATATCAGTAAATAAACAAACTGCTTAGCAGGTTGCAGTGATCATTACTAGTCAGTTATAGCGAGGGAAGATAATGGTTTGGATCTAAACAGTTGAAAGAAAGTAATTTCAAGACTCTGACTTGAGATGCAAAATGTGACAACTCAAAATTCACCAAGACTGCAACATTGGGAAAGCAATGTTGGTTCAAATTCTGGTTAGTTTCTTTCAAGGTCATGTTGTGTGAACACCGGAGAAATAAAAGTGGTCTAAACATTCAAGATTCTGGGGACCAATAATCCTTAACTGAAAATATCTGACCAAATGTTTCTGGGGAAGAATGTTGATACCCGATCAATGGGCATACAGATAAAGTCTTATCTTAACTGATTTTACAGTGATCGGGGTTCAAATCCTGGATAAGTGTACAGAGGGTTTTTTTCCTACATGATTTTCATCTTTGCCTTCAAACCAATGTGAATACATTTTATTAAAACTATAGTATCTTCCTCATCCATTCTCCATTTAGCGCCTATGGTAAGGCACAAAGGATGAAAAAAACAACCTGTGGAATTTAAAATATTTTTTCCTGCTTTTTAAAGTGGATAATAGGTGCAATTTAAATGGTGATAGGAGCTACTAGGATTCATCACACTTTTGTTTTTGTTGTCAAACCAGTTTTATATTGTTTTTCATGAGAACAGGTTTGCTTTGATTAAACAGGTTGCACTGGATTTTAATAAAAAAAAATCTTGGCCTTTTTTTTAAAGTCATTAAACATTAGGCCTTAGCTTCCCATACTGGTATTATCATTTAATCTACTGATAAAGTGGCTTAGAAGATAAAAATCTGTTATTTTTGGCTATCAACATTGGCATGCAACTTTATTATTATTATTTCAATAGCATTAATAAATGATGGCTGTAGAAATTTGGCAGTAATAAATTGAGTGTCTATATATTTTCATAATGGGTGGAAAAATGGTGATTGGGGGAAATCTAGAATTCTACTAAACACCTTTAGATAGGCAACCCAACCCGGCTTCCGTGATTTACCTAATTACAATGATATTTATTAGTCAGTTTAGAAAGTACATGTTAAATACCACAAATAAAATTTTAATATATATATATATACACATAACCAACCTATCAATGAATGGCAACTGCACCATATACTGTGTATATTTCTATGAAATATATCAAATATCAAAATAAATTTGGATCACAAACACAAGAAATAATTATATTCCTACTAAGTTAAAGTTGAATAATATTTTTTAAGTGTCTGAAATTTTAGAATAAATAGATCATTGTTACAGCTTGAAATTAGATAGCCTACAGACCAGTACTTCAAAAGTGAAAAGTGATTTTCCTTACCGAGCAGAAACGAAACAAGCTCAGGCCCCATTCTCTTTGAAATCAAGCAAACGCACACCTAATTCTATAAGGTTTCAAATATTTCACAGTTAAATGTATCTTGTAGTTGATAATTTACTCAGCATAGTAGCCTACATTTTTATTCAAACAAATTTGAAAAACGATAAACACAATTTTTATTTAAATTGAGAAAAATATCTGATAAATAAATATAGAGGCCTTACTATAAGGCAAGATTTAGGCTAAGAATATGTTGGTTCAATGTACGAAAAGAGTGACTGCAATTTGAAGTTAACTAGATACTAACTAAACCATGACATGAAGAACCATGCCACTCACCCAACCATAAAGCCATGACGTTAACGAGAGGAACTATGCGTGAACAAAAAAAATTAATTATATATATATATATATATATATATATATATATATTTCTGTTTTAAAATTAAATTAAAATAAGTATGGTAAGGTCTTTTAAAAGTCTACACCCACCAGACCAAGCATTCTAAGGTTTCAATCTTTAGATAGACTGGATTGTCACTGGGGAGGTAGTAGTGGTTCAATTCTCGGTTGGGTGCTCTCAGGGTTGTTTACCCTATCACCTCTCCTAACTATTGCGGGTGCAATTCCTCTAAACTACCTTTCTCACTACCGTACATTGAATTAAGTTGTTATTAAACTTGGTGTTAAACCTAATACCTACTCAAAATAGTGTAAACAACAAAGATTTTTCAAAATGTTTTGAGAACTAAAAATTACTTAAGTGTTGATCGAGCTAATGCGTATGTTTGATCATGGTTTTTAAAGGTCACTGTGTCTCATCTCTCATTTGGGTTACACACAAATTAACTAATTATGTTTGAGAGTTTGGGATCAATATGGTTTAATATATAGGAAGTGTACCTACATTTGCATGAAGGAAAAGTGAGAAATCAGCCCCAATAAATCCGACTTGGATTTGAACCAGATTTCCTCCTTATGAGAAATCCAGTCTATTTTAAGAGAGATGCCTTAGGGAATTTGAGCATTGAAGCAGACGAGTTTGGTAAATAATGTTTGGAATTACACTTAAAAGGGGGTATCAAAAAGTTTCAAGAGTGGTTCTGTAAATTGAAAACAGAGTGCATCATGGGGATGTGTGCACTGGTGTGGCACGCTGTGACCTTCATATGTCAGTACAACAAGTGGCATCATTCTGTGTAGATCAGTGGCTGTGGTACACACGTTTATTTAACGATGTGCACGAGTGCATTTGCGATTTTAATATGGGCCGCAAACTCGAGCAGAGAGTGAACATCAAATTCTGCGTCTTACTCAGAAAATCTGGAACAGAGACCTTTCAAATGATGCAGCAGGCTTACGGCAATGAAGCTATGAGCCATCCGGTGTGTTTTGAGTGGAACTCACGCTTCAGGAGAGGCAGAATGTCAATGAAAGATGAAGAGGAGTTAAGGTGACCTTATACAAGCACAAACCCAGTATTTGTGGACAGAATTAAGCAACTTGTGCATAAGGATCGCGGAATGACATTTATGACATCATGATTGTGTCATACAAATTAGTGCAGACAATGCTCACGCCCATTCACGTCTTGTCTGAAGCGTCTGAAGGAGGACATTCAGCGGAAAAGACCAGAACTACAGTGTGCAGGCAATTGGATGATCCAACATGACAATGCACCTGCACACACAGCGATGAAAACGTATGAGTTTATCAGGCGCAACCACATGATCATCGCTCCTCACCCATCATGCAATTTAGCCCCCTTTGACTTCTTCCTCTTCCTGACGATTTAAGTTACAGCTCAAGGGTCACCGGTTCGACACTGTGAATGAAATCAAGTGTGGATTGCAGGTGGTGTTGTGCACGCTTTGAGATACAGACTTCCAGGGAGATTTCCAAAAGTGGAAAAAGTGCTGGTCTCAGTGTATCGCTGCCCAAGGGGAATACTTTGAAGGAGATAGTGACAAGATTTAAAAATCAGGTAATTTATTTCAATTTTAAAGAACTATAAATTGAAACTTTTTAATACCCCTTCATATTTGGCTATTTGTCGTAAGCAATTATGAGCGGAGTTGGTAAAAATGTACCGACTCAAAACTGACTTCAAAGTAAAAGCTTATAGTAATATAACACTACAGACCCATATAAATATATTTCAATTGTGTACTGTTTTATTTTTAGGGCCAATATTTGTAATTTGGATTGATAATTTATCTAATTATACATTCACAATTCCAAAGAAGCTTCCCAAGAAGTAATCTGTATTAGAGCATTTTGCTGCAGTAAATTTGTTATTACTTATTAATACACATTTGCCATTTATGAAAGAGTTGGAGTCGAACCGTAGAAGAGTTGAAGTCAAGGCTAGGCATACCGACTCCATAACCCTGATACTTCCTAGTTGTCTTTCTTATCAGTCAGATTATTAAATTAGAACATTTGGTGGTTGTGTGTTTGAGAATCTTTCCTTTTATCTACATAAAGTTTTTTCCCCTTTAGGTTAATTCAAGATGGGGTTTGTTATGTTTAACCATAAACACACATTAGGCCTAACAATCTGTCCGCGCCAGAGATTAAATTGTGCACAAATTTAAAAGTGTGATAAACATGAGGTTAGATTGTCACAGTTTTAGATTCCTGCTAGATGTCAGCCTAGATCATGCCTCATTGTAAATGCCTGCCTAATTCAACAGATAGACAAATGAGATTCTAACCTTTAATGTTGGTAGACCTACCAATAGGCCTACTTGCAATTACATGAACACAAAATAAAAATAAAATCTGGACTGAATTTGAATAGGATTTAAAACTTACAGCTTCTAGTTTAAAGTAGGCCATTATATGTAGCCTGATAAAAAGATTGAATGTAGTATCCACCTCTAAATCCCAATCTAAAGACTTTGTATCTGTAGACAATGTGTCCGTAATATGTAAAAAATCAATGTCACAGTATCAGAGTGCTCTGTCTACAGAGTTATAATCTGTCAGTCCTTGCTCTGTAGAAGTTGGTCAACTTTTCACTATCTAAGGACTAGTTTATATGGACTATAAAAAAAAATACCAATCACAGTTAAGTATAGTGTGCACACATCTGGAAATAAGAGTACCAATGGCAGCGAAAGTATTCATTGCTAGTTAAAGGTTTGACAGTTCAAATGTTATAAATATACTTATTGCTGCTGTACTTAGCTTACATTTCAAGTATTTCCTGGGCCTTTTCTCAAAAAAGTAGTTAAATAGTTTCATTTATTGATCAGCTGATTGCTTGGTGGTTGCCCCTTACCATAAACAATTTTCTTTCAAAAGTTTTATTGGAGTAGGGGTCTCCGACTATAATCTCATTGGTTGAAATGGTCACTTATCAAAGATACAAAGTGAATAGATTCTAATAAAATTTTTAAGGATTACAGACCTATGGCTACAGAGTCAGAATTTAGTTTAGTATTTGTTTAAATTCACTGGATAGGGTTCTTCATACGAAATATAATATGCCTAACTTACTTTGAATAGTAATCAAGCCTATTAAGCAGAGTAAACCTACCTACTTATAAATTGGCTAAATTTAATCTAACTTTTTCTTAGATTTTAACTCATTTTCTAGAATAAAACAATTCCACAAATAACAACTGTCCATGTTCAAGTAGACATTTTATACATTTGCTTGATTTTTAAAATTTTTACTTATTTATTATGAATCTAACCATGCTAGGATTTTGGTGTAGGTTCTGAACATCAAAATGGCAATTGTGAAGTCATTAGATATACCATATGGTTGGTTAGATCAAAAGTCCCTTAAAAGTTTACTATAATTAAGGTTAGGCCTAGTGAATATTACAGTCGACAGTTTACAGCAGTCGAGGTTGAATTGTGCTGCATATTTTGTAAATGCATAGTTTAAGATAATTTTGGCTAGATCCCTAAATAAGTTTCTAATGTTTTGGTCTTTTTATTTTCTCTCTTCAAACAGGTTGGTGAATTTGTAAACAAAATTAAAACTGCTATCGTAGTTTTGTAACCCATCAAAATGCTTCTGTTTACAAACAGTAATTCTATTTAAAATGGAGATATAAATTGTTGGTTATAACTCTAGGCCTATGATTGGAAGGGTCGTGTTTAATGAACAGGTTTATAAGTTTTTCAAAAGTAATGCTCCCTTAATAATCGGTCGAATTCAGACGTCTTTTGTACATTATGACAATTCAGTCAATGGCAATAAAGACAAAATTTAGAAATGTTAACAACTGTCAAAAGGTTTATGATCTAAGCGTAGTTTGAGATAACACAAATATGGCTATTGAGGGAAACTTGTAATCACAGTTATATTAAAGTTATACATTGTTGCCTTTTCACAAAGCCATTTAAGGTAATAAATGAAAAAGTCTATGCAGTAAAAACTAAGGATCGATAGTCACTTGTTCACATTTGGGGTTATTGCAAAACGTTTTGACATGTTCGCTTATTTAAATCGAGCTATTTGCAAACTCATTGTGTTAAATATATTACATAAAAACGTCTACAAGATTTTACATCAATTAATTAAACAAATCCTTTAATATATTACCTATTCTTTGCCCAACGGGCGAAGTAAACGGATTTCCACCGAAGAACGACATGTTTTTCTTTATGACTGACAAATGAAAATCATGAGAATATGATGGCGCAACACGCCCTCTGCTGAAAAACTTGATCACCTTAACGTCATGAAGTTGTCATAGCAACGTAAGACGCTAATTTTGTTTACTAACATGACAGGCTGCGTGTAGTAAAGTGATAATGCTTTAATCATGGGTATTATTGACTTGTAAAAGTATTGTGTAACTTACATAAGTCATTGCCAATTTTTAAAATAAGTACTTTCTTTTGAATGATCGAGAATGAGTATAATACACGATTCCCTTGAACCAGGGGTAATTGACAATGCAATGATTCTAAAAGCAATGGATGAACAAGGACCAAAAGGAGAAGCAGGAAGACTTGCAAAAGAAGAGGGACGTTCAATGGAAGAAGTAGATAAAATAAGACTAGAGTTTTTAAGTATGTAGGTCTTACTTAAAATACAGTTTGTGATATTTGGATAGTTGGGTCACGTCTTTTTTTTTCATGAGTTCACCCCCCCACCTGAGAACTTTTATTGCCTTGTCAGTTAGTTGAGGGGTACCAATGGAGTGAGAAAAAAGGGGGAAAGAGAACAGGGTTGTGCCTTTAATTGATTCGTGTTCATGAATTAATAATAATTAGTATTATTATTAATAAATTAATAATAATAATAGAAATTGGTGCTAGTAGGTAACTTAGTTAATTCAGAGGCATGTTTAGCTAGGTACTTTAAATCATATATTATTTTAGGATTTTGACACAATACTCTATGTAGTGGACCAATTATGTAAACTTCATTTACCCTGATTGTTAGCACTCTTACCTTGACAGGCTATATTATGACCCTATCTTATAAGATATACCATATTGGAACAATGTGAGGTAAGCTTGCTACATTTCAAGGCCATTGAAGTGCACAATGCATTAATTTGAAATTACCAATAGTATTATAGTTGTGGCTACTATTCTTGGCTGTATCCGAATAGTCTACTTATGCTGCGTCACGTTGGCTCGTGGCGTTGATAGCTGCATTGGTAATCACGTGACCAAGTGTAGATCTGTCCAAATAGTCGCGGACTAGACTGATGCAGTCTTATCGAGGTCTTGGTAAACATGGATATGAAAGCTACGAGCCATGCGGTTTTCTTGCGGTGTTTGACTGGAAATTGTTTTAGTATTATCGTTTCGTCTGCTTGAGCACCGACTTACACAAATATTTCGTTTTCATTAGAGCTAATAGATGACTTTTATATAGTTTCTAAGTTATTCGATGGGAAGCAGCTCTGCGGGCCCAAGTGTGTTGCCGTTCGAATAGTTTGATGCAGTCTTCACTATGAAAACCGCTAGAAGTGTAAAATTATCAAGACTGCATCAAGTCAAGTGTATCTGACTATTCGGATACAGCCCTTGACTACAATCTAGTGGGTAAAATTTTAACACTTGGTCAAGTGCAATGGAAGTACAGTTACTCCCTTCTACACTTTGGTTTCCTATTCACATAGCTTCAACTAAATACTGACATAGTTTCTTAAACCTCACACAACTTATCCTGTTTAGTTAGATTACTGATAAGCCTATTATAAAGTGTGTTAAAAATGTGATTACAATTTTTTAAGTTCCATTTAGTATTTAGATCAAACACCCAAATAGGTGAGCAACCAAGAATATATTATTCTCAGACACATTAAGGTAAGGTCAATTTTTGTTTTTTAAACACTGGGTCATACCACCTTTCCAGATTGTACACATGTACTAATTATGCTAAAGTATCAGGAATGAGGAAGGTTTAATTTATAGGAAGAGTACGTGTATTTTTATTGAGAGAAAGTGGAAAATAATTTTGGGAAAACCACCCTCAGGACACCTGATAGAGTTTCAAACACCAATATCTCTACCATTGGCAGTTCCCATTGTTGTTGATCCAACGTTTTGAAATTGTGTGTAAAATAGGTGTCTTGTTTACTAAAGTTAAAAATAAAAGAATTAGTTATGTTATATTCTTTTAGACAGTTTATATTTATTTCAGATATTTTAAAAATCGACCATCTCTGGATCATGACATCGCTGGTTAAACTACAGCTAGGAAACAATATCATAGAGAAAATTGAAAATTTGGAAATGCTTGTGAATCTGAGAGAACTTGACTTATCTTTTAATAACATTGAAAAGATTGAGAACTTGGAAGCATTAGTGAAGCTCGAGATACTCTTATTGTTTGAAAATCGCATCTCAGTCATCGAGAATATTACCACACTAACCAAAATGATGATTTTTAGCATTGGTAACAACAGGATTGACAGCTGGGACAATGTACGGTATTCTTCTGACAAATTTGTTTGGTAATTTACTTCTTAGGCACATTCTGTGCATACGTTTTCTTTTAATTATAATATGGCAGGCATGAGTAGGTGTGTGTGTGTGTGTGTGTGTGTGTGTGTGATTTTTTGACTCTGATCTGAAAAATAGCATGCAGCTAAAAGGTCTTAAAGATAAGACCATACACACAATATTTTGTTTTAGGGGTTTAAATAATAATTCTGTGGCTGAGTTACATCAACCTGTAGCCCAGTTTGCCGAAGGATTAGTCGGTACTAATGTATCGTTGCCCAGGGGACGCCCGTATTTACTACTCGCACAACCTATTTGTGAAGGCTCTTTCTATGTCCTGATGAGGTTATATAATGATGATGGTAGTGAATTTTATGTGGTAAAGCCAATGAAGATTGTAACCTAACCGAAACCTAACTAACCAAACACTGGTGACCATGGGAATTACTTCCCTTTAGAGAAAAATTCCCCAGTACCAGCCGGAACTAGAACCCTTGACCTCTATGTCAACAACCAGGGGCTTTCCCCACTATACCACGAGGTTGATTAGGGTGTTACTCACAGTAGCTCATAGTGAGCTCCTCCATTAAGGTATGGCAAGACATTTTTATAAAATTAAATGTCTCGTGAAGTAATTTAGAAAGTTTTTGTAAAAATAATTGGGGTTGTATTTTCTGTTAATTTTATAAGACTCCAATAAGCAACTAGGCCAAGGCATTGAGAAGGAATACAGATTTTTTTACAACCAATTTTCAGCCTATGGTCTGGGTCAGTTTTTTTTATTCATGTCATATATTTGACACTACCGGCTGGCTAGACCTGTCGTATCGTCATATTTCTTATAATCTAACTTCAGGCTAGGACAGGCAGAACATCCAGTCCCCGGCCGTTAATTCATCACTGTGAAAGGGTAAACCCACATTTCACCAATGATAGATTTTTCAGCCATGCCTGGAATCAAAGCCGGGACACTTGCTTACTAAATAGACATGTTACTGACGACTAAGCTAAGGTGTTAGATTAGAAATACAAAAATGCATCCCATCAATAGGGCCAACATTCAGGTAAGAAGGAATTGGACCTTTCTATTCACTCGATATGACTTGCTTTAGTGTGCACAAGATAGATTTGAATTAACTTTTTTTTGTCGGGAAACAAAGTTTTGTTCTAAAATAAACATTGTTAAAACTTGATTTTAAAAAAGAAGCCCATTTTCGACCACCAACAATGATTGACAGTCACTAAAATTTGGCATTGTAGAAATATGTTTTAGTTGATCTAGTAATTAAGAATACTTCCTTATAGATTATTGTGTGATTTATTTTTACATCATTAATTAAACAAACAAAGAATATAAATATAGTTTGTAATATTTTTTATTTGCACCATTGTGGCAACAAGATTTTCCAGTTTTCAAATAATGGCCTCCCATAAAATTTATACCACAGGTACCTTCTCCAATATGTCTATTGCTATATAAAAATAACCACAGTAGCTCATTTATTGAGGTTTTATTAGTAATGATCTCAATAAACCTCAATTATGTTAAAAGTTGTTTTATAGCAATGAAAATGTTAAGGGAGGTTCCTAACAATAATGTTTCTTAGTAAGGCTTTGTTTATCAAGAGTGTACAAATCATTTACTAACAGCATTTTTTCTAAAAAAAATAAAGCATACTTACTAGAACATTCTTAAAGGTGTTTTTGGTATCAACAATATAGTTTCTCACTCTCGATTCTGGCTAATTCTGGTGTATTTTCTTAATATTTGCCCACCAAATTCTATTCCAATAGATTATAGAAATTAGATGGTTAGTAGCCAATGCTGTAATTAGACCGTACAAATTATAGGAAATAAATATTAAGGTAGGCTGTATAAAATTAACTTTCATGCACTGAAACCAGTTGCAAAGGTTTGTGTTTTGACACCTACAGACTAAAGTGGAAAGGTCTGTGCTTTATTGAGCTAGGCTGTGTCTAATCATATCTAATTATTACTAATTGTAGCCAATTCTTAAACTAATATTTTTTGTGACGATGTATGCCTTAAATAAACAAATGCCGCCAAGCACTGACAAACTATCATTGTAATGCCAAGCAAAAAGTCTCCTTGTTGATACTTTTAACAGATATTGATACATGAATATCAAGTCATGTAGGCCTATTAATATTTGGCCCTGCTATTATGTTTCTAATCTTGGTATGTTGGCCAGAAACAAGCGATTCCAAATTTCCTTTAAATGTGGTAACAACCCTAAGATAGTGTTGGACCCCCTGAACAAAATTTAAACACGAATCTAGAAACTATATGGTGTACTAAGAAACCCAGAACAAAATGCACTAAGAAACACAGCACAAAGCATATAGTAAAAAAAAAACTTTTTTTAAAATTAAATTATATTTACTCATATCATTTTCTTCAATCTTAGGTTATTTACCTGCGCCAATTCTCAGCTTTAAGGTCTCTTAATATGGCTGGAAATCCTTGTGCAGAAAAGTTGAACTTTCGCTCATATGTGTGTGCTTTCTTACCTAACCTGACCTACTACGAGTATAAAATGATCACTTTGACAGAAAGAAACGACGCTTGTCAAGAATACAGGTATAGTAAGATTCTGGTATGGAAAACTTTTAGGAAATGCAAACAATTTTTTTTACAGTCAATACCTATATTATTTCACTATATTAGTCTGGTGATGTTCATGTGAAATGCTGACAAAGAACGATTTTTTCTAGTGAGATAAGAACTTAAGAGAACTTTATAAGTAATTTATTAAGTGTTACCAACCCCTTTAGAAACTAGCACTCTCTCCTCTACTCTAACCATGTTGGATTAGAATGAGAATCAAAGTATGCATTTTTTAAAGTTTTTATGACAAAAACAGTTCTTGGCCTAAATAGATAATATATACTGCTTCATTTGATTTAATTCCCTACATATAGTAATTTCAAAAGTTTTTGAATATCTATCCATGGGCATTAAGTAATATGACCATGGATTTTTCTTTCTTAATTTAAAAAGTTTCTGACCTGCTTAAGTGGCCGCATTTTCTAAGGCATCACTCTCGCGATAGACTAGCCTGGCGATGATGGGAAGATTGGGGTTCAAATCCTGACCGAGTGTGCTGAGGATGGCTTTTCCCTAAATAATTTTCCACTCTTCCTCCATGTAAATGTGGGTACACTTCCTCTAAATTCATCCTTTCTCATACATAACTCATTAGCATAATTAGTACATACGCGCATAACCTGAACAGGTAGTAAGACACGGTACTGATAAAAAAAAGTTTCTGGTCAAATGTTAATATGTTCATGGAAAATAATCAAGAACTGTTTGTATTACAATTTGTGGAAAATTAAACTAAATGTTTCTACTGAAACAATATTGTATTTATTGTGGCCAAAAAGTATTTTGTTATAAAAACTGCAAAATTATTGATTTTTACTCACACTCCCTTCCATCCCACCTTAACATGGCAATAATATAGATCCGCCTGAATCAGAGTTGAGGTTCTTTTGAGTTGTTAGTTGGTTTCTTGCTCAGATTAAAACCACATGGCTGATGTTAGATAAGCTCATTAATATTACAAACACAGGCCTTTTCAAACGCCATGCACAAATAGTTACAATGCATTTTGATCATGCTATGGAAAGTTGATAAACTCCAACATTGCATAGCAGTCTTATGAAAATGGATTCACTTAATTATATGTGACCAAAGCAGAACATTATAAGGTTAGTCCAGTATAAACTTTGTTTGGAGGAACACCTAACACAAGTAGCATCTAATATATCTAGTAATTATATTAACAAAATTTACATTAAACCAACATAAAAATATTAATCATATAGCATTCCTTAGTACTTAGCACTATTTGTTATACATATTCACTGTGCAGCCACATTTGGTATACTTATCATTGTGTTTTAATTACAATTTAAACTGGAGGTTTCGTGTGAAAATAAATCCTTTATGTCAAACATTCAAATGACAAACATTAGATGAAAATACAGAAAGAAAACTGCATTTTTAAAATCATTTTTTTATTTAAATGTCTAGGACCTCTTGATTAAAGCATACTCTGAATCATTAATTTAGTGATGCATATACAGACTGTGTTGTTGTCATAATAGCTGTTGATGGGAGGGTCAAGGTTCAAATTTAGGTGCCACTTGAAATAGGGGTGGTTTTCCCCAACCTCTAATTATGCCTACATGGTTGCAATAAATATCTTTTTAATCCTTACCCATTAGATTTTTTAATTAATAATTCTTCTGTTAAAAATAAATAAAAATAAAATTATATCTTGCCAGTCAAATCTCTTCTTGACGTCATCCAAATAGGATTTTAACACAAATCTTTTGAAGAGAGTGAGGTGAAAGAATTACACTTTACAACAGATTCCATAGTGACTGAAGTCTTATTTTTATGAGCAGCTCTTCTTTGGAGAAATTGGAAGATCAAGAAGCAAAAGAAACACAGGAGAAGGAAGAGAAAGAGAAGGCAAAGAAGGAATTGGAATATCACATGGAGGCCTATGTGGAGGGACTCAACACCGATGAGTTGTTCATCACAATGTTCAAGGATGATAAGGAGGGTTTGGCTCTTCTGGAAATGAACGATGATGCCAAAGATCTACAAAAAATGTTTCCTTTATTAAAACAAATGTAGGCCTGTATATAATATTGTGAATTTGGGCCACACCAATCGTTGCCCAGTAGTAGAAAGATTAGCCAGTACTAATGTAACATTGCCGAGGGGACGCCGGAATGTACTAATCATACATGCTTTTTGTAGAGGCTCTTTTCATGTCCAGATGAGATGAGGGTGTGGAACCAATGAAAACACTTAAACCGAAATTAAGAATAACTAACTAAACGCTGGTGACCGTTGGGGTAGTTCCCCCTTTGAGAAAGATACTCAAGGTACCAGCCGGGAATCAAACCCAGGACCCCTAGGCTCATAGCCAGGTGCACTGACCACTACACCATTAGGCTGGTATTAAGACAAATATATCTATACATTGTTATTTTTATATATACTTATATTTCAGATTGAGGTGTACATTCAGCTGTAATGTAAAAAAGTCGCACAACTAAATTTCATATGTTGATTCTAAAGAATTTATACCCACATCGGAGGACAGTCTTCTCTATTCTGGTTTGGTTTGCCGGTGACAAAGTTATTGGGATTCAAATCCTGCCCTGATGTAGTGGGGTGGTTTTTCCTATTTGGTTTCAGACTCTTCCTAGATGCAAACAAAGATAAACTTCATTTAATTATACCTTCCTCATTTCTAACCCATTAATTCAATTACACAAAGCACAAAAATAAACTAGATGAGTTTTAATTTTCTCAAATAACTTTTATATCTTTGGACTTAGTGTTAAAACAAAATAGGTGATGGCATTGTGATGTAGGCTACTTTTGATTAATTTAAGAGTGATTTTATGACTAGATTTATTAAATTTATAGGTATTGCAGGATAATATTGTATCACATATTGATTTGATGGTTTCAAAATACTGTGTGACACTGCCAATCTTTAACAAGATTGTGACAAATTGGAAGAAGCCAAGAAGTGTCCAAGAACCTGAATCCTCTTGCAGTTTGTTAAACACAACAAAAAAACACCTCCAATTTTCACAGAATGGGCCTTTATATAAAAAATGAAGGGTATAGGGGAAATCGAAGGAAAGTCCAATTTTAACTCGAATTGAGCTAGTGCTGCACAATCATTTGAACTTTATAATGCACTTTAGGTTATGTTTAAAAGATGTTTTTGTCATATTTAAATTACCGGCAATTAAAAGAAAAGTATTTGCTGGGCTCCTTACAGTGTTTGAGGTATAAAAGGTAGTCCTGGTAAATGTTGATAATGTAACTTTCCCCACCCCTTTCCCCTGTATTCTTCAAATACAAACTTATTTTTTGTGGCCAAAATTGACAACGTGTTACAATTGTACACATTTAAAATAGTACAAAACCTTGGCTAGGTCGGAAGCATATTTCCTTGCTAAACAGGTAGTTCTCGAGTTCATTCTCTAGCATTGTTGAACAGTTTAATATTGATGAATTTGAGGGGGTTTCCCCTTCCCCAAAGCTGAATGTATGACCAAGAGACTGGGTGTTTGTGTATTCTAAAAGTCAAGTTGTTTGTAAGAGGTGTGCAAATAAAATCGGTCGGTTCAGAAAGTGCACACTAAACACTTCTATTACTTGCATTGGTGGGCAAGAAGACTGAATGTCAAGCTTGACTAGTCTAGTTTACTGGTGACGAGGAGTCAAGGTTGGAATCACAGTCGATTGTACTGAAGATGTTTTTTCTTAAATAGCTTCCTCCCTTTCCACACAAATATGGGCACATTTCCTATAAATAGATGTGGATAGCATGAAAAGGCACGGCAGTAAGATATGACACAAAAAACTCACAGAGACACCTTTATTAACCAACTACCTGCTTTGGTAGCCGCATGGTCCAAGGTGTCATTCTTGTGTTGGACTAGACTGTGGATGACAGGGAGATCAAGGTTCGAATCCCAGTCGGGTCTACTGGGGGGTTGTTTACTAAATGGTTTTCCACTCTCCCTCCATGCAGTTGTGGATACACTTCCTCTAAATTCAACCTTCCTCACCCTTAGTTCATTAGTACATAATATGCATAATGTCTGAATAATGTGACCTGGTGGTCTAGAGGTAAGGTGTCAGACTTCTGTGCTAGGGGTCCAGGGTTCAATCCTCGGTCCCAGCATAGATTTATCTGATTGCCAAACCCTTCCTTCACCTCTTACAAGACGTGTATTAATTACAACTTGTGAATGTGTGGAATGCCAGGCCTCCACCGTGGTTCAGATTCCACTGTTAAACTGTAGGTCCTCCATTTCATCTCACAATCACCCTACCATTACACATTAGCGTAAGTGCGTATAACCCAAACGAGTATTAAGATGCAGTGCTAATAATAATAATAATAATAACAACAACATATAGTCTGAACAGGTAGTAATATGCGGTGCTAAAAATAACTAACTAACAACACCTAAAATATACTTTGCTAAACATGTGTAAAAATATCCCCTTGACTGTTGTGATTTAGTTTCCATGAGCAGATGATGGAGGTGATTGAACAGTTGTTCTCTATAGGTTTGAGACAGCACAAGGTGCGTGAAGAAGAGATGACTTTGTTCATTGCCTGTGTCAATAAGGCCAAGGAAGAGAACAGACTCAACAGCCAGCAGTAAGCCCCACCAACATACTCTCCTTTATACAGGCGCTAGAGATGAGTAACGTTTCATTTGTACCAAGTGTGTGTGTGTGTGTGTGTGTGTGTGTGTGTGTATGAAATGCATATACGAATATAGAACCAACATTTAAAAGCGTTTAGGTTAAGTAGGTTCTAGTAGTATTTTGGAAATAGGAACTAAAATATGGTAAATTGATGTAAAATGTATTTTTTTATATTGTGTGTAAATTATTATTGGACAAAGGTTTTGGTCTGTGTACAAAGTATATTTTCAACTTGATCGAAAAATGAAACTTGGAAATAGGTCACATACCAGAACTAATTGCACCAACTGGGCTATCCAGGATGGTCCTAAGCTCGGAATTTATTTTCACTCATTATTTAAGGCTGGGTTTGTATGGACATTCTAGAGCGTTGGCTACTCGTAGCTATCTACTAGTACTATCACAGTTACAGCAACCACTATTTCTTTAATCACTTGTGCATTTTTCTTTATTTGTACATCCAACATAAATGTGATTGGCGATTTATCTTAAAAGGTAAAGATTAAGAGGTTAATTTAAAGTAAATGTTCCCACATAAGTATGGATAGAGGCGGATTATAAACTACCTTCGGTGGTGCAGGTACTTATGATCATTCCGTACATTGTTTCTATAATAGGCCTATATTATTAAAAATTGAAATGAGTAAAAATTAGTCTTAGCATGTGACAATCCTGACAGGTCAATGGGAAAATGTCAACTTAATAAAGCAGAATTCCAAGATTCAACTCTTATGTCCAGATATTATTTGTAAACAAAATTGAAAATAAATATTGTTATCCACAAATAAAGTATGTATACAATAATAGAAACACTAAATGACACTCCACAACATTTGCATTTTGAATGCACTAGTAATTTATTTTTAGTAGAGAACAATTTCCATGTAAAATGTTTGAAATAACAAAAAGAGAAAGGTAGGTAATATAAATCAGTGTTTTTTTAAGGAATCTGCAACTACAATTGAATGTAAAAATAATTGTTATATGTCTTTAAGATAGTTTATTTTATTCTAAGCTTTACATACTAATACATACACACCTAATCACGCCGTTCCTTTAAGGGGTAGGCAAGAACCTGTGCGTATAGCTCAATAAACAACTCCATACTTAATCCAGCTGCACTTTCTTCACACTTCCCTATCCTTGCATATACCCTTTGCTTCAACATCGATAAACCGAGACATACATGTTCTTTAATTCTTAAAAGTATTAATGTTTCTCTTTTTCACATATTTGTCTAAAACATTTAGTCACGCCTAAGGTGGCCTACCTCTTCCTTTTGATCTACTCTCTCTTACCTTCATATATTTGCTTCATCACTTGATCCACTATCATCCTCTCAACATGCCCAACCCAACATGATGATTCTTTCACATTGACTGATTGAATTACCTTTTAAACTGCACTTCTTCATCGCCTGTCGTTACTGACTCTGCCCATATGAGTTTCTCCTATTTTCTATTTGAATCTATTATTGTCGTCAATATATAAAAAGTATCATGGCATTTATATAAAAGTTTATTTGTTGGAAATCATTGAAACAAAATCAACACAACTTCTTATTTTTTAGAAAAAATAATACTAGCTTTGTCATTATTTTTACATTTATAAATAATAAACTGTTATTTTTAAATCTGTCTAAAACCTGGATTGCAGTCTGATCAAAGAGTTTTCTCATAGTATTTTGTTGTTTATTAGTTTGATGGAAGAATTCTTAGTCAAGAAAGCTGGGGTATTTCATAATATTCATGAACTCGCCAAAACTGTAGAGGATCAAAATGAAGAGGACTTGAGCAGACAAATTGATGAGATGCAAAAACACACTGACTCTTATCATGAATTCTGCCAAAAAACTTGGTATGACCTCATGGAGGCAGAGCTCACCTTATTTGAACAACTTGAGGTCAGTAATAATAAAATAACCATGCAATATATAATCTAATCTAGACTATCCAGGTTAATGAAAGGGAACAATCACACATATATTATAAAGTTTGACACCTTAGCTCAATTAGTGTGTTGGTTGTCTACTGAGTTAAGGGTCCTAGGTTCAATTCTTAGCATGACCGCTGAAATTTTTTATCATTTGTGAAATATAGATTTGCCCTTACACACTGATGAATTCATGGCCAGAGGCTGGGTGTTGTCTCTTTTCTATATTTAAGTTAGTTTATAAGTTGTGTGTTTATATAATCAGTCAGCTCAAAAAGTGCACATTAAATACCTCTAATATATGAAAATTAAATTATATTCTATATTGAGTGTTTACAAGACTAAAAGGTCAACAGCAACACTTCAAAACTTGCCCAAAAGCTTAGTTCACACAACCTAAAAATCATAAACTGTTTCCAGACTGTGGCTGAGTCAGTTTAGTAAAATGCCTCTATCTATCCTTCTGCCATTATTCTTTCTTTAATCGATTCCGTTCATCTCCTCTTACTTGTCCACTTGATGTTATCTGCTCCTCTCCCATCTCTTTCTTTTGTCTCCCTTGCAGTCATTTTCCTACATACTTCATCTCCATCATTGTCTTTGGTATACTATCCCATATACTCTCACTATTTCCTGGATAACTTAATTCCTAATCTTGTTTCTCATTTCAGCTAACATGCTTATCATAAACTTTATTCCCATGGGGAAAAAAAAAATCCTAATTGGACCACATGGTAAGATGTAAACCGGATTGCCCTTCCAGGAATATCTCCCCGCCCCTTTTTTTAGAATGATGACTTAATACTCGTTCGAATTATACGCTTAGGAATAATTGGGAATTTTCTTTATTTAAGGTGGGATGTTAAGGAACATGAGTTAAGGTCCATATTTATTCATCTATGAAAAAAATATATAAATATTGTTTAAGTAGAAACATTTAATTTAATTTTCTACATCTCTAAACTGTTTTTGAATATTTATGCATAGTTTTTATTAGTACCATGTCTTATTACCCATTTGGGTTGTATGCATAAGTATTAGGCTAATTAATGGATTAGGGATGAGGAAGTTTGAATTTAGAAGATATGTACCTGCATTTGTGTGTAGAATGGAAAACTATTTATAAAAAACCACTCTAAGTACACCCGATTGGGATCGAACAGCAATCTCCCCATCATTGACAGTTTGGTTTGTTATGAGAGTAGTGGCTTATACCAGGAGTGGCCAGATTTTCCAATCTGGAGATCTACTCCAGAGAAGGAAAATTTCTTGCGCTCTACTGTACAATGGAATCATAGGCTTTTATTATTTTTTTCATTTGTAAAAAAATAATTACTTATTTTGTGTTTACATAGTAAAATTATATTGCATATAAGAACTTAGAGGTAGTCTTTTCACTCACTGAACCAGAGTTTTTTTTTCATCAACCTACATAATATATATAATTTACCTTAAAAAGTATTCTTTCATTAAACACTTGACTTTGAAGTTATTGCATGACACCTCATAATAATAATAATTATTATTAGCCCCACGTCTTACTACCTGTTCGGGTTGTACGCACTTACGCTAATGTGTAATGGTAGGGTGATTTTGAGATGAAACGGAGGACCTACAGTTTTAATGTGGAATCCGAACCACGGTGGAGGCCTGGCATTCCCCACATTCACAAGATGTCTTGTCAGAGGTGAAGGAAGGGTTGGCACCTCATAATCTTAGGATAGTTTGTTGGATTGGGGTTCATAATTACTCTGACATAAATCGGCCATGATCAACCGGTAAATCGCGATTGACTGTATGGCCAACAAAGTGAGTCATTTCATAATTTGATCAGGACTTTTTAACTTCATTTAAAAGGTTTCTGATCAATTGTCTCTATGTCTATGACAAATATTCAAAAAGTGTTGAGATTACCACATGAAAGGGAGGGGGGTGGGGGATCTAAAAATATCTACTGAAGCATTATTTTATTTATTTTCATAAAAAAAAATTGTTTAAAAACTGAAAAAATTGGATTTTAACTCATGTCATGTCATGTCATGTCATGTCACCAAAAATTGTGTAAAAGTTTTTTTTTGCTTGTTTTTTCAATTAGTTGTCTTCTTGTTTGATTGTGTAGGATAAGTTAAAAGAAGTTGAGGTTAAAACCTCTCGACCCACCTTTACCTGTTAAATGTACTGTAAAGCATATAAACTCGAAATAAAGAAACATAATTTGATGTCCTTATAGGAAACCAATGGTAATTTTGAACGTAACTTGAATGACTTGGTGGGATCCTTCATCGAGCAAGCACAATCCCTATTCACTCACATTCGTAATCTGGAACAGAACTTCAGTGAGCAGTTGAACGAGTGTGCCACTCACTATCTGACAAATTTGAATGTCAGACTAGAGGACAGGAACCTCAATGTTCCTCTTGAGCTCATACCAGTAAGTCAAAAACATAAACTAGATGATTCATATAAGGATCTAAACAAAAATGATCATTATTTATCTTTTTTAAATTTGCATGCTAATACATGTTCAGATTATACACATACATCAATAATGGATGGGTGGGGCTAATGCTCTAGACCTGGCCAACCTTATCTTACCTCTGCTCTCCTGGTGTGGGAAGGAATTCATTTCTGAGGTGGGGACACCATTAAGGCGAATTCCACTATCCCCAGATGCAAGAAGTAAGGAAGGTGTCGGAAGAAAAGGCGCTGGATGTTGTGTGCCTACAGGAGCCCTACAGCACCAGAAATGGAATTATCTTGCAGATGCCAAAAGAGGCCAGAATTATATCGAATGGGAAGGAACCAATGAATGTCACTATAGTGCTCAACAGGCACATAACAGTAACGAGGATTAGTCAATTTTGTAATGAGAAGGTCATATGCGGGGAAATTCAAACTGGGATAGGTGGATGTTTACTAGTTAACATGTATTTTCAGTTCCAGGAGGAAATTTAACCTTTTATAGAACAACTATAAAAGATAGATGAGGCATTCCCTAATATACCAGTATACATGATGGATGCAAATTCCAGGTCTCCACTCTGGAATAGCAATGACATAAGAAGGGAAGATAGTAGAATAAGAGGCTATAGGACGTATCAAAGTGGGAAACTACTAGAGGATAAAATAACAGCAAGGCATCATCTGGAGGTGGTAAGCCAGCCAGGATATTCTGCAACATATGTAGGAAGGGCAGGAGCCAGCTCTACCATTGATATCACCTTGTGTAATGTGGAAGCAGGAGAACTAATAGGAAACTAGCAAGTGCACGATTGTGAGACATTTAGCGATCATAATCTGATAACTTTTGAACTGGGTAAAGAAGTAGACAGGGCAAATGTAGGCACACGACTCCTCTACAAACTGAAAAAGGTAGATTGGGAAAAGTTAAGAAGAGAGCTGGTACTACCGCAACCTGTATTGCAGGTAGACAACATAAACCTAAAAGTGAAGGAACTCACATGGGCCTTGCAGGCGGCTATGAGGAAAGCAATACCGGTTATGAAGGAAGTCACGAGGTGTGTAGGAAACCGACCATGGAATAGCACCTGCAAAAGCTATGTGGGTATGCAAGGAGAGAAAAACAAGAATACCAAAGATGCCTAGAACCAGCAGGAAGACTCCTACTATTGAATATATACCGACAAAGGAAGGAAGAATTCGAAAATAAAATGAAGATTGTTAAAAATGATAGCTGGGAAAGATTTGTTCAAGAAGAATTGAGGAAGAATGAATGGGGTGTAACCTTTCAGATTGCAGCAGGGAAAATCAGACCCCAGCCATCATTTCAACACTCAAGAAACCAGAAGGAGGAATAACTGACTACCTGCTGGGAGGGATCAGCTAGGCTATTAATGGATGTGTTGCTACTTGATGATAATCTGGAGGATGGGGATGAGGAGATCGAAAGAGATAGGCAGGATATGAAAATGGCATATAATAATGAAAACGTGATAGTATACCAAGTAACACAAGATAAAATTAAAAGGCTAATAGCAGGAATGAGAAGAAAGAAGGCACCTGGACCTAATGGAATCAGGGTAGAGGTGATTCAGGAAATCATTGAATAGATAACACCCTTTATGGCCCAGCTCATGAATGAGTGCATAACTTAGGGCAGAATCCCAAATGTGTGGAAATGGAGCGAAGTGGTAATTCCGAGTAAAGGGGAGGACAAAGACCCGCAACTCTCAAAGTCCCACAGACCTATATGTTTGATGAATATATGTGCAAAACTGCAGGAGAAAAATTCTATGTAAGAGACTGCAAAAACATAAAGAGGTGGTGTGAATGCACCCTCAACAATACAGCTTTAGGAAGGGCAGGTCTACAAAGGATGTGATCTGTGCTGCTATTAGCCTGGTAGAAAACCTTGGGCAAAATATCTGATAGGAATATTTGTAGACATCTCGGGTGCATTTGATAACCTTTGGTGGCCAGCCTTATTCGGGAGATTAAGAGAACTAAACTGCCCGGGAAGTCCCTACAGAAGCTTTAAGGACTACTGAGGGACAGGTATGCAAACATGAGATGCCCAGGAATAACAATAAGCAAAGATTAACAAAAGGATGCCTAAAAGGATCAGTCAGTGGTCCGATATTTTGGGGTGTTAGTCTCAAACATGGGTTTCTGGAGATTGAAGCACTCCCTGAAGTGGTGGGGGTGGTTGCTTTTGCTGATAACTTGCTGATAGTGGTGGAGGCAAGTTCGAGGAGAAATCTGGAAGAAAAAAGTATTAAGGTACTGAGCGGATTGGATAATTAGTGTAGGAAAGTTAGGCTCAGCATGGTGTCAGTGAAGACAACCTACATGCTGCTCAGGGGAGTGCTTAAGAGAGATCTTATAATTAAGATACCAGAACAAACAATAAGAAGGAGCAAAATGGTTAGATACCTGGGGATGATGATTGACGAGAAGCGTAGCTTCCTAACTCACATGGACAACATATGCGGGAGAGCCTTGCGGGTTATGAATGGGATAGACAATATAGGGCAGCGGAAGTTCCATCTGCCCTTAAATCTGATTAGACTATACCACCAGGCGTTGCTAGTGTCCATAGTGGAATATGGAGCAGGAGTATGGGCACAACTGAGAGGGGACAGAGCTAAAAGGAAACTCAGAGGCCCTCAGAAGAAAATTCTCATGAGACTTTCTGGGGCCTACAAAACTATACCAACAAATGCGTTGTGTGTCACCCTAGGTGTTTGGCCCCTAGACTTAGAAGTACAAAAGAGGACCACTGGATATTGGCTTAGAAAAGGGAAGTTAGACAAAGGAATATAATTAACAAGCAACGGTGTAAGTACCAAGGGTGATATAAGAGAGACCCTCCTGGGAAGAGAGTAACACAGGTAGAAGGACATTCCAGTTCTTTCCGAACAAACAAGAAAGACTGATACTCAAGCATCTTCAACCTTCCCAGGGACTTGTCCACTATATCACAGGCTCATATCAAACGTCCCTCTTTAGGATAAACTTGAGTGAAACCAGTCTTTGCTGTTGCGGAGGAGAGGCGATACCGGAACACATGACCTTGGAATGTATAATTACGGAAAGGGAAAGAGCGGAGCTACTAATGCATATACAGGCCACTAACGTATACCGAGGGATGTGGACCGGCGGAGCTACCTCGATGAGATAGCGGATGGGGTATCGAAAACAGAAAGGGACAGACATATGGATGAACTAGTAGAAAGAAGACAAAGAAAGGCCCAAGACTGCAGACAAAACAGACAGGAAGAAACAACTGAGGAAGAAGTGACAAGTGAATACGATTGAGAAGTAAAAGGAGAAGCAACATCAGACTCAGATGAGACGTTACCAAACTGGGGAAACAAAACACAGAAAGCGTAATAAAAGGGAGGGTGGACTAGATTTTGATGGACTCTGGATATAGCTAGGCTCTAGCCAAGGAAAGGCGTCTCAAGGATACCAGTGATGAATATCAATGATGAACCAGGGACGCCTGGAATACCGGCTAGGGGAGAAGGAAGATAAGTGGATACAGATGAGACGTCGGAGGTTGTTCCTTACTCAAAGAGCCTTGCTCGCTTGGAAACAAGTGTGATGCTGGGCTGGAGCTATCGAGCATTCCAGGGATGTCGACTGGCCACTGTAGGAAGTGACCAGAGGAGAAAAAGAAAATGGGACTCCCTACAAGGAAAATATATAAACTGATTGTGTGTGTGTGTGTGGCACTAGGTATAAGTTAGGTTAGGTTATATTTAAGTCCAAAGCAGGCATATCAAAAGGAAAAAGTGTATATAGCAAAAATAGCTTCAATAGGGAAAGAGGGACAAGTATAGTTATAAGTTATCATAAATTAAATAATGGTATTGATATATATGATATATAGTAGACAGCTGCTAACAGGGACAGGTCACACAGGTCGAGGTAAATTGGTAATGATCAATAACAGAACAAAGAGTTTTAGTAGTAGTATATGTTTATGTTCCAGAAAGTTTATGTGTAAAATTTTGAGATTAACCATATAAAAGGCATATTGTAAAATGAACAGAGCAGATAAAGTCCTGATTTATAGTAAATAAGATGTCAGGGAGAGAAAAAAAAGAGGTTGGTGGACAGCCAGCGATGGAGAGTCCGGGGGCGTAAAATATCCAGAGCGGACCAACTAGTAGGATTATAAGGACAGCTATATTAGGTACAAATTACATAATTTAATTATTGTTTAAAAATTGGATATGGTATAATAGATGATGTAGACAAAAATATGTAAGTAGATTTAGGTCCCGAACTACCCTCTAGATGTCAGGATAGATGAAAAATAAATATATTATATATATATATATATATATATATATATTGGTATATCCCCAGATGGAAGGATGATATGTGAGAAAGATGATGTTGGAAAACAAAGGGCAGTTTACGTGGGTTCCGAACCACAGTTGGGGCCTTGCATTCCACACATTCACAAAGTGTGAAGGAAGGGTTTGGTAATCAGATAAGTCTGTGTCATGACCGGAATTTGAGCCCCAGGCCCCTAACACAGAGGCCTGACACCTTACGCCTAGACCGCCAGGTACACCCCATACATCAATTATAATGCTATGGAATAAATACGAGAAAGGTAAAATCTTAGAGAAAAAAAATCCTGCATGTTTGTGGCGTGAGATTGGGAAACCTTTGTGCCTAGTCTACCCTTGCACCTATAATTTCAGCTGTTTGGTGCCACGTTGTTGCAATATTTTAAAAATAGTTGCACTCTCCTTCCATTTTAATCTGGATCCTCTTTGTTTGATTTTACATAACAAATATGTCCACGATAGTTTACTGACTTGAGTAGAGCACAATCTTCTATTAATTTTGGGGTGTTTTCAGATGGTGTGTGTGAGTAAAACTGAAATTATCTATGGGATTGGCTTATTTACAGTGAAATAAAAGACTGTGTTGAACTGACAGATTAATATTTGTAACATTTAAAATAGTTATGAAATTGAAGATTATTAAAAAAAGATATTGAAGCTTATACAATAATCAGTAATACGACCATGGCGGTCTCCTCTTTACTTGCCTAGACAATAGCAATTATACACGAGCGAGTTTTAAAAGAAACTATTTGGGCGGGGATGGCGTGTCGGTGTGTTTCATCCTTTATTTCCTTCGCCAAGATACTCAACTCTTGTTCCCAATAGCATGCTTATACTGAGACACTCTTAAATCCATAAAATAAAAATAAACATTTCATTATCAAAAAAGTGAAAATCCACATTTTGACCAATGTATAAGATGATTAAGATAACTTTTTATGACTTATAAAATTAATTCTGTTATATTATGTGTGTGTTATTATTCAATTGGTATGAAATTAAATTTTATTTTCTAATTTAAAGCAAACAATGGGTTTGTTGTGACGTTCCTTTCCCCCACCCAATAATTAAGAGCTAGTGATGCCTATACTTTCACTCAATATTTACAGATAATGACCGACAAGGAAACTTTGAATGGCGCATTGACGGCATCTCACGACACTCATCTGCAAGTTATCGATGCTCGGGAGGACACTCTAATCAACAGGATCAAGGGCTGGTGCAAAGAGTACTGTGACAAGTTGCAAGAGTAAGTGCACTCACATATTCAATAGTCTAGTAGTAAAATACTAAGCTCCAGATCCAATTACTTATTTCAGTGTGGTCCAATCTTTCATCCGCATTAACGCAACAACTATGACGGGCCATTAAAAAATAGAACCTAATGATAGTGGTAGTGAACAATTAACACTTTTTTTTTTTAAACTCGCTTTGGTGGTTACATGGTTTAAGGCGGTACTCTTGCATTAGACAAGACTGCCGATGATAGGGAGATTGAGGTTAAAATCTCAGTCGGGTGTACTGAGGGTGGTTTTTCTAAAATAGTTTTCCACTTTCCCTCCACACAAATGCAAGTATACTTCCTTATCCCTAAGACCATCAGTGTAATAAGTACATAAACGTATAACCCGAACGAGTAGTAAGACACGGCGCTAAAAAAACAAACTTAGAATCAGTATACAAGAACAATATAGTAGTATTATAATTATACTAATATAATTAGTGTAGCATGTTTTTGTACTAAAAGTTTTTCAATAATGAAGATCGAGGTTATAATAAGATGCTAAAAAATTATCGAGGTATATTTAATAACCTGTTAAGATTGGTGGACCAGAATAAAACAGGTCCAGGGTTAACAAAGTGAACTTAACTTTTCCATCAAGGTTTAGCGCTATCTAATGGTCTCTCATTATGTTAAGTGTTATATCAGCCATACAAATAAATATATTCACATACTTTTTTTTTAATCTGTCTCCTACCTTCCTCCATTCAACAAATTTGCTTTGTTGCTAAACTTAAAAACATTATACTGGTCAGATATTTCTTTGTTGGATTCTTCTTCCCTCCACCCATTACTTACTCCTTATTACCTAACTGTACAATTAACGAAAAATAAATCTATTCAAGTTAAGAGAAGAGTGAACAATGAGTGATTAATGAAGCAGAAACACAACATTGCAATCATAAATAGCCTTATACACCAACTTGAAATTGCCAAGCCCATAAATCTGTCACTTGTGTCCGGATTTTAAAATCTAGCATTAGGACTGGATAATTATATACGAGTACTTGCATATCCCTAGTTATCACCTTTAGTGCTGTGATATTAATATTGGTGCACTACTAGAATTATGTATACATATTTTTTAGCACCACATCTTACTACCTGTTTGGGTTATACACTTATGTACTAATTATACTAATTAGTTTTGAATTAATAGTTTAATTTAGAGGAAATGCACCCGCATTTGCATGGAGGGAGAGGGGGGAAACCATTTAGGAAATACCCCCCTTCAGTGCACCTGACCAGGATTGAATCCCAATCTCGCTGTCTTTGAGCAGTCTAGTCCAACATGAAAACAGCGTGTTAGATCGTGCGACCACCAAAGCGGGTTAATAAATGTTACTAAGCGGGAAACAAACAATTTGAAGCCAAAGTTAAATGAAGAGTTAATAATGCCATTTTGTTATAATAGTAATAATAATAATAAACCTTTGTCCCATAGAGAAGAAATTACTCGCAACCGCACAAAAGTGACTGAAATAAATCATTTCATGGATGTCCAACGAGAGGAGTTTGAGGACCTCCATATAGCAATGACAGAACCACATCATCTTAATGCAGATATGAGTATTCTCGGAGGTCTCATGTCACCTCTATGAAGATTTAATAGATTAATAAATAACCATACATATAATTATATAATGTTTAAATAAATACAAATGCTCAAAAATTCAGTAAAAAATCCTTGGCAGCTTACAAATAATTGATAGTTAAAAATTAATGTTGAAATAATCAAACAAGGCAAATCAGTATTCAGAGAGAAAAAAAAGTCATAAACGTAATCAAACATGTTGGTTTTTGCTAATTTATTTATTAATCAAAAGCAAACTAAAAGTTTAATGAGAAATTAGTCTTGGTGGGAAAAAAAACAACATAATGTGAAAAATATTTAATATCTAAAAACAAGTATGTATAACAATATTATTACAATATGATTAATATAAAAATAGTGATAAAATAATGTTAAATGTATTACATACGTTAAACTCTTTTATATAAATAAACTCCATAAAAAATGTATTTATACATCTTAAAAATGGTCAGACTCTAGCTGTACACTTATTATTACTCTGTATTATACTACTATTTGTGAAAGAAAAGATAATTAAATTAGCTTGTTGGCAGAATTACAAATGTTATAGGCACCTAGTTCTTAGTCAAAATTTAATTTGACAACTTAATAATAGTATAATAAATACATAAGGTAGGTTTGTAAAACCAGTCAAAATTATACGGGATGTATACCAAGAATATTTTGATTAAATTGTTTAATATAAATGAATTATTTATAACATGTTAACGTTTAATATAATATCATTGGCAGAATGATAAATAAAATGCAACTGTAAGCAGGAGTTGATACTTAGCTTCAAGAGATGTCATTTGGAATCTTCTTATATAAATAAGTTTGGAAATATATTAACAATACATATTATCAGACGTATATTATGATGAAATGTTAAAAATTGTGCTATAATATATTATAAAACCAATGATAGAATATAAAATATAATACAATTAAGAATGAACAATTATTGTTAGTCATTCTTAAATATTATTTTATCCTGTCCACGTGATTACATAAAATTATAGTTTACACTTTACATCCTGCTGCCAATGGACAGAGAGATAATGGGTTACCCTTTTGAAGGAAATTGTAATTGCCTCAAATTTTGGGTTCTGTTAGAATTCTTCAGGATTAAGTGTTAAACAGACAACAATTTCCTAGAAGTAAAAAACCTAAATTTTTGTTTCAAAAAACTTCAAACATCGTTATTATCATCATAATTATCATGCACAGTTTCCAGCCACTGGCAGGGTCTGTCCTCCCACCATCTTTCTTCCTCCACACCGGCCCAATCCACTCCTCTCTTCGCCAAACTCTTCCTTTGTTATTGCTATGCTAGGATATATTTGACATTTAAAAAATATGAATTTCCACACCAATTTGATTATATCGATAGACCATGAAAAGTTTTTTTTTAAATATTCTTTATGTAATATAATCACACCTTCTTCTTGAGGGACTCCAGATACAGCTCAAGTGATTTCTGAATTTTAGGGGTTTCAAGAAACCCAACGAATATTTGCAGGTCAGAATCAAGGTTATTTTTCAAATTATCGAGTGCCTCTTTTCTGAACTGTAATTTTGTTTGTTGGCAAGCAGAAGCTGAAAACCACCAAAATAGTTCATATAATAAAATAAATATAAATTACTTAAAGGCATCAAAACAATTGAATAAATTGGGCAATCTTAGTATTCGAGCATTGTTATTATATTATATAAAGATGGGTTCTTTGAATCCTGAAAGCGATTCAACGATTTAAAATAATTTCAGATTCAAGATTTGAAGGCAAAATTTTTTTTCTCTCTATACTGTTTTGATGCTTACTTGCAGTTTCAACATATCACATTCTATTATAACATTTTGGAAAAAAATCTAAATTATGAAATAAAGTAAGGCTGAGTGTAATATAATAGTAGATAAAACTTGGATGTATAATTGTTAGATTTAATGGATATGGTTTACCAATTAATGAAATCATAAATTGATAACATTATCATTTAGTCCTGATGTATTTTTTCTTTAGTATTTAAATAATAATGTGAATAAAATATGAATCAAATAAAAATATATATTTATATGGATTATGCACATCATGTTTTCTAAGGTTCAAATTAAGATTCATAGGTAAAATCATGATTTGGATTCAACTCACAATCAGCTCTAATTTTATTATTCCTAATATTTATATAATGAGCTTGATGGACAATATCCCTAAACTCAGTAGCTTTGCTTCTTTCCTGGAGTCCACCTGCATCTATTATCCCCCCCCCCCCCCCCCCCCCC
>CABFOV010000393.1:95150-119291 GCA_902141375.1 Timema poppense | reverse complement strand
TATTCTTTTGTCATGTTATGTTCAAACATCTGCCCTTCAACCCAACCTTCCCAATTTCCTGCAATGGTCAGCCCTTCCCCTGTATTCCTATATATCACCCAAAACTGCTTCCATTTGTATTACTAATTTGTATGTATTTTACAGTCTTTTATTTATGTATATAAAAAAAGAGGTTCAAGCAGTTTAAGAGTTAACTTATCGGGGTAGGCATGGATGTTCAATTCTGGCAAGTATATTAACCTGTTCAGTTTGATATTGTACAATAATATGTCAAATGCCTTCTCAAATTCAATAAATACAGCACCAACCTCCCATTTTCATCCAGCTATTCACTGATGCATTTTGTCAATGTTAATATTGTTCACTTTAATATGGTGTATTCAAATAAAAATTATTTATATTGTTTTTTTAAGTTGGAAACAAGTATTATCTTTTATTAAAGTTAGATACAGCAATAAAGTTTTATAACACAAATAACTTACCGGGAATTTTAGCAATGTTGTTCAAAAATGATTCTGCTTTAGCTATTGCATCAGACTTATTTGTTGCAACTTCATCAATAAGCCCGACGTTTAAAGCTTCCTCTGTAGAGAACATGCGTCCTGTTGTTAAGGCTAATTCAGCTTGGCGACGGGGAATTGTGTTGAGCATTGTGTCCTGAAACCTATTAATTTAGCATGTGTTATAAAGCAAGAGTAAAAGTTAAATAAAATGTTTTATTGTTTAGTACATAAATTGTTGGAGGAAAATATTAAAACCCTGAGGATATTTAGTTAGAAGCAACAAACTTTATATTTAAAGTTTAATGAGCAAAAACAATTTGTAATAATTAAAATGATAGAATATTAGGAAAATAATAGAGCACAAATAAAAGTAAAAACTCTTAACACAGTCATATTTACACACACAACAATATTTTGATGCTATTAAAGCATCTTCCTCAGGAAGTAGTAGTAGTTAGACTATACATGATGTTGTCTTAAGTGATGCCAACTTGATTGGGAAGAATGAAAACTTCTCTGGTGGAGTTGAAATTCTCTGAAAATTCCTCTATTACTCTGTGATAGTGCTGTTGAAATTAACGAATATTTAGGTTGGGTGATTTTTCTAGACTTTGTGATCCAATGATGCGCCAGTTCCTATCTTCTTAACTGGGACATAATGAATTGTGTCTTGTTAAATGATTTTAACACTTTGACAATGTAGCAGTTCTGAAAGTTGAGGTTATGAGTGGGGGCATGTACTGAAAATGTTTTTTTCTAGATTCTTGATTTTAGTGTCATGGCGGTGTCCATTCATTCGTTTACGGAGAGTTTCAGTGGTGAGGTCAATATATTGTGCTGTACATTGTTGGCATTCTAGTTGGTAAATAAGGTTATTGGACTCTCATGTGTGGCTGCCTTTGATGGTATAGATCAGTGATTCTCAATTACTCCTCACCAGGGGCCACAATTATATATTTTTTCTCACAGACAAGGCCAGTGGATGTGAGAACTTAATTCGATAAATGTATTAAAATTGAAAACTAAGTACCTAATAAAATTATAAACATTTTTATTCTAGTATTTATAAACGTTAATATATAAATTATAAAACTAACCTTAAGTTATCAAGAAACTAATGGGATATGCTGTAAAACAGTTTTGTTGGGCCATACATAAATATATTTTTTTCAGTTTAATTATTTACCTCAGGATAGATTGACATCCTTCACAGGCCACATTTGGCCCGCAAGCCGTCTATTGAGAACCACTCGTATGGATGGAGTTGGTGATGTTTCTATAAAAAGTGGCTGCTGGATGATATATTTGTATGTTTTGTTATAGGGTTGAGAGCCTGTTGTGGTTGAATGAAGTTTTGAGTTTAGAGTGTACTTAAAGATTTCTAAATGATGGAGGCTGCTTGTACACAAGGACTGGCGGATTTTGAGAATATTGTTAGTTCGGCTGGATGCTTCCAATATGTGAAAACCTTATGCTAATATTTTGTTGAACTTTTTTTATACCTGGGTAGTACTTAATTACCAGGAATAGAGAGATTGGTATTTCAGGTTTGGGTGATTGTGGAGTTTCAGCTAGTCAAAGTAGGTTATTAATGAGAGGTTTAGGGTATCCCCTCACTATGAAGGCTTCTTGAAGGTTTTCAAGGTGGTTTTGAAGACTTTATGGATCGGAGAAGATGCAATGAGCCCATATGGCAAGACTGTATGGGATAGATATTTTGTGTTGAATAGGTGGTGGCTAACGAAATGTACATATTGTTGTCCATTAATGGGTTTTAGATTTACTAAAGTTTTTATGTGGTCATAAAATAGCATAATGTCCACATCAAAAAACGTCACCTGGTCGTGGGATTGATTTGAGGTGGATTTCAGAGCTGAAAAGTAGTTTAGGTTGTTTAAAAATAGGGTTAGATTGTTTTTAGATTATATTTTCTTGGTTCACATCCTTTTAAGGTATCTTTTAGTCATTTTGAGGCATTCATGTTGAATAAGTATATTTTTAAATGCTAGCAATATTTTATAAATTCATACTTTTTCAACATACAGTTGTCGAAGTGAGAAGATAAAGTAGTCAATAAATTATGTATGCTCTTTGCTTGTTAGTTGTAAAATACATATTCCTGGTGAGACAATGTAACTAAGCTGGAGAGGGTTGTGTCGGTGGGGAATAGCTATTGCTTCTGGAGCAGATATTTGTATACTAATTTTACATTTATCAGGTCAACCTCGGTGGTCTTGGGGTAAAGTGCTCGGCACACGAACCGATGTATGTGTGTTCAAACCCAGCTATGGCCAACAGATTTTTCTTGAGCGACAATAATCCATAGCACAACTCCCTTTGGAGAGGAGGAAATGTTGGCCTCATGTCGATTGTGGCATGTAACATCCCTGGAAGGTACCTTTCTGGCAAAATTAGTAGGCTCTTTCGCGTTTGCTTGTATAATTCACTCCGTTTCCCCTGGGCAAGTGTCGGGGGTTAGCGTCAGGAAGGGTATCCGGTTGTAGAACAAGTTCGCCAAAACAAATATGGCAAGTTGTTGTGCCTTGCTGTAGATCAACATTGATCCTTCATGAGCTGGATAAAACGTAGGATAAGAAGACGAATGTTATATTTAGCAGAATGGCAAGAGCTTGGTTGTTAAAGGCTTTTCATTGCATATATATTTTAGTTTACATTCGTAAAGTACATATTTGATTCAGTTGTGTGCATTTATTATGAATTTTTGTTAATATGTTTAGATCATTTTTTGAAAATTTGAAGCTATCTTTTAGAATTTTTAGGTAATTTTTTAATCATAAAATCCATGCTCTGGTTCTAACCATTATAAACAAAGACTGTAAGTTAAACATGCTCTTTCTAATTCGACTGATTATATCAACCAACGACTTGAAAACTAACTTAAATCTAGTACAGACACAACATCCAGCCATTAATTCTTCACTGTTAAAGGGAAAACCCACATTTCACCAATGATACATTTTTCGGCCATGTTCGGAATTGATCCTGGAACTCTTAGCTCAGAGGCAGACACGCTACCAACTGAGCTAGTGTGTTGAACATTATCTCTATATAGTCTATAAATACACTTTTTTGTGTGTGTGTGTGTATTGCAACATCCAACTTGTTCATTGATCTTATGTGTGCATTTGTATTTTAATCAGTGCATCGATTTATAAACTGCTCTGCCATAAGCATTATTTAATGTAGTAAGTTTTTAGACGCTCACATATTACAAAACAGGTAAAGTGGGCAGACTTTGTATGTATCTGTGAAATGTCTTCAGTTAGTGACATTAAAATGTGACAAAGGTGGTGTTTTTTTGGGTAAACACCGCAGTACAATTTTTTTTAAAAACAATTTGATAACTATAGTGCCAGAATCATTGCCTTGAATTTATGACTAAAGAAACAAAATTAATTTGTTTAAAATGTTGGTTGGATAAAATGTAGAAATGAGAATATGATTAGAAAATTTTATTAAAATTGTATTATTTTTTTAAATTTAAGTTTAACTCAAATGGCAGGATGTGGATCACATACCAACTAGTTTAGATGCTCACTGTAACTAATGGTTGAACAACTCACCATCTGGGGGCAATAATGCCAAGTTGTGTTTCGTTGAGACCTATGGTGTACTTGGGCCCCACCATGACTCTGTAATCACAGCTCAAGGCTAAGAGACAGCCGCCCGCTGGGCTATGACCCTATTGAATACAACAACTTTTACTTACCTAAAAACAATAGGCGGATGAGGGGGAGGGTTGCTGTTGTGGGTAAAACAAAATATGCAAGGTGTCAACAATTAAATAAGCTATTTACCTATAAAAGATTTTCAGGACACCTACTAGGGATGTGATGTGTACACAATGTATCCCTGGAAGGTAGCAGTCTTAACTCTACCGATTACAATATGGCCCTATCATATAAGCAGCAACCCGCTTCGGTGGCTGCGTGGTCTAACGCGCTACTCTGGTGTTGAACGATACTGCCGAAGACAGGAAAATTGGGGTTCGATCCCGGTTGGGTGCACTAGGGTGGTTTTTCCTAAATGGTGTTCCACTCTCCTTTCATTAAAATTTGGGTGCACTTCCTGTCAATTAAACCTTCTTAGTCCTTAAACTATTAGTGTAATTAGTACATAGGTGTATAATCCAAATGGGGAGTAAGACACGGGGCTAAAAAAAATAGAATAGCCTATCAATGTAGGCTGGCTACCTTCCAGGGCAAACAAAGTGTATATGTGAAGTGAAATATACCTGGATATAATTAAGTACCTATACATCTTTTTGAAATATATGGCACAATACAAATTTATGAACAAGTTATAAGTGAAATTTGTTAAGTGAAATGGACACCACTTGGGTCAACTATTCAACAAGTTAAAACATAGTATAAAAGTAACTCAAATTATTGTTTAAAATATAAACATACAAAGTTTTCTGAGTAAAATGAGACTTATTTTTAAATATTTACATTAGAATTAAGGTAAAGTACTCATGTGTAGTCTCTCGTTAAATATCCTATTTATAGTCTAGTCTCAAGAGTCAACCAATCTCCCAGTGTATGAATAACAAGCAGTTCAGGCCGCATGAAGAATTAGTTTTAGTTTAACTCTGAATCTAGACTTAAATACGGTTCTTAGCCCATTTTGATAATCTCAATAGGCTGCTATTATCAGTTTTGCCCACAACACTTGACTATTCTGAATGGGATGTTTTCTGATCCCTAGATCACACTTGGATCTTTTACTACTAAACATCTTGGAGAATGAGAAATATTTGCCTTGAGTTACTGATAAATGACAAACTGAAACCATATTCATCCTTATTAAAAGAATATAAGATTTTTAGCTATGGGAAAATGTTGTAATAGATTTCATAAACACACATTAAATCTTATTTGTAACAAATGATTGATTTATAAATGTGTATAAAAGCATGGCTAACAAACTGTTTACTAAAGTTATTTCATGGTTGAGATATAAATTGATTATACTTACATTAATAGCAGCAACTGTGGGGTAAGTGGAGCCATAAAGTTTTAACCACATTTCTTGAAGTTTAGACCAAAATAAACGAATTCTATCACTTTTAGGTCTGTACATTTCTAGAAGATCCAAACCGGCACTAAACACAGTTGGTGATGCCTGAAAACACAAGTCATCATATCTAGAGTTGGGTCAAAGCCACTATTTTACGAATCTTAGTCCGAATCTCCACTTTACCTTCAAATCTTGAATCTGAACTCTTAAAAAAAATTATAAATGTAATAGGAAATATGAATCTCAACTCTTAGAAAAAATTATAAATGTAATAGGAAATACAAATAGTAAATAAATGTTAACATTTATGGATTCATTTAAGTGTAAAATTACTGGACAGGGGCCTGGTTGTTAAGTCCATTCTATAATTGTAACTGATTCTGAACCACTCATAAGCAATATTAGCGCTCTAAAATAAATTTCACTTAAAAAATTGAAAACTATTTTTTTAAGGATTTAAGTCTCGAATCTTGAATAGGCCTACCCTTAAGGATTTGAAGGATTCAAGTGCCCCAACCCTATCATATAATAATAATATATGTACAATTGTACATTATGTTCTGGTTTTTGTTTAAATTCGATTCTTAAAAATATATTGCATGTTCATATTGCTGATGCTTACTATGTAAGTGATAATAAATAAATCATTAGTTTCTTTTAGTGGACACTCACAAAAGCAATCGTTGGTATGAATTTCAAGAATCAACTTACTCGTCATGGATGTATACTTACTGAAGTGAGTATCATACCACGACTTTTACTTTTCCTCAACTCATCTAAAGTTGCAGTGAATTCTTGCAAAAGTTCCAAATTAAGACTATTCACTGGTGGCCTTTGTAAAGTCACAGTTGACACACCTGTTCGGATAAAACAAAAGTGATAAATTATTTGTTTTTATTGTTTTACCAAGGTAGGGCATTAACGCATAAAGCGGTGTGCAATATTATTTTCTTGACACGTATCATCACTATTGTCTCAAGCTATTTTTTAACTGACCAACCTTGTTTTAAAATTATAACAATTCAGAAGTGTTGAATAAATAGGTTTCCTAAGAATAAATGCAAATATTTTGCTGTCGATAGCCTTGACATGTCTTAATATCCATGCATGTAGAAAACACTTTCTTTGTTTTCCACCCCTAGAATATTTAAAAAAATATAAATAGCTCTAATACATAATAACCATAGTACATAGCCTACTTAGTTACTCTATGGTATTAGGAGCTCAAAAGTTTATTGCCACACTTACAAAAGTATGCCACCCATCCCTATTTTGAGCGAGTTATATCCTATCCACCTCATTACACTCCATTTCTTTCAGATTCATTCTAATGTTACTCTTTTATCTTTGTCTAAGTCTTTACAATGTCCTCTTCCAAATGGGTTTACCAGACAATAGCCTGAACATGGTTCTAAATTCTTCCATTCACACTTCATGTCCTGCCCATCGTAATCAAGATTAACTATCCTAACAATGTCTTGTGATGAGTACAGGATATACAACTCATCATTGTGTAACTTTCTCCACTCCCAGTATTTTCATCCCTTTTTCGACGGCTTAGCAGTAAACGATGTTGAACTCACATTTTAATTGGTTGCCGTTGGTAAGGTGGTCAAGATTTTCATTCTGGGCAGCTACACTTGGGTTTGGTAGTTTTCTGCATGCGATTTTTTACTGTGGTTTCTCCAACCTTTCTCATCACTAATGTGGGTGCATTTCTTCTAAACTACCTGCCTCATCACACTCCTTAATTTAAGCAATGAGAAACTTTTGAGTTAAATATATATTTTTTTAATCTCCCCTTTTATTTTTTAGAGATGATGTATTTATATAATGAAATGTAACATTAGCGTGTACTGTTAATATGACAATGTTACTACCCGACCCTAAACAAGCTAATATTCATAGACATCCTGCAATAAAAATATTAATAGGACCAGCTAGCTTTTTAAGATATTACCCCAACTAATCTTGCACTCATAAACATCCAGCATTATTAAACATCACAATCTTACTATGTCAAATTTAGGTGTTCTACTCCCCCGTATATCTGCCTGGACTAGAGCAACTTGCAAGTCCAGCCTGTTCACCACGAATGCTAGAATGGAGAGAAGTCCAAAACATGCTACAAATTATGCAGCACCCTGATGGTCCAATGGAGTGAGCCAGCAATGCTCTTGATTGGCTCATGCTGTACAAGCTCTTTGTGCTCTTGTATAATTTTTAGGAGTTAAAACTTTAATTAAATATATGGTGCGATATTTAAATTTAAAACGGTTTTGTCTGTATTCACAGGTGTGAACCATTAAAAAGAGGCTCATTAAGCTCTTTGCAATCTTTGTAATATCTAGTAATTAAACTTTTGATCCTAATTTGGTTTGATCTTAATTCATTGTGGTGAATTAGAAGCTTGTTATATCATTTAGGGGTGACCTGGTAGTCTAGGGGTAAGGTGTCGAACTTCTGTGCTGGGGGTCTGAGGTTCAATCCTCGGTCCCGGCACAGATTTATCTGATTGCTAAACCCTTTCTTCAACTCTGACAAGAAGCGTATTAATCACAACTTGTGAATGTGGGGAATGCCAGACCTCCACCGTGGTTTGTATTCCACGTTAAACTGTAAGTCCTCCATTTAATCTCACAATTACCCTACCATTACACATTAGCGTGTGTATAACCCGAACGGATAATAATAATAATATATCATTTAGAAAAGTTTCTTTAAATAATAGCAACAATTTTGTTTATTTCATTGGTCTCTTCTAAAAAAGTTCAGATAATATAATTATATACCTTGAAAATTTTGAAACGTACTGCACATATAATAAGTTGCCATGATTTATTTGTTTTCTAACACACTTCAGTAAGGCCTGTAAGGCCATGCAACTTGTTGTTTTAACACTGTTTGTTACTTTGAATAAATAATGCAAATCTTTCTTTAACCTGCAAATGTTTTACTTTTTCATATTATTATTTCCTTAGATGTCGTCGTCCTCCTCTCTTATAGTCTATTGTGGCTGTAACTAAATAGTGAGAGTGGGGCGGTGCAGAAAGACACTTTGTCACTTCATCCTAATGTGTTACTTTACTGTGGAAGTGTTTGTCCCAGGTAGAAAGCGACTCGATCAGTGACATAAGACCTATCTGCAGGGGAACTAACATCTAATTTTAGTAAACCTATTGTAATACATTCTAGCATGTGATCATCATTGGGAAAGATGTTTTAAAACATCACTTCATGACATAAGACAATATCAGCACAAGAGAATTTCCATGAGCGAGAGAGTAAGGGCTTACCAATTTTGCCAGGTAAGGTATTTTCACATACCTTCCTAGGTTCTTTCACATGCCACAATCAAATAGAACTGATGGCTTTATGTCCACTCTGAAGGAAGTTGTGCTACAATTTCTTATTGCTCAAGTAAAATCCGCCGAGCCCAGCTGGATTTGAACCTAAAACATCGGGTGCTGAGGCAAGCACTAGATCAAGACCACGGAGGTTTACTATAGTGATACAACTGAGGTATTTATTGTGATTCTATTACATGTTGAAAAGCAACAAAGTTTATAGTAATAGTAAAAATGACTCAAACCTACCAGTTTTCTCATTTGTAGCAACATCAACAAGCTTGCCACTTGAGGCAATAGAAACTAATCCTCTTGCACCATTTATGGCATGTGGAATAGTTTGAGCATGTATGTTATGTGAAATGAACAAACGCCCAACAACAATCTGCAATTGTCTTAATGATGCCATGCTGTATTTTCATTAACCTATGGAAAAAAAGCTAGAAGTTATAAAAACTAAAAACAATAGGGCTAACTGCATTATTACATACATTTCATAGCCAATACAACAATCCTGTAGGAATATACCCACAAGAAGCCAAATAACAAAAAGAAGTTTTATTTTTTTTTAAATTCTAAATGACTTGAATGATCAGTCTATTATCTAAACAGTTGCACAGTAGTTGGTTAATTGAAAATAAAGGAAAACTATTTGACATTTTGACAAATACCTATGCAGTTTTCTGATTTCTTTCTTTCTAGACATTAATAAGCATGTATAAAATGTAGGATCTCGCAACAATAAAAAAGTTTATTTGTAGCCTGATATTGGTGACCTGGCGGTCTAGGGGTAAGGTGTCAGACTTCTGTGCTGGCGGCCGGGGTTCAATCCTCGGTCCCGGCACATATTTATCTGATTACCAAACCCTTCCTTCACCTCTGACAAGAAATCTTGTGAATGTGGGGAATGCCAGGCCTCCACCGTGGTTCGGATTCCACGTTAAACTGTAGGTCCTCCATTTCATCTCACAATCACCCTGCCATTGCACATTAGCGTAAGTGCGTATAACCCGAACGGGTAGTAAGACGCGGTGCTAATAATAATAATACCAAGTTAGCCTAATTTATTTTGATAATTTTTTTTTTGTGGGCGTGGGGAGTTAAGGCAAATTAAACAGGCTTTTACAACAGTAGGGCGAGGTGTGTAGGATATTAATTTTTCAAAGTACATTTCAAAATAAACAGTTAAAGAAAAATTGGCAGGAGTCTTTACCTCAACAAGCTTTGTTGTTTCGCACTAGGTCTCTTTGTTTCTTTGTGTTTTCGAATATTCAGAAAATATAAATAAATCCAAAAGTTAATTTTTTCGGATATTTTAATATGGCTCCAACCAGGCCGTAATTTATAAGTTTTTACTAAAATTCTCACTAGAAATAAGTGTATGTGGTACAGGCTTTCAATTCTCTCTTCATATGGATTGGATCCACTGCTTTAAGATATGTTGCCGTGAGTGAGGGAACTTCTTCAAACGGATTTGATTCCTTTTGATTATTTTGTAAACATTTTATTTCAAAACAGACGAGCTTTGTAAATAGGGCCGAACATTCTCTAACCTATATTATGGATAACTGATTTGGTGTAGACGTCTAGATAAATGATTGAGATTTTAATAGAGTGGTTAATTTTTTTTTATGTTAAGTTGACAAACATTCAAATAAATAAGCTATGATAACATACTTGAAATGTATTCTGGTCTCAGAAAAAAAGTAAACATAGTTGACAGACTAAATTATTATTTTTTAAATATTAAGGAAGGTGTATATTAATAATTAAGGCTTATAGGATGGCAAAGTCGGAAAGTTATATCGATATAAAATATATCAGTTCAGGTTCAAATATAATATATTTATATCGCCGTTTTAGTTTCCAGTATATCGATCATTTTATCTTTATGTTTAATATATTGCATATTGCACTACGCTTTAAATTATGTAATCCAACAAATCGGATATTTCTTTTTAGTTGTATTAAACGAGTCCGAGTCCAATTGTTCCTATTTTGACAAAATTTGACTATTTTCAACAGCTAAATAAATATTAAAAAGCATAAAGCGGAGAAGAATAGCAGACATTTTAATACCGCCAGCGCCGACCCAGCTCCCAGTTCGACCAAAACAATTTAATTCAATATATCGCAATAATTTGTTTAATATATCAAATGATACAAGTATTTCGATATATTAGAAACAAGACAAAATTGTAAATACATTCATTGGGAATTGGTATTTGATCCATGCTCTAGCAGCCGAAAATATCGAGAACTCAGCTTTGATCAATTATTACAAAGCAGGATCAAGGCCACCAGATTAAAATTTTAATTCAAAGCAAAAAATCTGTGTAAAAATCAGGAAAATAAAACTTATTTTTCATAATTATACTCACGAAACATGAAAAGTTCAAGATCCAGATAAAGAAAGGCACCAGTTTATTACTGCCAACCTAATGAACCATCATTACCGGAATTTACACACAAAAAAAGTTTATTTCACGTATATTTACTTATTGAATTACTTAACTAAGTCTGTCATCGATTTATGCTTTTTTTTACCTAACTATTTGTTTTTTCTCAGAGGGCTGTATTTAATCGCCGTAATACCAGTGTATCTATTTGTAAGGTGTCATTCTGGTGCTCCAAATATGTCAGCACACGCCGCACAATCCACGGCTGTCACGCCTGTCATTGCGGTGCTAATGGGGGGTATGGCTATTGGGCAATGGATAACCTTATCTCCCAAGATAAGCTCTACCTCCCTTTCTTAATTGCTTGTATTGGCGTTCGTGCAACTTTGACATTTAGGCTTGCGCTAGTTGAGATAAGGTCGCCTCGCCTGTTAAGGCCATAGTCCAAGCGAGCGAATGCTCAGTATTCTCCCACTACATATACATTATTTTGGTGTAAACGTGTAGCGAGTATTCTTTCGGTGCTTGTTTATGTTCACTCAAATTTGGAAAGAATGCTCACTCGGTTGGTCTAAACGACGAAAGAGTGTGAGAACAGTTAAGTGGAAAATTATTTGGGGTTCAAATGCGCTCGTTCGACTGAGCGGTTTTATCAAAGGATTCTTTTGTTAGGTACAAGTAGCTACATTTTTGCCTACTTGCTAAGTAATGATTTCGGACGGAGAAAGCATAGATTGGAATAATGATTAATTGTGCCTACAGCTTATAGAATAATATATTATAACATCTTCATCAGACATGGCACTATATGTCGGTATATGTCAATATAGGAATGAATGAGAAATGAGCATTTGCTCGCTAGGTCTAAGCCTACTCGCGAAACAAGCATTCTTTCACGTTTCCTCTCATTCGCTGTTCTCTAGATTAGCTCTTTTGGTGTAAACGAGTTAGTAGCAGTTTGTTCATGATTGAGTATGAAAGAATGCTCTTGCTCTGTGTTCTTGTTTGTTTGGTCTATACCCAGTCTTACAAACAACTGTTCTATTAGTAAATTACTGCTTTTTTTTTACGTTTGCGTAGCTGGAGTAAGGTCCACTCTCTTGCTGCTCGCATTGCCAGAATTAGCTCTCTCTCTTAAGTGGGAGTGTGTATGACCACTTTGGAACATAATAAAAATAATAAAATACGCACCCTTAGTTATTTAGGCTTAACCTTGTGACACAATATTTTTTATATGTGTGAACAAGAAATTTACATATAATAATTGTGGCGTGTTAAATTGGTTAATCATATAATGGATAGTATGTGTTGTAGAATAATGAGTTCAACTTGCTAATTGATAGTTGCGGCCAATGCAAATAATTTTATTTAATTATTACAAATATATACAGGGCTGAGAACCTTGCTGTGGTTGAATGAAACAAAACAGCTTTCAAAACCTACCAAATACATCTTCCAGCAGCCACTTTCTCTAGCAACATCACCAGGTCCATCTATACCATCAAAGGCAGCCACACATGTGACTCCAGTAACCTAATTTATTAACTAGAATTCCAACAATATACTGCACAATATGTTGGCCTCACCACTGAAACTCTTCGTAAACGAATGAATGGATACCGCCATGACACAAAACTCAAGAATCCAGAAAAACCCGATTCAGAATACGCCTCCACTCATAACCTCAACTTTGAGGACTGCTACACTGTCAAGGTGTTAAAATCATTTAACAAGACACAATGTATTATGTCTCAGTTAAGAAGATGGGAACTGACACATCAATGGATCACAAAGTCTAGAAAACCACCCAACCTGAATATTCGCTCATTTCAACCCAGATGCTACCCCAGCACCACCTACCATCCATAGAGTAATAGATAAACATTTAGAGAATTTCATCCCCACCAGAGAAGTTTTCATCCATACCAGTCAAGTTGGTTTTACTGAAGACAAGATCCTGTTCAGCCTCTTACTACTACTATTACTACTATTTCCCGAGGAAGATGGTCATCTCCCTTATCTATGATGGTCATGAAGATGATATAATAGCATTGGAATATTGATTTGTGTTTAAATGTGTTAGTATTTTTACTTTTATTTGTGCTCTACCCTTTTCCTAATATTCTATCATTTTATTTATTACAAAAAAAACCCAATTGTAACTACTATTTTGCATAACTCTTTCTTTCCAGTTATATATAAGAAGATACATTTATGAATATAATACTTTTTAATTTATCATTCCATTTACTATAGTATCTAATATTACCACAACTGCGAAACAAAAAATATAATAGTTTTAATAATTTTTTTCAATAAGTTACCAAAAAAAAGCCAATAATACAGTAATCCTTGTAGAATTATTATTAGAAGCATTTATTAACTATTTTGATTGATAATATAGCATTACTAAGAAATTACCATCTAGGTTAACATTAGTGACTTTCAACCAACCTTTGCATTAGAGATCTTCTGCTAGCTAACAGTTACCACCACTTCTATGGTAGAGGGTAGGCCAACCTCTCAATTGTGATGGGTCAGACAGGGCAATATAGATGGGTTGACGTCAGAGTACACTCGGACCGAGACGTAAAGTGTAGTTTCCTTGTTACAACTGCTCTCTACATTCAGATAAAAGTTGGTCATTGCCAAAATATACTCTGTTCAGTTAAGGCCGTGTGAGTGCACTTGGATTAGGTGTATACACGATGTGAGTAGTGTTAGAATGAATGTTTGCGGTTTGAACTTACTTTGAATGTGTCAACATAGCTTAAATGTCACATGGTAAGGTTGAAGGGCCTAACTTAAAGGTAATGTAGCGGCTTGAATAGGCTGGAGTCCATTTCAAGAGTGATAAATACTGCTTTACAGTGGATAAACATACACGTGACAATTATGTCGTGGAGTGAGAGCTGTAATTATACTTTTTGGGGGTTTTAATAGGTTTTTACTTTTTATAATGGAAATGAAGTACACTGATCATAAACATTCATTCTAAAGGTGTAGGACTGTCATTAATATATGATACTCATAAACTTGTATGAATATGAACACATTTTCTCCTTGTTGAACTTTTAGTGATAATAAGATAAATCCATTCCTTCCTCTGACTTAGTGACTGCAGAACTTTATTTGTGTAGGGGGCAGTGAGGGAATAAGGCAAAAAAAGGGCCTTTTAAAAAGCTTGAACCTCCAAGTTAAAGAAGGTTCCAAGAACCGTTCTAGTGAACTTTGAAATTTGGATAATCTTAAAAGCTCTTTAAGGTGGATATATTTTGACAATTAAAAGCCCTCTAGGAGCTATTTGAAAAGGTCCTTTCTTGGCAAAATTTTAAAAATTGAATGGCCTCAGAAGATATTTTGACTCTTGATATAGACCCATATTTCAGCTTAATATTAAAAACTATCAGAGGGGCATGTAATTAAACTAGAAGGGGTGGATTTATTCCAGGTTAAGGGTCAAATTCTTTCTTTTAATATTTAGCACCACGTCTTACTACCTGTTCGGGTTATACGCTTTAATTACTAATTACTCTAATGGATTAGGAATTGGGAAGGTTGAATTAGAGGACGTGAACCCGCATTTGCGTGGAGGGAGAGTGGAAAACCATTTAGGAAAAACCACTCCCAGTTCACCTGACCGAGATTCGAACCTCGATCTCCCCGTCCTCAGCAGTCGAGCAGCTCAACACGACTAACGCGTTATCAAATTCTTTCTTGGTGTGGGGAATTCCCCCTCTATGTTCCACTGCCTTATTTGCCCTTGATGGCCCAGACGTCACACAAGTAATAAAGATAAAGCAACTTTCACTACAAGGTTAATGACTAAACTGAACTAAGAAATATTTGAAGAAATGAAGCGCTCACTTGTATGGCCAGATGTAGTTGTTTCATGCTTGATTCAAGCGATATTTCATGTTCCCATCTGGCCATGTGCTGCAACATTTGTAGTGAGTGTTATTTATAGTTCCAACTCAAGCAATATTTATTGCCAGCTGGCCATAACCTTGGTCTTTCAAACAACACAGAACAATACTGTATTGTTTAAAGTACAAACAAAGGTGTATGAGTGGTGTATAGTAGAAAGAGAGAGAAAATTTGTGACATACAATACTGTGTACGCTCAGAAGATAAGGTCTTTCTTTACCTCCCTATGCGACTGCTACATATCTGTATTGGGTGGCAATAACTAATAACTCCTTATTAAAAATAAATACTAATATATACCCCAATATTTTAAGTGAAGATAATGTAGAGAGCCCATTAGTAAATTTTAATAAATCCAGCTGTTTGGATATAGTTCTGAGGACTTTAAAAAAATATATAATACATTATTATTATTTGTAGTCATAATTGCCTTTATTTGTGACTGAAAAACTAAAATGTTTCAATTACATCAACAAGTTTTTTTCCAAACAAATATTTTGTTTACATGAGATCCATATGTATTTAAAAATAATTCTCAACCCATTCATAATACAACAAAATAATAGCTTAGCAAAAGAACAATGTAAATACAGAAATTCTTCACTACATTGGATTATTATTTGTAAACATATCTACACAATAATATCGGTATAATTAAATTAAACATTGATACACATATTAGTATTATAAACATTATTCATGATGACTAGAATACATAAATTCTAACTAGAAGTCACAATTCATGGTTTACTAAATTTCGATTTTAGATTCCTAAACACTTACAATTGAATTTCAATCATTTTCCATGCGTCCAACGCCAAGTTAAAACTACATTATTTATTTATTTATATACTGTAATGTAATGTAATGTACAATAGATCCTCATTAATTAAAGCCCTACTAAACCGAACTTGGCTTAATCTGGACAGCCCTTCACCCAAAGTAACACATTAATAAATGTTGGTGAAAAATCTTCTATATGCTGAAAGCTCCACTGTTGGGCTCCAATTATAGAAGCTAGCTTACGAAGGCCCTCAATGGGCACCAATTATAAAACAACCTAAAGAACTCCACGATAACGCGTGAATTGTAAAATACCATGAAAAGACGACTTATAATCCTAACATCTGTGCCTGGCTAGCTCAGCTCTTATCGACGCGATTATTATAATATAAGGAAATTCCTACTTATACAATAAATATAATTGATCACTTTTATGTTAATTTATTGTTAGAAAGTATACTTATTATATGTATTACTATAATAATAAACAACTTCAGCTTGTACAAACGACCTGGCTCTACGCTAGACACTGTACGCTAAATTATAATTAAATATGTGGCGACAAGCAACACACGTCTTGTCACCAAACCTGGTCACCGCGCGTTTTTTTCAAAGTCTGATGACATTGACGATTGCACTGGAGAGGACTGACAATCTTGACCTATCACAAGAAAGTAGTTTGAATTCTGGCTTTCTGGTTGGCTGGACAATGCAACAGCTCTGTACTAAGGAAAAGGTGTATTTCTTGAAAACTAAGTGCAAGATCAGCTCTTTCTGTTTTGGTTTCATCGTCCAATGCAACCAGTAAGCACATTTAAAATAAAATAAATGTATTGACTTCCAAATTGTCTGAAGGGCTTAAATATTCTAAAATGCAAATGAATAATTAAAAATAATATCATAAAATAAAGAGAATTTCCAAATTTAAATATAAGATGCAAATAACATATTAAAACTGCAATCTTATCCTTCGTTTTAAAAAAAAACATAGGGTTTAAAAGTTGGGACATTACAATATTATGTAAATAGTTTACATATTTTTTAGTGCAGATTATTTTTCATTGCATTACAAAATGTAAAATAAATTGGTTTTGTTTTAGTGTGGGCTGTTTTAATCATACCTTGTGTTATTTTATAGGTTATATTTTTTGACCCAGGTCATCAATCAGGAAAACTTCAAGCCAGGATTAGTCTGGATTAATGAGGTTCTACTGTATTTGCAAAAAACAAACTAAAAAGTGTTATATAAGCACTTAAACAAAATGACCGTGTTTTAAAGGCACACAATCACTAGAACAAAAAAGTCATGTTGAGCACGTTTTCAATTTTCTGGTAGGCCTACTAAAGTTAAAGTGAGAAAGTACAATAATGGTCAATATGAAAAATTAGCAAATTTTGAATGTTGCAGTTCTGTTTGAATGCCAGAACTTTTATTTTGTACACTAGGATTTCAGAACTAAAAATTGAAGTAGGCTAGTGAAAATCATGATATTAGGATTGATTCTTGATTCTTTCAATATAGTAAGAATTAAGAAATCGAGTTTTACATCCTTAATTGTAACATAAAATAATAGATTGTTTGGAGAAATCTATTTTTTTTTAAAACAGATCCAAAATAATTTTATTTTAATAACACAATCTCCCTGATCAATCTCACTATCTTTCGAATTGATATCTTACTAGGAAAATATAAACTATTTCAAAGCACATAAATAATAATGTTCATAAAAATTAAGTCCCACTATAAACATCTTGCATTATGCATCTTCAGGAACAGTGTAAAAAAACACAGTCACAGGTTTATCACAGTTCAGTTGACAAATGAGTGGTACAAAGTAGTCATAAACGTTACTTCAAATACCTGGAAAAAAAGAAGATTAATAATCAAATTATTTTTCTTGCAACGTTATTGTAATATATGGAAGAAGGTATAGGAAAGGGAGATAGGGAGAAATAAAATGGGAACAAACGCAATATTACATTAAAATATAAAGAACAACAATTCACATTATATAAAACCCACTTCTGTGGTTGCATAGTCTAAGGCATCACTCTCGCAATATACTAGACTGTTAATGATGGGGAAGTCGGGGTTGGAATCTTGGTCAGGTGTACTTAGGGTGGTTTTTGCTAAATGATTTTTTACTCTTGATGATGATAGTTTTCCACTCTTATTCCACACAAATGTGGGTAAACAAACTTTAAATTCAAACAAAACATCTTCTTATCACGTTCACAGATACACATAATTTATAGTTTTGAAAATATACCTTTATCATCTTAAGAAACACAAGGGAAAAACTGAGACAAAAATGTAACTGCCAATTTTTTTTCTAAGATGAGAAAATGTAAGTTTAAAAAGTGTTTGAAGAAATGAAGAAAGCATTTAATTTGTTAATAACATACAATAAAATAAAATAAATTAGAGGCGAGTTAATCTGTAAACAAGGATGTGCAAGACCATGACAAAAACAAGAAAACATCTACCTTCATTCTTTTATTGCATCTTCTTACTCATACAACTCATGTCAAAATTAGGCTGGATCTAAATATAAACCTTTGGAAATTTTTCTTTATCCAATTTATTCCTATTTATAATGTTGGTTACTTTTTAGTCTATTTTCTCATTATTTAAATATTATATCCATAATAATAAAATCAAGAGTTTCTGTATGTCTGTTATGAGTATTGTGCGATATCTACTGCATGCAGAGTTCAGAAATTTTAAAATTAGTGGCCCCTGTGTATGAACATATGCACCCCAAAGTCAAAATTTTAAATTTTTGATTAGCTTTTTAAAAACTGTATTAAAAAGTGTGTTGAAGAAATATAATTAAGATTTCTCTACTGTTTGTTTGAAGCAAAGAAAAGTTTTTCAAGAAATAACCATACAAGCCATGTACGTCTGTTAGTATAAAATAAAATTATATAAAATTTCCTTTAGGAGGGATATCCAGCACACTTACCTTGGTGATACTGGAGTAGAAATTGTTTAGATATAACATGAAAAAACAAATAAAGAGAAAAAAATAAAGAGAAGCCTGTAGCCCATAATTGTGACTTTAATAACTGTTACACAACCAAGGTGGTCAAATCCCTGAACAAAGCAATATGCAACCCTTCACAATTATGGATATGGGAACTGGCCCATCAATATTTCATCAAATCCAGACAAGCCCCCAACTTCAACCTTAGATAATTCCTCTCCTTCCTACCAGCACACTTATTATTAGATTCAATATAACATTATTCATAGTGTTGCTATCTATACAGTGATGTCATAACTGAAAGACAGTCAGCTGTGGACAGTCAACCTTTACAGTTCAACCAAAAGCATCAGTCTACTCTCCTGACCTGATGAAGCTGTCTGTGACAGTGAAAGCAGTTTGTCCTTAAAAATGTGTTTATGTGTTTTTTAGGGTTATATCTAAACAATTTCTACTCCAGTATCACCAAGGTAAGTGTGCTGGATATCCCTCCTAATTTAAACCATAAAATTTCCTTTGTAATCTTAAAATAAGCCTAGTATAGGAAGATCAACGAAACAAATTGAACTTAAGTCCAGAATGTGGAAATAGTATTAATATGGCAACTTTTTTTTTATCTGGCAACCCTGTTAAGTTTCAGTTTCTCTCTTAACTTTTCAAATATCAGGTAACTACCAACTTTATTGTGTTATTCTCCTTAGAAAAAATTTTGTTTTCCAAAATTTAAAATTATGTGTAACTGTTAAAGTGATAAGAAGATGTAAGGGTGAATGTAAGAAATGAAAAGTTTTTTTTATCAAGGCTTAACATAACTATCCTTTCAGATTGGCTTCCTTCCCTATCGTTTACATTACATTACTTTAAAGTGTGTCCACTGCCCACAATGTTTTCTTCATTAGCATATAAATACATATTGTATTTATATTATCTCAGACAAGCTGTCTAGTAGTGAACCTGTATGTAAGCTAGAGACACACATCCAACCCTGCCAGTCCAGGCTATGTTTTACTCACTTAGCAGCCCAGTCTGTTCGTCCATGGACCCCTGCACTGGGGCGTGATCCCCCAAAGAGCTTACTGGATGGAATACGAGACCCTTTCATGTCCCCTGCAGCAAGCACTGCACACATATACAATTACATTAAGCATTACATGCCAACATAAAACACTTAGAGAAACAGTTGCGCCCAAGTAAAAAAAAAAAATTGTGTTAGAGAGGAGACCCATTTGGGGTCCGAAGGAAAGGTGAATTGAGTATTTCTTCCCTTTCTATTTTTAGCACATTTATTATCTCTAAATTAGAGTTACTAAACTGAACTGGCCACAATCTGGAAACAGTTGATAATGATGATGAAAGTATAATTATTTTATTCCTCATTTTACCAAATTTCTCTTTTTAAAATCTTTTCCTTTAACCTTTGTAACACACACTCCACTCTTTTAATAATTGTTGCGACTGCAACACCTTGACCTCAAAATGAGTGCCATTAAATAAAAACGATATACTATTAGATTGGTAAATTTTAAACATTTGGCTATCATCTAAAACAAGGTTTCTCAAACTGTGAGGTGCACCTCATTTGGGAGGCACAGCATAGCTTAATATCTTTTAAACAAATTGTTCAGATAATACAACTTGGTGAAATTCTAGTTAACTCTAAGAGAATTAATATTCTGCTTTGGAAAATTAAGCAATAAAACTGATTGTGCAGTTTGCACGTCAATAAATTGTTTATATATCAAAACAAAGCATACAAAAAGACTGGAGGTTGAACATAATATGCTTCAACTATGTCTTACAAAAATGTAAACTAGCCTAAGCCATTCATGTCCTTTCACACAATAAATGAGCCAGGGAAACTTAATGAACCATCTCTTTTTACTGAGCTTCAGTCTTATATAAAATATGTTGCGGGTTAATTTTATTTTATCTAAAAATTTTAATTGTTAATGCGTTACGTGAGCATTTTCATATGGTAATTTATTACAATTTTGTAGCATTATATTAATTTTAGATTGAGAATCTTCCATCATTAATACCAGTTTGCTATAAATTATTGTAATTTATTTCAAACTATCATGACAGTACAAATCATATTTACAGACACAACATACAATACAACCAAATTTCTTTAACTCAAATCTCCAAAGGAATGGTTGGTGAAGGGGGAGGGGGCAAAAGAAAGTCATAAGAGAAAATTTGACTCAAAAGAAAGTCATATATAGGATATTTAAGAACCAACAAATAACAAAGTATTAAGTTTTACATAAATATTTTCACCGGGAATTAACTTTGCTTTTATTTAAAGAGCACTGTGACCCACGGACAAGTTATGGAAGTTTGTGTCTTAATTCCTACAGATTTGGGAAGTTAAAGTATTGCATAGATTTAGAGATTGGTAGAATCCACAACTTAACTAATTCAAATCTCCTATACAATTCTTCATTTTACTTTCAAATCTGAGAAAAAAATTATGAATATAAAAGAGGTAAAAGAAATATAACATAATGATAGAAAGTAGAAATAATGTCGGCACTTTTAGTTAAAATAAATTCATGCATCCTGTTAGATGTTAAAATGGTCTGGGGTCTGATTAAGTATTTCTAATACTTATTTTGGCGCTGAACCACCAATAAACAATAGGAGAGTTATAAAACAATTACCAATTCTAAATTTTGGGAAAAAACATCTCGACTCTGATATTTTCCCGGGTATCCTTGAGGGTTAAAGGGATTCTAGAATCAAATTAAATTGGTAAATATATGCACACGTACTTCCATTAGCATTTTGCAGGGGCAACTTTGTGCTTTGTCCAGCAATGTAGCGAGACTGACTAAGGTAATGCTGTTTGGCCGAGATAGTATCTGGACCATGCTGGTGCCAAGCAGACGATGAGTTGTCAATCATGTTCCTCATATTTTCCTTAGCTGACATTTGAATGCCACTGTCTTCACGAGTTCTGAAAAATAATTTCAACTGCGGTGGTAGTAGTTGTCAACAATAAATTATGTGAGATAACATAAGAAAACTTATCAGAATTTGCCAGAGTACCTGACTAAGATTCAAACCAAATCCTGACCTTCTAAGTCAGAGTTGAGCAAATCCTGCCAGTATTAAACTTGTCAAACATTTTTTATAGTAAGATTTAAGGTAGGAGGCAAAGGAATGCTAGTTAACTTCGGTTAATTAAAAGGTTTTATAACAAAATACATTTTGACCAAAATAGATCAAATTTGGCTCAATTGATAGGTTTAAGTTTAATTTTCTACACATAATAATAAAAAGAGTTATTGAATATTGTCATAGCATAATTTTACCATGACTTGATCTCTTAATTTATAAAGTTTATGTCCAAATGTCACTATGCTCTTAAAAAATATTTGAAATTGTCATATTAAGAAAATTAAAACTAAAAATAATTATCTACTTAAGCAATACTTTATTTATCGTTTAAAAAAAATCTGTTATAAGAGCTGTAAGAAATATTGGCCTTAACTATTATTTACTTTCATCACACCTTAAATAAATGTGCTGGAAAACATTTTCTGTGAAAATTTCATATCATAAGTAACAACACAAGTGTTGCCAACTTGAAGCCTTGACTTCAAATTCAATAAAACTACAGATGATGTACATAAAATAGTGTAGTGTATATTTACTTTGAGATGTTAGTACTCTGTCCTGCCACATATCTTGCCACTGTCATATAATGTTGCTTGGCACTCACTCTTCTCCGGCCTTGGACAAGGTTGGTAGATTGGGCCGAGTCTTGTTGTTGGTAGTGCGGTAAGTTAAAATGGTTGGGGTGGTTTTCCTTGTATGTCAGTTCTTTTTGTGGTTCTGGATGGGTGACTTTAACACTTAAATAGAGGCACAATAGTTAATTACATTTATTAATCAAACTATTAACTAAGATGCATTACTTGAGATATTTATTTAAAACTGAACAATGATACATATGAACATTTTTTAAATCTGTGACCATTAGATTAGGGTCTCACAAATTAAACTAACCTTGGTATTAGAGGTTACTGTAAGGGATTTTTCCGAGCATTATTATCTACATATGTACTAATTATGCCAATGTATTAAGGATGAGGAAGGTTGAATTGAGAGGAAATACACCCACATTTGTGTGGAGGGCTATCCATTAAAAAAAAAACCACCATCACTACACCCAACCAGGATACAAATCCTGATCACCCCATCATCGGGAGTCTATTCTATCGCGAAAATGACACATAAAAGCATGCGGCCACCAAAGCAGGTAATTATCTTATGGTTAAACATATCATTTAAAAAAAATTGATCAATTAAATTAACCAGTAGGTTCCTTACCCCAACAAATTTGTAAAATCTTTATCTTCGCTGCCTTTCCCCCAGTTATCTCGATAGTATCCAAAACTATAAAGTGGAGGTTGCTGTTTATGTTGCCTTTCTTTCTGTAGCTGTTCTGGCTGATGTTGCTGTTGGGAACTGCGTGTTTCATGTTTTTGTGACATACTGTGCGTCTGTTGTGGCTGTTGGTTTGTCTCCTGCAATTGTTGCGGATATTGTAGTCGATTTGTTTGTTGGGTCTCTTGTGCGTGCAAGACCTGCTGCTGCGTGACATTGTCGTTATTGTTAGGAACTTTAATGCTGTACACAAGGCCAGAGTTGCGCTGACTCTGCGATAAACTTAGCCCGGGATTGTACACAAAACTCTGGGAAAGTGTTGCGTTGCTCTTTGACCGACTCGTCATACCTTGCTGCTGCACGGTGCCATTTAGTTTCTGCCCAACTTGAAAATAAGGATACCTGTAGAAAATAAACACCAAATAAAATCTAGATCCTTCATATTTTTAGTAGTATCAGTAGTCATAGTATTAGCTTTTAATCAAATAATAAAATTTAAATTCTAAGCAACATAATTTAATCCAACTCTGCATCTAGTAGTGATTGGAAGAGGCCCTCCTGCTTCTAATAGTACCCCTAAACATAGATGTAAGATACTTTTAAGGTGTTTATTATATTATTATCAGATGTTTTGTCCTACAAAAGATCCATTCCTTCTGTCAGTAAACTTAGACCGCCATTGCGCCCTGTCCTCTGACTCCTCCTTCAGCTCCCAGAATTTTCCTCTTTCCTTCAAGTCATCCAATATTTGAATCCTCCT
>CABFOV010000393.1:64257-95127 GCA_902141375.1 Timema poppense | reverse complement strand
CTTTCCCTACAATCTTGCCTTCTATGACGTCATGCAGAAGGAAGTTTCTGATCCAGTTTGCTTTGTGTAGAAGAATCACATCCAAAATGGTTCTCTTCTCACCTACTCTTCATTGAACTTATTCATTTGTCACCCTGTCTGTTTACCTGATCCTATCAAGTCTTCTTCAGCTCCACATTTCAAAGTTTTACATGTGTTTATTTATAATATCTATTAAAATATACTGCACAAACACTCCATAGCTGCAGAGTAATCTTTTTGTGTATCTTAATACCTCTCCACATTTGTGTGGAGGAAGAAGAGAAAACTATTTAGGAAAAACCATTGCACATAGCTCAGATTCTAAACCTGACCTACCTGACACTGGCAGTCCAATATATTGCAAGAGTAATGCTATACAATCACAGATGGGTTTTTAGAAATCTTAGTTTTGAAATATGGCAGCCCCGTCAAGTACCTGAGAGCCTGCTGTGCTGTTGGCCTCCTGCCGGGATTCCATCGGAGAAGGTCTTCCATAAGGGTGAGTCCATCTTTGCTGGCATTAGGGACAATGGAGCTAAGAGGAGTTGGTGAAAATTGCGGAAACTTAAAGTTCATCGCGCCAGCCAATTGGTAGCCCTCAACCCAGTCTCTCTGAGTAGAAACATATTAGACATATGACATATTAGAAATATACAAATACAGTTTGTATCAAAACCATGTCATAAGCTTTCTGACTAACAACTTTGTTATTAAGTTTGTAAATTAGGGCAAAGTTAAACACTAGTTTCTTTATATCACAACCCGCCTCGGTGGCGTAGTTAAATAACACGCGAGTTTCATGTTGAGCTAGACTGTCGAGGACGAGGAGCTCTAGGTTTGAATCTCGCTCTGGTGAACTAAGGGTGGTTTTCCCTAAATAGTTTTCCACTCTCCCTCCACACAAATATGGATTCACTTCCTCTATATTCACCCTTCCCAATTCCTAACTCATTAGTGTAATTAGTACTTAGACGTATAACCAAAACGGGTAGTAAGACGCAGTGCTAAGTATTATTTATATCACCAAGTCCTATCACCTGATCAGGTTATATGCATATATGTACTAATTACTCTAATGTGTTAGGGAGAGTATAAAACTATTTAGGAAAAACCACTCTTAGTACACCCGACTGGGATTCAAATCCTAATCTCTCTGTCATTTGATGTCTAGTCTATTGTGAGAGTAACGCCTTAGGCCATGCAGCCACCGAAGCAGGTTTAAACACTAGTAACATATATATAGTTTCCTCCTTAAATTAAATGGCTAATTTTTTTAATATACAGTGAGAACTAATAAAAAGCATTAAAGCCAAAATATCACCAGTAAAATGAGTGTGTGTGTGTGTGTGTGCGTGTATGTGTTTGACTCTTACCTGCAAGGTCAGGATATTTTTACCCGTTTGTACACAATGTGAAAGTTTTTTTTTTTTCAAAATGTGATATGCCAAAAAGGTTAATAATTTGTGGTTGACCGTGGTGGTCTTGGGGTAAAGTGCTCGCCTCAGGACCAAATGTTCGTAGGTTCAAACCCAGCTAAGGGTGGACGAATTTCTCTTGAGTGATAAAAATATGTAGCACAGCTTCCTTCAGAGAGGAAGTAAACTCGTTGGCCCCTTGTCGATTGTGGCATGTTTAACCCTAGATGGTATGTGAAACTACCTTTCCCAGCAAAATTGGTTGGTCCCTTTCGCTATCGCCTATAGAAATTCTTGTGTGCTGATATAATCAGTCAGTTCAGACAGAAAGTACATATTCAATACCTCAAATAAATAAATAATTTGTTCTTTTTCTTAAAATTAATGATCCTTATCCTGTTCCCTTTAAGTAGTTTAAATAATTAATACCCTTAAATGCAAACATAGTAACAAAATGTGTTAGTTCCTATTATTTTCTTCCATCTATTATATAGGTCATTCTCAAATTGAGGGACAACTTATGTCTTTTGCCAATAATAATATTTTGTTATTTTTAAAACAAGTAACAATTTTTTTTGAAGTAGTAGAAAGTGTATAAAACTTGATAGAAACATTTAAATATGACAGTATTAAAAACAAATTAGACTAAATGATTATTAAAAGTCTCTTTCATCACCTTGCTAACTGTCCCCACCTATGAATTTCAAAGTTTGAAGTTCTAAACAAAAATAAAGAACAAGAGTAAAAAATATATAACCATGGTAAAATATTCCCGTAATACTGTTATTTTCGCTTGAAGAATCCATTTAAATAAATTATTCATGAATTTTGACATTTTAATCAATATTTGTTTGTCCCAAAGGAACACTGGACAAACACGATATTTTGAATATTGCACTAAAACCAAGATCTTCCAAAATGCTTGCTGTTACCCATTAGCTGTAATGTGGTGTTGACTTGTAGTTCAGGTAAATAGTATAGAGTATGTTAATTGCAAATCACTTCGCTAACCTTAATATCATTTGAAGTTTTTGATATAACTAAGCCAATACCAGTTCGGTTGAATGTAAATGGAGGTAGGAACTAACCTCAGTGTTTGTTTGCTGCTTTATACTTATATTATGATTATGAAAATGGTGCCATCACCTCAATAACGTCAGTTAGGTGATGAAACTAATTATAGTCATGTAGTTCACGTTAGTAAAGTAAGATTTTTCAATGTAAATTCTGTTTTCCCAGACATCAACCCGCTAACGCCAGCATCACTTCACTAACGACAACAAAATCACTTATTTCTCATTAACAGTTTTGGTAAAAAAATTAATATTATTATATATTATTAACAATTGAGCTATTAAAACATAAATAAAAAATAAGAAATGTAAAACTTAATTTTCTTTGGATTTTGGAAACTTTAACATCACTAACACATGAATTTTGTATGATTCTTCACTTACAAAATTCAAATTCCAATAAATTAAGGAAAATGTAATTTTTTATATTATTGTCAAAAAAAATGGTATACTTAGTGAAAATACTTATTTTATTTGGATTTTAGTTACTAAACTTATCTATGTGTATCTAAAACAGCGTTAGAGAAGTAATGAATTATGGGTAGCCACTTTGGTGAAACTAAGAAAAAAAAGAGGGAAAATTGTAAAATCAAGTTCTGCTGGTATTATTGCTTACTTCTTTAATAAATTTTGTGTAATCAAACAATAAATTATACTTTTACTGAGATTTTTATATCTAGATTCCTATTTGTCACTTAGTTTGAGAATGACCCATACAATACTGGAGATTGAAAAAAATAAGGAAAAATAATCTAAGTGAAAATTGGGTGAAGAAAGCCTACTGTATGGCTGTATTACTTTGATGACATTTTCATGATATGACCACACTCTGAAGCATCCTTGAACATATGTATAAATAATATCAACAATTATTGCAGCCCCCTCTATTTCACTCACAACAAATCACAGCATAGTGTTGGTCAGTGTGGAGATTCTGAGGGCAGTTGGAGTAATAGGACTGCAGTGGCTGTGCCGAGTAATGAAGATAGTGTGGAAGGAGTGAAGGATTCTGGAAGACTGAAAGATAGGTCTGATTGTGTCTATATTTAAAAAGGGGGATAAGAAGAAGTGTGGTAATTATATAGAAGTGACACTCGTGTGACATTGTGCAAAGATATATGAAAAAGTGATATAGAAGAGAGCCAGAAGAGTAGTGGAAGGAAGGTTGAGGGAGGAGCAGTATGGCTTCAGACCAAGTAGATCCACAGTAGACCTAATATTGGCCATGAAGTGGTTGCAGGAACATCATTAGGAGTTTGGGAAGGATCTGCTGATGACTTTTATGGACATGGAAAAAGCTTAACAGTGTGTGCAGAAATAAGGTGTGGGAAGCATTGAAAAATAAAATAAAGATGGAATAGTGGGGAGAGTGAAAGAAATATACGACGAGAGAAGCATGAGCCATGTGGAAGTGGGAGGGGAGCGGACCGAATGGTTCGAGTTGAGGAATAGCTTGAATCAGGAAAGCGTTCTATCACCATTGTTGTTTGTTGTAGTAATGGATGTAATGATGAGAGAGGTGGTAGAAAGAGTAGGGGAAGGAAACATGAAAGTAGTGGTGTGTGTGGAAGACCTGATAGAGTGGTGGAGAAACGAGGAGCTAGGAGTGCAGGAACAGTTGGTTGTATGGAATGAGGTGGTAGTAAAATATGAAATGAAGGAAAATAGGTACATGAGGGGAGTAACATTGGCAGAACAACTTAATAAAGTGTAAAGCTTCAAGTACTTGGCAAGTGTGGTAGGGGAAAGAGGAGGAAACCAGAGAGAAATTGAGGAGAGAGGAAGGCAAGTGAAGGCCTTTTACAAAATCGTCAGCAGTCTGATCTGGTGTAGAGATGTACCGCAAAAGTGAAAAGGAGTGATGTAAAGGGTGTATTATGACTCAATATTGTAGTATGCATCAGAAACTTTGGTGATAAAGAAAAGGATGGGAGTGATAGGGATGTTCAAGGTGAGAAATGAAAAGGTGAAAAAGAGAAAGAGAGTGAAAAAGGAACCCCTGCAGGGTAGGATAGAGAAGGCGAGATTGAGGTGGTATGGATATGTGAAGAGGATGAAAGTGGATTCTAAGGACGACGCTTGAAATGGAGGTGGTGGGCATGAGGCCAAGAGGAAGACCCAGGGACAGGTGAATAAAGGGAGTGCGGAGAAGTGTGGAGAGGAATGGATTGGGCTGGCATGGAGGAATAAAGGTAGTGGTAGGACAGAAGTAAATTGAGAGGCTATGTTTGAGACAGACCCTGCCAGTGGCAAGAAACTGTGCATGGTGATGATTAGTGGTTAAGAAGAGTAACACTAAAAATGTAATTGCAACCACCACTTTGAAGTTGACACTTTTAACTTTCTTTTTTGTAAAACTATGAACTTTTATTTTATAATAATGTATTTCAAGTTGTATTTCTCTGAGCATGTGGAATCCAAAATGAAACTAAGCAAGCGTATTTAAAGTGGACATACTTTGTCAGGAGTGCCCAAGACAGAGCTGATCTTGAAGATCTCATCTATCTCACTGTTGCCAGGGAACAGCGGTCTGAATGTGTACAGCTCCGCCATAATACAACCCACCGCCCACAAGTCGATGGAGGAGTTGTAAGTGGTGGAATGAAGCAACACCTCAGGGGCACGGTACCTGCCAATCATAAAACAGATCAGGTGCTGCCTACTGGACAAAATGCTCGTTTCTTGGGTTTCAATACCAATTTACTGAGATGCCTATAAATGGGATACCGAACAAGACTACAATTCCAAATACCACTTGTTTCGGCAATAATAGGTTTATGACACAATTTATTATTAAATATTTTCAATTTTGTTTAGAATTTAATGAATGTAATGCATAAAAGTATGTCAGTTATTTGTAATTTAGAGATTAATAAATAAAGATTATAAAAAATAATTGATATAATATGTTAGTTAAAAAGGGTTAAAATTAGATAACGGGAAAGACATGAAAAGGATGAATTGGAACAACAAAATTACAATGGAGGAGTTAAAGTAACTGCAACAACATTTGATTGGAGAGATTATGGCAAGCAAATACATGGAAGAACTAAATTGAGACCATGACAGGAATTTATGAAAACACAAATGAGGAAAATGGTAAAGTTTATATTGTGCCAACTCACCACCGTGTGGAAACATAGTCGGTGTAGGGAGGACGAGAACGAATTTCCCTCGCCAGACCAAAGTCAGCTATCTTTATCAGTTCAGGTCCCATACAGAGTAGATTCTCTGGCTTCATGTCACGATGGAAGAAACCGTGACGGTGCATGAATGCTAAACCTTGCATTACTTGATAAAGCATGTTACGGATTATTGGTTCAGGGAAAAATTTATCTCTGTAAATTAAAAATTTATGATATTTAGTGGGTGCCCAGAGTCAAATTTTCATAGAAAGAACCTTATGACACCTAGAAAAGTTACAATATTTACTTTCTTGTATCTATATGCCAGGTCAGCTGCTATTATTTCATAGATATCATCAATACCTATAAAATTATACTAATAAGATGTTATCAATTTTGGCCCTTAAAAAGGTTGTATTTCCTAAAAGGCTCTGACTATGAAAATTTTATTGTTGCTATGTATTTTCAAGTCTGTACAAGATCAACTAACTAATTCAAATGGTTTTTGTTCTTAACTGCAGCTTACTGTCTTTATACAGTTGATTACACTAATTGGTTTAAGAATGAGGTAGACAAAATTGGAGAGAAAATATATTCCCATTTGCACGATGGAGGAGTGGTTAACCATTTGGGAAATAGCATCCTCAGTACATATGTTCAGGATTCTAACCTGAAACTCCCTGTCACTGGCAAACCAAACTTAATGAACTTGACATTCTAGTTTTGGTGCCTACCGATGTACCAGTAAGTTAAAAGTTATAATTAAATAGAGAAATGGTTAAAAAGAACGTGTTTCGAGTAAATAAAAAAAGGCCATTCTATTTATTTAAATGCAAAACTAGTTCAAATTTATATTAAAGTCTTAAGTTGTGGGAAAGTTACAATAAAAATTGCTTCGAGAAGGCAATTATATCTAAGCTATTATCACACACCTATCTTTCATAAGCTGGTAGAGGTTTTCCTTCATATATTCAAACACAAAATACAAGGTGTCGTTCTCTCGAATCACTTCCTTCAGTTTTACTACGTTGGCATGACTTAATTTCTTCAATGACTGAAATAAATAAAACCAAACAGTTTGTACAAGTTAATTCAGATTATATTTATTTGTTGATAACTACAACACAAGATTATTAATAGCCTAAATTATAGAGGAAGAGAGATAAAAGGAGAATAAATATGAAATATAATTTTTACTTTACTGGCAAAACTTATCATAGTATTTACAAACACTATATACACCATGTTTAAAGTAGATGTTGAAAGAGCAATCCCCCCCATTTCTTGGCATATTATCACTTTTATCACTTTATTATTTTATTGGCAAACAGCGATATGTATTATTTAGAATGTTTACCCATAACTAGTGTGGAGTAACTTTTCAATCAACCTGTATAACCCTTCTATGCAAAATAAACTAAAAACCAGTGCATATTGAACCCCAACCTCATAGGTTAGGCAGACTAAGTATGCTGCCAACCTTGCTGATAATCAATCAAAATAATTTAACATAGATTTATAGACTTGTTTTTATTAACTAAAGAAATAATATATTTACATGTTTATATAAAAAAGGCAATATTTCTTACCTTGACTTCTCGAAGGTTCATAGCTTCATCCCATGAATAGTATTTCCTCTTCATTCTGAGAAATTATGAAGAAAAGAGTTTGCTAATGAGGATAGTAAAGGCCTACTATCATAGTCAAGTGGCTCACAAGAAATAAACATGTGATTATAATATTTGTTTAAATTCGGTAAGATTCTAAAGTAGTTTAAGTATAAATTAATGCCAATTTAGAAGTTAGTGATAAGGGTGTGTATTAGACCATTATTTTGTTAACTGTAATTGGTTAAGTTAAATTGTGGCTTGTATGTTGATGTAGCCTTATGTTCGTAAGGTACATATTAAATCCCAAAATGACTAAGATATCATAAAAATAAATATTTCAAGTTAGTACTTAGTCATGTGATAGCATGGTTAGAGGATCTTTATTTGAGCCTGGGCGGTGGCTAAGGGATTTTAATATATGGTTATGGGTTCACCAAGAAAGCTGGATGCTAATAACATTCTTTGTGCTAGGTTTTGTTGTGTAGTGTTTAGTGTGCTGTTATAGGTTAAGTTAGTCTGTAAGCTATGTGATAGAGCACTGTTCAGAAAGTGTATGCATGACTCTATCACCAAGCAAAAATAAAAATAGTAAGCTAATAAATGGGTACAATTTGTTCATAATAAGTGACCCGCCTACAATAATATTTAGAATGAAAAGCTGGCCAATTTTTATGATTATAATTCGGTCAAAAACACCTTAAAACCTTATATTGTATGCAGATAATCCAAACTCATTGTTATACACAAACTAAATATCTCCATTAAAAAAATAAATAATATATCATTATTAGAAATAATATTTTTGACTATCTTTAACCTTTTTATGGCAACTTTTTCTCCGGTGTCAACTCTCTGTCCCAGCACAACAGAGCCATAAGTTCCATCACCGAGCTGGTTTAACGTTATGTACCGGTTCATCTTCATTGGGCCAACCTAGTTACCTTCAACAAAATACAATCTAGGAAATTACTCTTCAACTATTATTATCATTGTGACATATGGAGAGTTTAAATAAATTACTAGAAACAAACATACATTAATCAAATCAAAACAGAATACTGGTGCCTGCATATAAAATATTTATGTGGGTATGTGAAAGATATGTCCACACCAGTGATGTGAAAATAGAAAGCGTTGATTCACATTTATGATACCCACAATATTTTTTCTATCAGGCTATACACATTTTAATTAATGTACACTACTGAGGTATGTATGAGGAAGCTAAATTGAGATAAAATGTATCCACATCTGCATGGAGGGTAGGAAAACAATTTTTTAAATATTCCTCCAGTAAAACTGTTCAGGATTCAAACCATAATATTACTTTCACCGACTAACCAAACTATATCTCAGGGGTTCCCAAAGTGTGTCGCAATGCCCAGGCCGATCTTAGTCTGAGGCGTTGTGGCTATAAGGAAAAACTAAAACTTATAATGTATAGATCATTTTTAAATGTTAGTGAAAAAGTGAAACTGAAATCATAAAATATAGGATGAGATGTTTTGCTATTATGAACAAACTGTACATATGAGATAATGTACAACCAAAATTTGTTTATTCTAATTCCTTCTTTTTCAGTTCTTTAAGTTTGTTATAATTTTGTATTTTTACATTTAAAAGAATACATGCTATTAATGTAAATTACAACTATTTTTTTATTTAAAAATATTGGGCACAGTGTCGTCACACGAAAAATCTGGCATGTGAAGGGTGGCGCGATCTCAAAAGATTTGGGAACCCCTGCTGTACCCTGATTTTGGTTGGAAAAACAGTTTAGAAAATTCAAACATATTTCTTTGCTGTCAACAATGATAACATTTTACAATATTATTTGTGTTATTTTATATGCATTGATAATATCTATCAAAAGTTACAGCTGCAGATAACATGATTTGATGTATAAATATATTAAAATTGTTTCAGTAACTACCAGATACTGTTCTTCCTACAAAAATCAGGGTATAAATAAACTTGGCATTTAGTCAGAATTCCTACTGATATTGGTTAGCAATATTACTTAATTAGATTCGCTACCATCAATATTAATTTACCGAAGCATGTCCATGTAACTGTAACACTCTAAATAACAAAATATTGATCTGGTTAAGGACAGAAGAGATGAAGATCCTATCAACTCACCTCACCATTGAAACAAACAACACAATTTGCTGTTATTAAGCTGATGATTTAACATGTTCCAAAAACTTATGGTAGGTTCTACCTACTCAATAACCAATAAATTCCAATCATCTCCCTTTACCACTAAAGCAAGACTTTACATAAGTAGTAATAATGTTATTGATTTTTCTGTGACTACACCTGCCTGCCTACCTTTCCAGCTAACTCAAGGCCAGCTGGAATCAGACAACGCACATTTAGTATTCACCAGATAAGTAATGGAGGGGGTGAAAGGGAGGTGCCTGTTTGTTGTCACGCAACCCTATGATAGGCTGTTTCCATAGCAACCATCACAATAGTGTCTGTAAAGCCAATGACTTGAGTACCCTTGAGCAAAAAGGAGATAAATACAAAATTTCTAGGATTATCTTTTTTACCTCATTTATAAGACCTAAGAGCTGGACAATATTGATAGAAAGTAAGTGAATTAAAAAAAATGTACTGGCATTTAAATGGAAAGAAAATAAGAAACCACATAATAGAAAAACACTTTCAGTAAAAACCAAGAACAAACTCCACTAATGTATGATAAATAATAATAATAATAATCCTGGACAGAAATTGGGTGTTTCGGGTTAATTCAGAAGTACCTAATAACTAGGCCTACTGTTATTTCTTCAATTCCAAGACACACTTTTTTCCCCATTTAAACATCTTTAAAAATGGGGTGCGTCTTAGAGCCACAGTTCTTTTTTGACCAACGCTTTCGATGGCTCAGAAGACAATGAATGATGGGATGGTAAAAAAGAGATAGCTCAAAACAATTAGACTATGAATGTGAAGTAGACTTGATATTGATTCAAATGCAGAAATCGATAGCTCAGAAGAATCAGACTAATATTTACTCAGAAGGAAGAGATGAGTAGCAAATAACTCACTATTCTTGTTCGTAAATTGAATTATGTGTTAAATAAATATTTCTTACATACAGGGTATTTTAGAGTTTTATTTTAATTTATTTTATTGGAATTAAACTTTTTTTTTTCTTCTGGTGGTACTGAAATATTAAGATATGACAATAACAGCACAGTCAAATGCATCACAGCAGCGCGCCTTGTGTCCTTCTGTCTCCATGCTTCCCATACACCAAAGTATGTCCATAGCATATTTCACTGAATTGTGTCCATTATTTTGAAAGCTATACGGGAAACTCAGGGGCCTAGAGTGAGTGAAACACTCTATATAATGTTTATACACTGTCTTGTAATACATAATAATGTTAACTCACAAGTGTCTAAATATGAATGGGATTAATTTAATGGCAAAGATTTAAAATGTTTTCAAATTAATATACCTTAAGTATGATAAAAAAAATTTGTTTTGACATAGATAGTTTTGCAACTGTGCTAGAGTAAAAGATAGCCACTTTTGAGGTGTAAAATTAGCATATAAAATGCATTTGCATACATAAAATTACAGAGCACCAGGTTTTAAAAAGAAAAAAAACAAGGCTGCATGCAATGTTGAAACTCACATAGCATGCTACCTTACTAGCAATTGTTGGGTTGCCAAATAATTTATGATATTAACAATGAATGAAGCATTAACCATAGTGGTGACCTGGTGGTCTAGGGGTAAGGTGTCAGCCTTCTATGCTGAGGTCCGAGGTTCGATCCTCGGTCCCGGCACAGATTTATCTGGTTTTCAAACCCTTCCTTCACCTCTGACAAGATGTGTATTAATCACAACTTGTGAATGTGGGGAACACCAAACCTCCACCGTGGTTCGGATTCCACGTTAAATTGTAGGTCCTCCATTTCATCTCACAATCACCCTACCATTAAATATTAGCGTAAGTGCGTATAACCTGAACTGGTAGTAAGACATGATGCTAATAACAATAATTAACCATAGCCACTGATTTTAATGAATCTGAATAACAACTTTCTAGGGTCTACCTCGGTGGTCTTAGAGTATAGTGCTAGCCTCAGGACTCAATCTTCATGGGTTCAAACCTTGCCAGGGTCAACAAATTTTTCTTGAGTTATAAAAATCTGTATCACAGCTTTCTTGGGAGGGGAAGTAAAGCCACCAGTCTCATGTCGATTGTGGTATGTAAAAGCACCCTGGAAAGTATGTATGTGAAAATACCTTTCCTGGCAAAATTGGTAGGTCCTTTTGCTCTCACTCATAGAAATTCTCGTGTGCTGATATAATCAGTTGGTTTAGAGAGTGCACTTTAAATACCTCGAATAAATAACTTTACTATGGTATATATTATACAGGTATTTCTAAATAGGTCTTCTGGAAACTTTTATAATGAAAAAAAAGTTTTTACATGTGAAATATACGAGTTATTTATAAGCACATAGGACAACAATGATAGTGAATTGTGAAACACTCAAACTCCACCTGCTTTGGCTCGGCACTAAGTATAAAAAATTGTAATCCCCAGCAGAATTTGAAACATGCTGTTAGGTGTCTTAAACTATGGTCAATGAGCAGTAAATGTTGCTCGAGTTGGAGTTACAAATAATGGTCGCTAAAAATTTTGCAGAATATGGCCACCTGTGAGCGTGAAATGTCATTTGAATTAAGTGTGAAATAATGCTATATCTGGCCATGAAGATGAACAACTACTACTATCTCCAAAGATTTCTCAAATTTCAGCATCAAATCTTGTGGAAAAATTGATTTATCCAAATATCTTGTGAAACGTCAATGTCATAGTGGGCAAACAATGGCGATGTTAAAAGTAGAAATCCCCAGATATTTTTAGAGATACCTAATTTTCAAAAAATTACCAAGGAAGAACCATTTCAAATAGCTTCCACATGTATCTGGCCGAGCCTCTCAAAAACAATTTTTGGCTAATCACACAACCTAGGTTCTGCCACTACTGGGAGCAAAGGATGTAGTGGATTTATCCTAATATTAGTGAAAGGTCATCAAAGATCAAATTTGTTATTGTTCATGAAACACTTAAGACAGTGCTTTCCATACTTGGTGTCGCTAAAGGTATATGGGGTGTCATGAACTGACCGTTAGACAAAAGTAAAATTGTTTTATTTATTTTCAAATATTAGATTGTATTACACGGGGTGCAGATCAACTCTTTGTGTGTGTATTTATATAAATATATGTGTGTGTGTATGTATGTATGTGTGTGTATATATATATATATATATATATATAGTATTGTATGTAATTGGAATAGTACTACATTTTCACAACTTTTTAAGTGGATATTTGTAACAGTTTTATATTATGGAATGTGATTTTTTTTATTGCGGTACCTACTTATGGGTAAATTTATTGTGAGAAAGATACAGCTTATAACTAACTATATGACATTATTCAGAAATAAACATGAAAGTTACTATTCAGATCTTAAACACTATTGAATATGCTCTAAATATTCCTCTTCTTCAGCTCTGGAAAATGATAGGAGCTTAAAGTTAAAACATCAAGAAGATGAAATTAACAAATTCTGGATTTTACTTTATCTGTATCTGGCTAAATGGGCTTTCCTTCTTTTTTTGCCATTTACAACCACATATTCTTGCTAAACTGGATTTTCTGTAATTACCAATATTAAAGTTCAGTGAAACATGGTAGTTTACAAATTTTGGATGAAGAAATGCAAGTTAACTTTCAAATGTAATGATTTGAAAGACTCAGCAAGCACATTTTAGCCACTAAAACTAAGGGGGTAAAATATCTGTGTTTGTTTTATCTCCTTTGAAAAGTAGGTTTATTAATAATAATAAAAATTATTATTATTATTATTATTATTATTATTATTATTGTTATTGTTATTATTGTTATTATTATTATTATTATTATTATTATTATTATTATTATTGTTATTATTGTTGTTATTGTTGTTGTTATTGTTATTATTATTATTATTATTAGCACCGCGTCTTACTGCCCGTTCGGGTTATACACACTTACGCTAATGTGTAATGGTAGGGCGAGTGTGAGATGAAATGGAGGACCTACAGTTTAACATGGAATCCGAACCACGGTGGAGGCCTGGCATTCCCCACATTCACAATAAAACTGTGCCGGGACCGAGGATTGAACCCCGGCCGCCAGCACAGAAGTCTGACACCTTACCCCTAGACCGCCAGGTCACCAAAAGTAGGTAAAGATTGTAAATATGTTTATTTTACCTCATATAAAATAATACTGTAAATAAGTACTTATGTGTGTTTATTTTAACTCCTCATATGAAAGGTACAAAAATAATTTAGATGTGTGAGATGGTTTTGTTTCTGAGGTAGGCCCCTAAGGTGTCACCATGGAAAAACTTTGGAAAAAACTAACTTAAGCTTTACCCAAACACGTTTTTTTAATATTGTATTGCAAAAACAAGAATATTTGTACACCTTTAGAATTAATTAGCCTACATGTTCACAATCAATGTACTCCATATTCATATATCGCCACACATATCTATAGTGGAGTGGTATTTATTGTTCTTGAAGTGGACCCCGGCCAATGTGAGATGTGACATTGCCTTGAGGTCCTATCCTACTGCACAACATTGTCAATCACAGATGAATACACCAGGTGCATTTATCCTATGTTATTTATAGCTCTTTTCAAGCATTATTTTTACTGTTCACCTGGAGTATCTTTAAACGCAACTTCGACAAAAGATGATGCCTAATGGACACTTACAATAATAATTTTGTACTTTTGCATTTTACAACAGTGGTGGCATAACCTAATTTGTGCGGAAGGAGGTAATCAACATATAAAATAAATTAAGAGTGACTTCAGGGTATCTACTGAGTTGGAGAAACAAAATTAGTGACTTTTTGGTGATCTTCGGTAAGCAGTTGAACATTATATAATGCATATATAGACATAAAGCACTCACACACATTATTAAACTTTAGCTAGATAGTGAACCTTAACTTTGTCCTTGCTATCATGGTAAAAACAATCAGGCAACTTGCGGCTAGCGCATGGCATCATGGGTAGTGAGCTTTCGACGTGTTCGCGTTGATACCAAGGTGCAAGAAGTTCAAACAAAAATATTTTAGTGACTTAATGACCAAAATATTAAAAATTAGTGACTTTTCTGGGATTTTCATGACTTTTTTTGTGTGTGACACATTAGAAATCCTGAACTCCTCCTCACAAGCTAATGGAACACTTTTGAAAATTATATATGACTTTAGAAGCTATTTAAAATGTTTTTTCCCCGGCATTAAAGAATAAATGAAATACCTCGCCTGGATATTTTCTGGAAAATTAGATGCGGTGCCTATATAAGACATTTGAAATGTTCAACTCCAGTAAATTTTTGATGTGATGCATCTATAAGTTATTTGGGGTAGTCTTCCTGAAATTTTTGATGCCCCAGTGCCATTTGAAAAAGAAAACTTTTTTTTGCCAACCAACCAAGTCCCTAATTGGGTAAAGATACTATTCATTATTGGCTAGCTCAGTAATTAAACTTTGTCACAAAATTTAAGATCTGGAATTCAATACCAGTATCTATATAAGACAAAGAGAGACGGACAAGAATGATGCAGTGACCCAGCCACCCCAAAATACAGATATAATTGTTATAAAGGTCGAGATGTAAGTAATACTTGAACACCCCTGAATATCCAAATATAAATTAAACCTCTGGCTATTATATGCATTTGTTTTTGTCACTTGATCTTATGAGGATTAGACATCTTATAAGGCTTATTATGTTGAGTTTAGAGGAAGTGTACCCACATTTGGGTGGGGTGAGGGAGTGGAAAACCGTTTTAGAAAAGCGCCCCTCCCCTCACTACCCGACCAGAATTCCAACCCTGGTCTTCCTGTCATTGTCAGTCTAATCTATTGTGAGAGTGACATCTTATACCAAGCAGCCACTTAAGCTGGTTGGGCGATATTAAATTACAGTTTATATAGAACTATTTGAAAGATTACACATTTAATTTACACCCAAACTTAAAAACAAAGATTGTGATGTCAAACAAAACTAGTGTTTATGAAAATATGAGTTTGCCTTAGGGCTTAGATTAAAATAATATCAGCAAATGATTTTGTTTTGTTGTAAAATGAAAGTGAAGTAGGCCAATGGATTTGGTTTTATTGTTGAAATGAAAGTGAAGGGCTGACTTTCGGTAAGTGACTTCTTTATTAATTTGTTAAATTCAATACAAAATTGCTTTAGCTTAATGTCTTACGGCCCATTTGGGCTATATGTATGCACCACTACAAAACTATTAACTTGAAAGCGTGACCTGGCGGTCTAGGGGTAAGGTGTCAGACTTCTGTGCTGGCGGCCGGAGTTCAATCCTCGGTCCCGGCACAGATTTATTTGTGGGGAATGCCAGGCCTCCACCGTGGTTTGGATTCCACGTTAAACTGTAGGTCCTCCATTCCATCTCACAATCACCCTACTATTACACATTAGCGTAAGTGCGTGTAACCCGAACGGGTAGTAAGACGACGACGACGATAATAATTAATAATTAATAATAATAATAATAATAAACTTGAAACATTTTAGTATAGGCTTATACTAATAAGCTTTACACCTTGTTGACTGTTATTTTAATATTTTACTTTTAAATTATTGTTGCTATCTAAATGTCTTACGTATTTTTTGTAATTAAATTTTTAAATATTTATAATAAATACCTGTAGCCTACTCTTAGAATTAATTTAACATGATAAATTGTTCATAAAGTTAATGTAGGAGTCCTTAGCTTAGGAGGTCAATTTTATTTAGAAATAATGTTACGGGTATGTAAATTGTTAAGTACTTGGTATAAATAATTAAGCTACTATTTAAAATTAATCACAGTAGGGCCTATGTTATTTTAAATGTTTCCAAATTTCAGCACACCAAATCTATAATTATTTACCACTATCTCCAATTAGGCCTATTTACTCATAAATAAGACAAAAAAAATACTGACCGAATAATCTTGTTAAATTATAATCAATAAACGTTACTGTACTTAAAGGGGAAAAAATCACCATCTTTAAGTATTTACACGGTTTTTAAGTCACAAAACCTATTGTTTTTGTTTACAAGTTAGAACTGAAGCGTGTTAGGAAACATTGCTTGCTAAATGTTCTTACAAAACCTATAGCGCTAACATCGCTGCTTTATACTAAATTTAATAGATAGGTTTATTGTTTTTTTGTTGTTGTTTATTATTGAATTCTTGAAAGATTTTTAAAAATAATACTCAAAATAAAAAGCAACATATCAGAATTATATTACCATAAATATCACAAATAAATACACACATGAAATATGTAGCCTATAATATGAAAGGTTTTTCTTATCTCCCTTCTAACACAAAAACTGCCGGCTGCCGCCACTTCTCCTGTGTGTCAAGCCTGCCTTCGGCTATTTTTCTCAGTAAAATATTGGTAGATACAGAGCTATTTTTACGAGAATTCTGGGTGACGTCAGGGTGGCAAAAAAACATGGATAAAGACACAACAAGAACATAGAAGAATAAATTAATATATTTAGTGATGTTGAATATAACCTACCCTGAATTATTAATTATATAACAATAAAAAGAAAACGGCATTGGGAAGAATCTTTAATATCTATTATACCACCCCATTTAATCCCTAATAAACTGATCAAACATATAGATAGATAGTGATACCAATTAGGAATACATTAATATAGGTTGATTCGCTTTTGACTGATTGACTTTTTTTTTTATTTAACTCAATATTGGGAAGTCGCATTTGAATAGTGTGAATTGTAAAACATACCCTGGCCCATGACAAATAAGAATGTCTAATAGAAGATGCTGGACGTGCTCACCGCCAATGTCCAGACACATATACACCCGACGCTCCATATTGGTGAATGTACGATGTATCGTAGCGACGTTGGTGGCATCAATTTCACTTCTGATGTCTTTCAATTCCTCAATTGACCTTGGCTTGTTGACACAAACACTGCCTTTTTAAAAGTCCCCATAGAAATAAATCTGGGAGGGGGGGGGGGTTAGGTCGGGAGATCTAGGTGGCCACAGTTTTTTGGAGATAATCCTTTCTTGGGAAAAAATGGGAATTTCTGCCATACTCCTATTGGAGGTGTGGCATGTTGCACCATCCTGTTGAAAGTAGCCATCTGCAAGATCCTGATCATCTAACTGATTCACAAATTCATTAAAGATTTCAAAGTATTGGTCACTATTCAGAGTGTCTTCAAAAAAGATTGGACCAATGATACGGTGACGAGACATCGTACACCAATTTTCGCTGGATGCAATGGCACTTCATGGATGGCGTGGGAATTATCAGTGGCTCACACTAGTATATTTTGCGAGTTTACATAATCGGACAAATAGAAACATGCTTTATCAGTAAACCATGTTATGTCCAACAGGGTGGGATTTTCGGCGAAACATTGGGAAAACTATATACTATAAACCAGTCGCTTTGCCAAATCAGATGGCTTTAGTTCATGCACAGCCATGATACGGTACGGCTTAGACTTTGCCTGTTTGGCTGCTCTTTGACAGGTCGAATACGATCGTCCAGTCTCTTGGGATAACCCCCGAAGAGATTTTATTGTGGATGCCAATAATTGCTGCTTCACATCCTGTATGGTGTCCTCCGTCATCTTGGGCCATCCGCCCGTATGCGGATCCACCTAGTTTCCCGTTCTCTCCAGCTTCTTCACCAAGTTCGAAATGGTGACTGGTGTACGCCCACCAAATTTATTCAGATACCCCCTCTAACATTCTTTGAAGGAACCAGTCACCCAGTACTGACGCACAATGAACACCCGCTTTTTACTTGACTTTAACATCTTTCTTCTGCCGACTCACGCTTTCTGATTAGACACGCTTCCCCACTAAGGTCTAGAGAAATGTCTCATCATTGTGGCGCCCAGCTGGCCAGTGAGGAGACATGTTTCTCCAAGTAATGCATGTCGACTGCTTTGTCATGAGCTAAAGAACCGCCCGGTTCGTGTTTCATACTCATTATATTCAACATAGCTTATATTAATCAAAATAAGTGTTCAGTCCTAAGTTAATCGCCTTGTATAACAACACATAGAACACTCTTATTAGAAAGTTACTTTATGTTGACCTAAATAAAATATTAAACTCCTTTATTTATTAGTCTATGGTTAGGGTCAATGATTGTGCCTCTAGATTAGTTTGTTTATTGTCTTTTATCATTTGGTACTTTCCGGATGATCTCATCTCGACGGGCTAGGAATGACATGTGAGAATGACAAAACAAAAACATATCTTCACTACAGTTCATTCCAGTATCCCAAACGGCAGCTTCAAAAACAAAGGAGTGAGGGGGAGGGGCGAAGCCCTGGGACGGTTCAGAACTACTTTAGCCAATTTGACCAACGTCAAACGAGATTCCAAGATTATGACTTGGCGAAAAAAAATTGGCATAACACAATAAATTGAAAGTTACATATACATATATATGAAGTTGTCTGAGACACTCTGTTGTTGTTAATTGAGTGGATGTTCTTGCATACCTTCTCTTCAAAGTGGATGAAGGCTCGATCTTCATCACTAACATCTGTATCGAGATCCTGATCTGTTCCTTTTGCTGGTATGAAGTCTATGTCCGTAAATATATTTTTGTTTAGTGGAAAGATTGCAGTAGCTCAGAATCCCTTTCGCTATGTCAACAGTTGCAGTCTTGGCAAACGCCTGGGTCTGAAGTGGTTCAGCCATCTGTTACGCCTTCATAGTATGCTTTCAGTGGTCTGAAAAGAAACTGGTCCAGTGGTTGGGCCTTATGGCTGCTGTGTGGTGGTAGACTTAATAAATGAATATGGTTGCTTGCCTGGAGACTTAAGTGTGACACATGATTGTCCATCACATGATTGTCCAAAGTTAAAAGAACAGGATTCTGTTCAGTCATATTGGCATGTTTCTTGAAATGTTCAAGGTACCTTATAAAAGTTGGGGTATTCATGTACCCAGTATCAGTGTCCGCAATATCATAACAAGAAGGTCCATCTTTGATTAAGATCAGATTCATCCTTTTTCTAGCAAATAAAATATTAGGTACATGATGACCTTTGATACTCATGTAATAGACAGCTGTCAGCCGCTACTGTCTTTGCTACATCTTTCTTTCTAACTGGGGCGATATGCTTTGGTAGTTTGTCAGGAACTGTTCGAATCCATATCTTTTCAACATTATATATAAGTATTCTGAAAATTGAAAAGTGACACCTTGACATAAGAATCGATCCAGTTATTTTTCAATTTTCAGAATATATCTTGATGGAGTAATCCTCACTAAAAGAATAAATAATAGCTTTGGCTATTTGATTCTTATTATATATACGGTTTGGAGGGAAATTGTATTTTTAAAGTACTTCCTTTAAATTGTCAAAGTAGTGGGACAGCTGTATCCTATTAAACCTCATGGTTCTTACAATACTGGTTTTGCGAGGAGTTCATAAGGATAGCCGATACCTCTTCATGAAATCCTCTAGTGAAGTCTTGACCTGCCAGCTTGCTGTCAATTGGAAATGGACGTTTAATGTCGTTCCTCTGCACATAAGAACGCTTATCGAGATCTTTACGGTGCTGCATATATAACTTTCTTGAGTCTGTGATAACACCACTCGGAATCTTCCAAACTTCTCAGCACCCCTCCCCTTCTTCAAACGAGTTAGTAGCGTTGCTTCATGAAATCCGACAGCTTTTGTAGCTTGCTGCAATGACACACCCTTTTCTATGCGCCTCACATAAAACAGCCTCTGTCATAGGCTTTTACCCAGACATTCTAGTATAATTACTATAAGACAAAGTAAAAAAAAGAACAAAAGTTACTAATGTACCTTACACAAAAATACATTAAATATAATTTAAGCTATGTAAGAAAAATTACTAAAAGCAAAGACATAGATAATATAAAATACATTAAATGTTATGTGAAATTAGGTTACAACCAAGTAATTTGATTGGTTCAGAAATGGGGCCAAAGTATGCATGCATGTTATTGCCCAAAAAACTTCGTTTTAGCCATTTTATAACTAAGGGGGTCTTCAAGTATTACGTTAGCACATTTTTGGCCATTTTCAACCCCTCCCCCTCTTGATTACATAAGATTTGTCAACATTTTTAAATTTGTTCATAGGAATAACCATTCTATTTTCCATGCAATTTTAGCCTGGACAGGTAGCAAGACACGATGATAAAAAAAAATTAATGCAATTTATAAATTGATGTTAATTATTATTATAAAGGCAAAAATTAATATTCTTAAATAATTGACAATTAACACTGGTTATACAATGAATTTACATTTATTGAACAGGTAGAATTGAAACAAGTTATTACATTAAAAAGGTTCAAAATTTTAATTAAAGGTATAAAAAGTATTATTAGTGAATACATGATTATATTTATAAAAAAAACCAACCTAAATTCCATTAACCCGAGGACCAAGCTCCTTGAATCCACGTTTCAACACTTTCAATTACAATGTTTCTATTTTCTATTTGGTTGGGTTATTTATATACCCTTCTCCAGTCCTTCCTCATTTAGCCACACTCAGCATCTTCAGTGTTGCCCGAAGTCCAAGCGGCTTGCGGTTATCCCTCCCTTAATTTTGCCCATCTTTCTCTGATCCCCTCCCGCCTTGTCAGCAAAAATAAATAAAGCTCGAACCCCTTTTCCCCTTTGGATGCTTAAATAATACTTGAATGCCCCCTAACCATAATTTGAAAAAATATAAAATGTAACTAATAAACTAAACTTACACTATACCCAAAAAAATAAATGAGTAAGAATGCAATTTCATTGTTAAAAAAATTAATATAGTTATAAAAAAACCATTAAATATATATATATCTCATATTTTGTAAAGCACATAGACATCAGCTCCAGTACTTTGTTTGCACATCAACTGCACTGTTACCAATCATATTCTGTAATAGTGCCAAACACAAACAAGTGACAAATTTAAATAGGGTGCATACTTTTGCCCTCACCTATGCTATTCAATCTTTAAAAATTGTAATTGGTCAAGTTCCTGGATGTAGCGTTATATTGTTATTTTAGGTTCTTGCTGCAGTCAGATTCTATTGTTTGCTGCTATCAGTGAGCAATAGAACTAGATTGGAATCTGGCAGTAAGCCAAACGTCGGTGTCGAGGGCAATCACAGCCGTCACAGAAACCATTAACAAAGTAGGCTACTTTCGGTGTGATTCCCATTGAGAGCTGATGCTGCAGGAAGCTGGAAACAAATTCCAGGATGCTAGACACCCATTTGTTGATGCCATAGCCACAATAGATTGCAGCCATATTTTGATTTTGAGCCTACTTCATGAGGAAAGGATTGTCAATCATCATGAATATCATTCACTTAATGTTCAGGTAGTAAGTTTTTGAAATAACCAAATATTTTTACCATTAATATTAGTAAAAAATTGTAAAGGGTTTGTGTTTTAATGACAATTTGAGATATGATTTGGGTCAAATAAAAATCTTCAAGTTAATGATAGGCAGCATCGAAATACAAAATTTATGGCTTATTCAAATCTGGTAGTAATTGCTTTGGGGGATGCATGGTCTAAGGCGTCACTCTCTTATTAAACTAGATTGCTAATGACAGGAGAGCTAGGTTCTAATCCTGGTCTGGTGTAGTGAGGGTTTTACTAAATGGTTTTCCACTCTTCCTCTAAATCCAACCTTCCGAATCCTCAACACATTAACATAATTAGTGTATGTACATATTAACCAGAACAGATAAATGGTGATGTGATAAAAAAAAAATGTTGACAGTATACAATACTTAAAGATTTTCTGTGGAGCAATCCGTGTTAAAGTCTGCTGTTGAATGAGGTGTAAGGTTGATGAATTTTGCAGGTACTGCATCTTGATTTGTTGCAAATGTAGGAACCTTTGGTCTGATTTTTGTGACTGGGTCAGGTAATTTAGGGTGAACTAAAATATTGTGGATTTTAGGGGGGGGTGGGACATTGAATGTGATTCTTAGAGAACTGTTTAGATTTTTTTTGTGAGAGGTTAGGATATTGTAGACTGTTCAAGATAAATCTGAGTGTCTTAGTCTTTCCTAATACTTGACGGTGAGCAGTATGCCATTGGAAGGTTGTTTCTTGATCGGATAATGCTGTCTATTTGACTGTTTAAGGTATTCTCAAGCTGTGAAAGCCTTGAAAAGTTGATGACATTGCTTGTCAAGGCCTTCTTCCACAAACCATGTTTGGCTCTTGCAGCTAGGCTATAGTGTAGAGATCATTTCACATGAAGAGGTTGGTTGCTTTGGAAATGGTAATGTTGATCGTTAGTGGCTTTGGTTTGGACTGGGTTGTTTATTTCCCTCATGAAGGTTGCTTCAGATCCAGGAATATGCCATGGTTTCGTGAAATGTTCCAGGTGAATCTGAGGGTGCTATGGTTATTTAACTTGTTTAGGAACTTAGTTTCAATTTTTATCTTTTAATATAATTTTTTAAAGAAATACATGTTGATGAGGTTAAAAAGAAGGCAGTGACTAGATTATATATTAAAAGTAATTTATCCATCAGGCCTTATATATAAAATTTCAAAAAAGGTTCTATTTACTACAGTTGTAACAATCAACTTAAGAGGTTTATCTTTCAATGTCACAAGCTAAATGTGTCTTATATTATGAATTATAAAATCATATTGTTTTATTAATTTTATGTTCATTACATAAGATAGAATGTACAATCAAAATAATACAAAGAGTTACAAAAAGTTCTTTGCTAAAAAATGCAAAAACAAAACAAGGTCTTAGAGGAGAATCTTAATCTAAATATAAGTAAACAGAACTTTATTGAGAAATAATCACTTCGGTTTTAGAAGAATTGCTTATAGAAATAAATAATAAAACCTCTTATTTTTAATGTGCAATTCCTAAAGTTGATCAATAGTGGTTTTTTCATATAGATTGCAAATGTAACCAAATATCTAATGTAGAGCTAATTTAAATACCATATAATAATTTAGTGTGCTGTCTACCAAGAAGTTTACTTAAACAGCTGTTTTTTCCCCTTACAAAATATTAGCTATAAGAAAATTCATAAAACAAAATTCCCAGTAAAAGTAATTTTATTTATCAAGATTTTTAAAAATTCATTTATTTAACCAATTTATATTTATTGCAGCCCTGTCAAGGTTAAATATTTAGATTCGTATGCAAGAACAAGTTTGAGTGAAAGTGAAGTGTATCTTCTTTGATACAGCTCGACTACTTTCGCCACTCAAGACTCGTTCTTGCATTCAGGCTTAAGTCTCATGAATAAATAAAATAAGCAAAGTTTAGTCACCAAAATATTATACAAGGATTACATTTTGCTATCAATCTTACCTCAAAAGGAGTCATTTAAGATATTTTATTTGTGTTGAAAAATACTTTTAGATCAAATTTCTTGTACTAAAAAAATCATCATTTATATTCGATAAAACTAAAATTTTCAAATTAAATAAAAAAGGGTTCAATCAATATAGAATTGGATTTATAAACACATATTCTGTATAAAAATGACAAACTTTGCCATAAAGTTTAAAGTTTTAAAGACAAAGCAATAAAAGAGCATCCGCCACATTAGATTATTAAAGTGTCTTTAGGTCGCATTAAAATTAAACTTTTATATATTGTTAAAATAAAACCCAGCCCAAACACCGTTCATCCATGACACGAGCATGCTGAAACATTTAACTTGAAGGCACAGTTGAGCAGATGAAAAACATAAAAATCGACATTAAATGTTTACTATAAATGTGGTTATCAGAAATGTTTTATATAGTACTTTACTTGTAGCTTATAGCTTCAGAGTAGTCCATTTTCTTTATTTTAATATCAAATGATTTTGCTTAGAAACCTACAACCATGGCACTTTGGCGATGAGACGACGTTTGAAAATGTGTGTTTAGTTAGTTTTGAGTATTTAACTAATTCACTATTTGCCATTTTGCTAACAAGAGTATATCAAGACAAAAGGTTATATTTTGTTATAAATATCGACGTTGACACTGTGATAAGAATAGCTATCTTTCTTATGCCATGACAAAGCTATAATATAGTTTTAAGAGAAAACTTAACCATCAGTGTTTAAAGAACTTTCTAAAATTATAGAGCTAACATACAATTAAAATGGAAGTTGTAGATGAAAGCATAGAACCTATTAGTAATAATACTACCTACAAGCTTTGTGTTCAACACATGCACTTTTTATCATTTTCGTGAGGGGCTAGAATTCAATCTAATATATTTTGTTTAAGACATGTCTCAAACTTTTCATTTCTTTATCACAGTAGGGTTAATTCTAGTAAATATACTAACACATTTCATGTTCTCTGCAACAATGCCTGCAAGTTTTGACAGAACATGTAATTAAATATATGAAATCTCAATAAAACTGAAACTATATCATTAAAACTCGGCATCTAGTGTAAAAACATTGTCCTCCTTGTTCGACATTACACCACACTTCTGGTATTCGCCCACTTTCTTTTCAAAAAAGTTAGTCTTCCCCTCCAGTGAAATGTGTTCCATGAAGTCAAATGGATTTTCCACAGAAAAAATCTGAAAAATAAAAATGTTCCCTTTTATCAGTTTCCATCCCTCTTTTTCCACCGTCTTCCACTTAGAACAATAATTTTAATTTAGTAATCCACTTGCTATGTACACATTTTATGAATTAAACTTTACCAAAGTTTCACATATTTATTGAGGAATTTAATTTAGTAAATAAAGAAGCTCATGTGAAACAAACATATTTGAATAGGGTATAGTTCAGATTATCCAACAATGTATAGGTCTACTTAAGGTGGCCGCCTTGGGGCAGCAAGCAAATATCAATCACTATTAGGTCATACACAACATTAAATACAACGGCCTGTGTTGTTTTCTGGAACTACTACTCTCTTCTAAGATTATACTCCCTTTTGCCCTTCCCCTATAACCAACCTTTGTTGTGTCAATAATGAAAGAAAATTACAAAACTTATCTCAAGGCAAAGAGAAAAGATTAATGCTAGTTTTCAAATATCTTAAAGTTTCTATTAGCCTATCTAAAAATTACTATTTGTTGAATATAAAACTCTTTTACATCAAGTCTTCATTGTCTCATACCTATGCAAAATGTTTGGAAAGTAATTGAAAGATTTAATGTTACAGTTTCACACATTTTTTAATAAACCTTCGATAAGGTTGTCAAAGAAAGAGCCTGGTTGGAATATCTCAACTTTATTTTTGCTAACAATGAGGTGGGTCAATGGCTAAATAATTTATAGTAGAAATTGATAAAAATAAACTAATACCGTAGTCTCGAAAACTCGACACGTGCACATGTACAAAGTTGTTGGCGCCAGTCATTACAATCCAAGGTCATTCAAATGTATAACCTCTCAGTTTGTTTGTGTAACTCGAGTGGAACAGTCGTGCTGTGGTGTTTTTAGAAGTAATGTGTTTGTTAGTTTTCCAATCAGTAAAGTATTATTCGAACCAATGAAATATTATATGCACAGTACTGTACTTCATTTCTCTATATTACATGTATGTATACATACACCATTATATTGTATTGAACATATATTACTGTTACTGTACCGTACAATACTACAGTACAGCTGTACCTATAATATTAAATACTGTGCTGTGATTCATCCTTGCTTAGTAAACATACATCTTATGCAAGTTCATTAGTAAAACTCGACACCATCTCAGTTTACATTAGGTTGAGTTTCCGAGACTAATGTAATTGTTAATTTAACTAAGAAAGCACGCCTAGGAAAAGAGGAAAAATGTGGGACGAATCCAATGAACAGAATATGACTTTTATGTTTGCATGAAACCATATTTTGAAATAACACTATGTATAATTAAATGGTGTGTTAGAGGCTTAGAGCCGAGCGTCAATTTTTCACTTAACGAGGCAGTTCCCTTAACCTAATACTAAATATTTCTTTCTTTTGGGCATTGGTACCCTTAATGTGAATAATAATTATAAGGGCCAAAATTAAGTTTCTTTGAGGGATGGATAATATACATACCAGGTACCTTTTGTATATGTTTATGATGATCAAAATTAAGATACTAGACACTCTACTATAAATGATTAATATTTTATAAATAAGTGAATTTGATGATAGTTTGATTTAATCTACAATAAATGAATATAAATGTGTTCCCACCTTTGAGCAACCCAATTCCACCAAGAGACGATCTGCAACAAACTCAATATATTGTTTCATAAGGTCACAGTTCATCCCAATCATTGCACAAGGCAATGCCTCTGTGAGGAATTCCTGCTCAATGAATACAGCATCTCTAATGATCGCTTGAATTTCTTCTGGATTAGGTTTCTGAACCAGATGCTTAAACATCAGGCAAGCAAAGTCACAGTGCAACCCCTGAAACACGTTTAGAATATATACTTCATTGTAAAATAATGTGGACTGATTTTTTAACATTATCTAGTTTTTTAACCTAAAAATTCAGATTTGAAAGTAATTATTTTAAATCCCTATTTTAAGTATGGTAAGCGATTTCTTTAAGATAAAAAGGAAAACCTCTTTTCCCTTTTTATATATATGTACATAGTATGGTTGTTACATTAAAAAAACACAGTTCAAATTCTACTCTGCTGCCAGTGGACAAAGAGGTATTGGTTGCCAGGTTTCATTTCTCATGGGATTCATCTTTTTGAGGTGTATTGTTACACATATTTGAAAGAAAGTGGATAGAAAATATACAAAGGGAACAAAAACACAATATGGCTTTTAAAATGAAAAGAACACAGTTCATACTTTACATTGCTGCTACTGGACAAAGAAGTAATAGCTGCCATTACCTCTCTGTCCAGTGTTTACTCTGTTCATCTTTCCATTGTAAAAGCCATAGTGTGTTTGTTACCTTTTTTTGTTTCTATCAACCTTTGTTGTACTTTCTACCAAGTATAACAAAATAGCTCAAAAAGTAATAAGATATTTTACTTGAAGAGGGACATTAAATTGTTAATAATTATTGTATTTAACAATTTTCATAAAGATAGAGATCATCTGAATAGTGAATTAATATCAACAATTCAAATTTCAATGATACACCATCAAAACAAGGCAAAAAGCATGTTAAGTACTGTAAATTTCAAACAAAATATTACTTGTTTGTGCAAAATAGTGTAAATAATTTGGTGTACCTCCTTCAATTGGCAAGCATAATCACCAAAACATCAATAATAACAATCGATACAATTTATTGCTATTTGCATTTGAGCCCTATCTATAATGCAAAATCATGAACAAAACAATTCAGAAGAAACTACATTGTTTAATACAATTAACTTACCTCATCTCGGGAAATGAGTTCATTGCTGAATGTGAGGCCTGGCATAAGACCTCGCTTTTTCAACCAAAAAATTGCAGCAAAGCTACCAGAAAAAAAGATGCCCTCTACAGCTGCAAATGCAATTATGCGTTCTCCGAATGTGGCAGTCTCGGAGCTGATCCATTCTAAGGCCCAATCTGCCTTCTTCTTCACACATGGCATGGTTTCAATTGCATTGAAAAGGTAATCCCTATAAACAGCATATGGTAGATTGTTAATTTAATATTCAATTAGAGTTTATATCAAAACAGACTTTTTAATTTTTTATTTATTTTTGTTTTGGTCAACCGCTTGGCACTTGTATCAGATTTAAGCCAAAATATATATTAAAATAAATAGTGCCCATATTTTAATTTCCAGTAAACCTGTGCTTAGAGGATTTTTCTTCTTCTTACTACCTGTTTTAAGTTATACACCCTGAAAAGATATAATTGTAAATTCAAACTTACGAATCAAAAGGAGTAGGCCATGTAAGGCATGGTTATATGACTAAATGTTTTAGAAAAATGTGTGAAAATCCCCCAACTTAGGTTTCATTCTATCGGAACTCACTAGGGGGAATGTGACAGGTGCAATGCTACTTCCTAAAAGAGGAAACAAAAAAACACAAAAAGGAGATTTGTCAAGAATGGTAGGGACACTTAGATAAGAAAATGTAAAAGGAATATGATAAAGGACAAACGCAGGGAATGGACATTGGATGCAAATATATATCATAGTAGTAATGAGTCTCTCATCAAGAGGCAACCATTACCTCTTTGTCCAACAGCGGCTATGTGAAGTGTGAACAGTGTTCTTTTCATTATAAAAGCTATATTGTGTTCGTCCCCATTAAATGTTTCTATGCACCTTTCCTCTACATTCTTACAAATATAATATCATGGTGTATACTCAACTTGATCTGAAATCCCCGACTTTTTCCCTGATCATTTCCTAAAATTCCCCACTAAAATGTATGTAACATCCTTCTAACTCCCCCCTCCCCCTTTCTCTACTCGTTTTTCTATTAATATTTTTTATGAATAATAATAAGTTTTAAAATTTGAATATTTTTTAAAATTTGTATTAAAATTGTTTACTAGGAATTAAAAATATATTACACAGCTACAAACAAAAAAATGACATAATTTACTGATTATTGTATTTCATATTTTGAGTAAAATATCATTTTCCCGGATTTTTATTGTGATCTACCAAATTCCCGGCTTATTCCAGTTTTTCCCCGATCACTTCAAATTCCAGTTTTCCCTGATGGTAGACACCCTGAATATACTATTATTAACATATTAATTTGTGTTCAGACACAATTTCTGTGGCTTTAATTTGAATTCTCTTTTGAATTTGAATTTTTTAATTATCATTTTGCCTTAAACATAAGATAAATTTCCCTATAAGGTACTTAATTTGAAATATTTTCAAGACAAAATATTTAATCGGAATTTAATTTGAAAATTTTCCAAAGCATAATATTCAATTCGGAATGATTATAGTAAAAAAACAAATATAAAAAAAAAGTGATTTGAAACCCCAGATTCACACAGGAAGTTTCCAGGGCTGCTATGGACATATATTTAATCCTAATGATCAACTTTAATGGAAAATATTCAAGTTATAATTATTATTTTAAGTAAAAGGGTAATTTTGAATATGAATGGTTTCGGCTATACTTTCACTTTTGGCAACACCTTCCTTCTGCAGCTTTACAATTTCTGATGAAAAAGAAGTGTGTCATGAATTGCAATTTCCCTGACTTTTTTTTAAGCTTCCCTCACTTTCCAGACTGTAAGAATCCTGTTATAATGTTTAATGAGTGCATGGCAGCATTGTAAATTATATTTGTTTGTTTTCCCACAATAGTATATTATGTCACATTTGATCCTGTTGCATCAAACTCATATCTTGCTTAATGCAAAATACTAGTCAAGTCTAGACCTTAAAAATATGGATGCTATTCATCGTGTTTATAATAAAATCTTGGAAATAGTTTAATTTTAATGTTTTATGAAAAATCAAAGCATTGACAGCCATGCCACCCACTCTAGTTTAGTTTATATTAGTATATTATTAAGTATATTATTAGAGATGGGTCGAATCCACTATTTCTCGAATCCGAATCTACATTTTATTTTCGAATCTCGAATCCGAATCCTAGCAAATCGTTATAAATTTTAATGATTTACAAATAGACCTACATTACACAATATAGGCCTAAACTGTGAATTAAGATTTATTTCAATCATGCTTTCAATTTTAATCAACCCCAACCACCCCTCGCAAAATACAGGTTAAAATCCAGCCAAATTAAACAATCTAGACTCATATTATTGTTTAAAAATCAAATCAATCAAAATTTGAGTGTCTTTTAGTTATTTTTAAAAGTGTTGTTAGAATGGGTTAAGTTTCTAAAAAAACATGTGAAATAAACCGATTATTCTTATATATCCTTTGATCAACTTTAATCATCATTAAAGGGTATTTTATTGTATTAAGATAGCACAAATAAAAATACAAATGGATATTTTTAATAAAGACTAAAACAATATGCTTAACAATTAAACATATATTGGAAATAGTGAGCTCAATAATGCTTAAGTATGTTTTATTATTATTTTCTTTTATATTCATTATCAATTTTTGCGTAGAAAACAAATATATTCGATTCTTGCAATATATCGATTTCTGAGAATACATTCAATTTAAAACACGAACATATTTTCGAATACAATATGTTCATTCCCATTTTATAAGGCAGGACTACGTTTGAGTAGTTCTACAAATACTTCAATAACATTAAAAAAAAAGCGAAGTTAAAATCAATTTAAAAATAAATAATGGATTAGCAAGTCGTTATTTGATTCTTATACCTCGAGAGCGCTTACTAAGTGATCAGATTACCTGAATCGATTTTAAACAATCGATATACGATACGTAGGTCAATAGTGATAAATAAACAGTTTTATCGCTGTCTGACTGTTGACAGTATTTATTTTTCATGAAACCCAACAAAATATCTAACTTAAGGATCGTATGCAATAAATTGGGGCTCTTTACATAGTTGTAGATAATTAAAACCAGTTGGGTAGTAAGAATTAACAGTATCTTTATTTTAATCATCACTCGGGCGAGTAAACATA